>CM063504.1:108992271-109027271 GCA_032207245.1 Pardosa pseudoannulata
TTCAGATGTTTAGGGTTTTATTTAGATAAATTTTGAAAATAAAATTGTTTGTAAGATATTTATATTTTTAATGATAAATCATAGTTAAAGTTAATTTAAATTTTCAAATTTCTAGCAAAATATTTTATTTACAATCAAATTATGCTTAGTTAAATCTAGTGGTATCACTACTTAATTCTCAAGTAAAATTGTGTATTGAGATATTTTAAGATGATATTATTAGATCTGCATTTATTGAGGTAATTATATTTTTATCGTAGGAAAATAAATTACACTACATCCATTACAAAATGTTTCACTAGGTTTGGATATTACATTTAATTTTTAAAGGAATAGTATAAAATACAGTACAATGAAAAACCTAGGATACGTACACAAGTAGATGGGTAAACAAAAGTAAATATCTCAATAGCATTTTGTTTGCTTGTTCTTAAATAATGATCTAGCTTAATTCGTTGTATATTTGTGACTTTAAGTTCTGCATTTATTACTGATCTTTAATTGAAAGTAATAAACATTGTAACTGGTATAATATTGGAGGCAGAAAACAGGCAAACAAATGACAAAAAAATGTATATAATTATTCAGTCAAATTAGAAATGAATAAAAAAGTTTTAATGTAATCATGAAATGTTATTTTATGCTTAGTACTGTATTGAAAGGTAATAAGAAAAACTTTATCCTTAAATATATGCATTATTCTATTCATGTTGGAATATTGTAAATGCTTTTATCAGCTCGTAATTACTTTGTTTAAATAAATGCTTAAAAATATCTAAGTGAAAAAATAAAGATTAAATTTATGATTCATAACAGAAAACACATGTCACAAGTATTATTGCAGCAAGTAGAATATGATGGTATAAATAATTTCAGATTATTGAAGAAATTTTAAAGAATTTAATCTCTAAAGTATGTTATTTAAAATTTATCTTTCATAATTATGTAAGAGCTTTTAAAAAAAAGTTTACAAAGACCAAATAATACTAAATATTTTATACTGTAAAACATTCAGAAATATTTAGGTAAGTCAAGTTTCAGGATTATTTCGAAATCTACTAATTTAAAAAACTTAATGCAGAAATATTTTGAATAAACTAATTGAAATATTTTTCAGTTATTTAATCTTTTGGTTTAAAATTACTTAAACCAACTATCAGTGCTTAATTTAAAGTTTTCATTTTAGTTAAATGAAATATGTAATTTATACACATAATCTTCGAATGGCGTATAAATTGTTATATATATATATATATATATATATATATATATATATATATATATATATATATATATATATATATATATATATATATATATATATATATATATATATATATATATATATATATATATATATATATATATATATATATATATATATATATATACATATATATATATATATATATATATATATATATATATATATATATATATATATATATATATATATATATATATATATATATATATATATATATATATATATATATATATATATATATATATATATATATATATATATATATATATATATATATATATATATATATATATATATATATATATATATATATATATATATATATATATATATATATATATATATATATATATATATATATATATATATATATATATATATATATATATATATATATATATATATATATATATATATATATATTTGTTAAAATTTTATCAAGTCCAATTGTGTATTGATATATTTTAAGATGACATTTAAGAACTGCATTTATTGAGATAATTATATTTTTATCTCAGGAAAATAAATGACACTACATCCATTACAAAATGTTTTATTATGTTTGGACATTACATTTAATATTTAAAGGAATACTATAAATTAAAGTACAATGTAAAAATTAGGATACGTACACAAGTAGATGGATAAACAATAGTAAATATTTCATTAGCATTTGGTTTGCTGGTTCTTAAATAATGATCTAGCTTAATTCGTTATATATTTGTGACTTTAAGTTCTGCATTTATTACTGATCCTTAATTAAAAATAATAAACATTGTATCTGGTATAATATTGGAGGTAGAAACATTGTATCTGGTATAATATCTGGTATAATATTGGAGGTAATCTGGTAAAACAGGCAAAGAAATGCCAAAAAAACGTATACAACTATTCAGTCAAATTAGAAATGAAAAAAAAAAAGTTTTAATGTAATCATGAAATGTTATTTTATGCTTAGTACTGTATTGAAAGATAATATGAAAAACGTTATCCTTAAATATATGCCTTATTCTATTCATGTTGGAATATTTTAAATGCTTTTTTCAGTTCGCAATTGCTTTGTTTAAATTAATGCTTAAAAATATTTAAGTGAAAAAATAAAGATTAAATTTATGATTCATTACAGAAAAAACATGTCCAAGTATTATTGCAGCAAGTAGAATATGATGACAAAAAAAATCAGATTATTGAAGAAATTTTAAAGAATTTAATCTCTAAAGTGTGTTATTTAAAATTTATCTTTCCCAATTATATAATAGCTTTTCAAAATAAAGTTTACGAAGACAAAATAATACTAAATCTTTTATGCTGTAAACATTTCAGAAATATTTAGAAAAGTCAAGTTTCAGGATTATTTCGAAATCCACTAATTTAAAAAACTAATATTTTGAATAAACTAATTTAACTATTTCTCAGTTGTTTAATCTCTTGGTTTAAAAATACTTAAACCAACTATCAGTGTTTAGTTTAAAGTTTTTATTTTAGTTAAACAAAATATAAAATTTATACACATAATCTTTGAATAGCGTATAAATTGTTATATACATATTTGTTAAAAATTTTATCAAGTCCAATTGTGCATTTATTCATCTTTTATAAATAAAGTTAACAATGGCAAAATAATACTTAATATTTTATACTCTAAAACATTCAGAAATATTTAGCATTTGTTTTTATTGAATTCAAGCTTCAGAACTATTTCGAAATCCAATATAAAAAAGAACTTCATAACAAGTATTTTCTTTGAATAAACTAGTTTAACTATTTCTCATTTTTGTTGATCTCTTGGTTTAAAAATACTTAAACCGACTATCTGTCCTTAATTAAAAAAATTTTTTGTTAATTAAAGAAAATATATAATTTATACACATAATCTTCGAATGTCATATAAATTATTATATACATGTTTTTTATACATTTTATCAATATTTAATGACTACTACATTTGAAAACATTTATAGGATTTCATAAAGAAAAAGCAAACCATTTGTTGGCGCATTAAACTGATATTATTGTATTTTTTTTTGTTGTTTTTTTTTTTTAATACAATATAAAAACTGCTAAACTGTTACCGGATGTCATAAATTATTGCATTATTGTAAAACCTTATCATTTCTCTCAAAATGCAAATAATTTATTTTTAATTATTTCATATGTTTAACTACCTAAAACATTTAAATGACTGCAAAATTCTAAGTATTGAGATGGTTTTATAACCACCAATCAATTTCTATTAAAAAAAGAAATTTCAATATTTGAAAAATGTACTATTATTTTAAATTAAAATATTACTAGTTTAGAATTTAATTATGTATATAAACAAGATCGTAATAAATCTTATAATATAGCACCTTCAATGACAAAGATATATTACTTCGTAAGAATGTAACAATATTAAGTCCTGTAGTTGTGATATTTGAGGTTGCTTTGTGAACGTTTGATTTAAATTATTTTGTTTAACCAGTGAGTGGTTAATGAATTAATCTTACATGGTTCTGGAGTTATTCGTACTAAATCAATATAAAGTTTCTATTCAGAGAAAAGAAAATCAGGAAAATAATATTATAGTACTTTGTGAGAACGCATGATTTAAAAGAGAACGTACATCTGAGCTTGTAATGTGTTTAAAAGTTAAAAACAAGGTTCTATATAACATATTCTGTATCATAATACACAGCAAATATACAAACAAAAAATAGTGACGATGTATATCTAAATTGAGCGTGACCTATTTGCTGTATCTTTAAGCAAATTTTAAAACAATAGATAATAATATAACTTATATATTTCAGTTCATTTAACAGAAGTTAATGTATTACAATTCTAATATAATTATGTGATCGTTCGTTTTATATATACAAAGTTAGATATATGAGGACATTGAAAAAAGTCTTTTAAACTTCAAAGATATATAAATCTGAATTAAAATTAATGAAATCATGTCATACAAGATTAAGTGTATTTTTACATTCGATATTTCCGAAAATTAAGGAATCTAAAACATATCTGCAACTTATAAGTGTCTTCAAAGACCCACTGTCATAAAGAAAGTGAAGGGTTAATGATCGTAATAATCGTAAATTTTCGTATATATTATTCATAATAATAATAAGATATTTGACAGAGTTTGCATTATAACTAAACTAATAAAGTCATTTTACATAATCATTTCATAAAGTTATTTTATATAATCATTTGATAAAGTCATTTGATCTCGTAGCAATTGAAAATATTTTAACATAGTATTTTTCTACTGCTATATATTGCAGAACTCATGATGAAAGATTCTAATTTAATATACTTCTTGAATTATTGAAAACATGTAGGTTTGAAAGAATTATTTTGGTATTGAAAGCAATTTTCTAAGTAGCAAATCTGAGATATAATTACCTTTTATAAGTGTATAGGTTTAATTGTTTTTACCTCCATCAAAGTGTGCCTGAAAATGATTAGTAGCCTATATCAAAAACTTATTTTATAGATACTATCTAAATTATTTATTAATTAAAAAAATTTAAAATCCAGAATCTGTTTGCAGTTTTTAATAGCTATATCTAAATCTTTTGAATGAAACCCTTTTGAATGTGTTTTATTACTATTATATATATTATAGTAATGGACTTCATATTTTATCATTAGATGAATTTTCTTTACAATTAGGTTTCTTTCAAATAACATATAATAGTAATTCTTTCTAAAGATTCAAAAAGACGTTAGAGAATGTTTTGGGGAACATTTACCTTAATGATGAAAAAATACATGTGATCTTTGAAGTGTAAGTAGTTTAATCCCTTTAATATTAATTTGGAATTAGATAACTTATTAAATGAACATTTAATAAGTTACATTTTACATTGTTTATTAGGGTCCATGATCATTCTGAATTAATGATTGTTCCGAGGTTTTTATATCCATGCAATCTTAATTAATAATTAAAAGATACATTAAAAATATCAGTATCCACTTAATTTGTTTTCATTTAGGTTATTAAAAATTAATCTAAATTTAGAAAGGATCAAAAATAATCATATAGACATACGAGAAATTTTTATAAATATATATTTGACACCTTGACAGATTTTGTCCTCTTTTAAAGCAGTGAAAACATAAATTGTAAAATGTTTTTAAATATAGTATTATTGGAATATTTTGATGGAAAAGTAAGAAAAAAAGTTATTTTAAAAATATTTGATGCCACTACGAGTACAGTCATCACATACGTAATTAGATTAATTTAAAATTTTCACATCATCTGTACAAGAGTTTGACCCTGAGATTTCTCGTACTGAAGCTCGACCACTGAACCACAAATACTTTGGCAGTGAAGGGTTTTAAGCAGCTTTGTCTACTTTAAAATATTCCGGAATATTTCTTAGAAATGAATTATAGAGAAAAATTTATTGATGTAAACTTTAAAGACATTCTAACTTTATACTTGCCGAGATTAGATTAACAGTCATCAGAAACATGATTAAATTAAATTAAGATTCTCACATCGCATTTACGGGGATTCAATCCTGGGATTTCTGATACTGAAGTTTCTGATATTACTTACTGATTATACTGATTATTACTTACTGATTATTGATATACTTACTGATTTCTGATATTACGTTGTGCTGACTATCGCACCACAGCTACATTGGCAACGAACGGTTTCGAGCGGCATTATAATCTCCAATAAGCTTGCAATTATGTATTTTTAATAAAAATCTATGTGATAATTTTCTATCTGATCAAATTGTGAATCTAAACCGTGCTCGAATCAATTGAATTGCATGCACAAAATTTCATCAGAATAAGTCCAGCCCTTTAGGAGGAGTTTTATTACAAACATACAGACACAAGAATTATATATATTAAAAATATTTAATTGATTAACAACATAATACCTAAGTATATTAGAAATGTATTAGTATATAATAGTATGACAAAATTACGAGAGAAAAAAATAATTCAAGGCCAAAATCTTTTAAATTTCTAAAATAATAATCGCATTGAATTAATACTAAATTTTAACCCTTTCCAGGTCCATTTTATCTCGGGATTATGGGTCAAAAAATGTAAATTTTTTATGCTTATTTTCATATATAAATAGCTTTTTAAACATAATAGCATCATTCGCATACAAAATTTCCTAAAAATTAAAGTAAAAAAAAATTAATTTAAATAAATGAATAATTTACCTGTATAGTTGGCTTTTTGTACGTAAGAAATCATTAGACTATGGAGTCAATTCACACTACTATAAATGTAAAGCTTAGAATACCTAGCTTTTATCTTAAATTAAATTTTATTTATAATATTTGCATTTACGTAAATGATTATGAAATTATATTTTTAATAATTTCATATCATGTATGATACAATCAAAATTTGATCATGTATGATACATTCGGAAACACGGTACTGCACAGAGTCAAACATCGCATTCTGGAAGTTCACCTTGTTTCTCTCCTTACCTTCTTCCCTCTGCTGTCTCTCTTTGAGCATCAAATATTCTAGTAGCCAGAAAAGTAAATAAAATCATTCGAAACTATAAAAAGCACATGTGAGATAATTCGAGAAAACGTGATTGCACAGTGTCAAATTTCACAGTGCCCGAGCTACACTCGGGATAAACCAGGATGGTACATTCCGCCTGCCCGAGTTCAGCTCGGGAAAAACCGGGAAGGGGTTAAAAATGTAAAACATAATTCATTTTAGTTATGATAGCATGTATAACAGCACAGTGTTTTTAACTTAATAATTTACATAAATTCTTTGCAATGTCTACTGAACCTTTAAATATTCACCATTTCGCCATAAGTTAAAATCTATCTGCAATGTGATTGAAATTTCACAAAGAATATCTCTATTTATACCACTTTACCCCGGGAAGAAGAATATAATTTGAGATTTCTTTGCAGATCATTTTTGATCAAAGATAACCTCACGTGACTAAAAAAAAATTCTTTTACTCTTCCAATATAAAGAAGGAAATCGATGACAAATGAAGAAAATGGTCGAGAAAAATCCCCCGCGGAAAGGAAAGCTGAATATCTTGCTTGAATTCTGCATGTGAAATTCTGCTATTCATTTTTTTCCCTAATTTAATACAGTTGGAGAAAAAGAAAAAGGAAAATTATGGTTTGGATGGAATGTGACTTAGCCCTATTCGACATATTTAAAGTGACTGTAAGTTTATATTTTATGCAGGAATTTCGGAGAGATACGATTTAATGAAATATATTTCATCAATAAATAATAAATTTTGGTTTAAGTGGATTGTCGAAATAGAAATAAATAATGTAAGTAATAAAGAAAAATGGTATACTTATATTTTAGTGAACATGCATCTAAGGTTCAGAATTCTGTTTTATGTGATAGAAATAGATATTGGCTAAAATCAATGAGTTCAAATTTGTATGTTTTCCTAATCTAAGGTTTTAGATTTCACATACGTGCTTTAAATATTTCTTTGAAGTAGATTGAAGTAATTACAGAGTCATTAATACAGTTAATAAACAAATTATCTGGGCATATTAAATTGAATTTTATAAAAAGGAAATATTGCTTTTAACATTCCTTAAGTAACATTTTTATAGAAAGAGGATTAGGTGTATATATTATTATTTTGTATATATAAGTTCGAATTAGTATAATTCATTTTTAGATTACAATTAAAAATAGATTTGTTTTTTATTTTATCATGGATTAAATTGCCTGTTTTCAAAAATGTTTTCAAACATTTTTTGTTTCCCTTTACTTTTTGCACAATGAACAATTTGAGGCATTATATTTTCTTACAATTTTATAATTCAGTTGGGTTGTAAATTTTGTTCTAATAATTTAGATAAGACTCCTTTCATCTTAAAGAAAAATAATTATAAAAATTTTGAATGTATTAAGTATTTTATGGTAAAAAGTGCATATGTAATTCTATACGTATTGCAATAAAATAGCAACATGATTTAAAAGAGTGATAACGCTACTTACTTCTTCTTCTTCAGCAGCACTACAACCTACTGGAGGCCAAGGATTTCTCTGTCAGCTTTCACCATTCAGCACGGTTTGACGCGATGTTTCTCAATCTATTAATGCCCAGTAGTCTCAAATCGCTCTCAACACAATCCATTCACCTTATTGGTGGTCTTCCTCGTTTGCGTTTACCCTCAAACTTTGAAAAAGTCAATTTTTTAACAGGCTCTTGGTCCTCTTTTCGAAAAATGTGTCCCAACCATGTGATTCTGTAGGACTTTATGACTCTTCAGATGTTAGGCTGTCTAAAATTTATGTAAATTTCATGATTGTATAAACTTTTCCAGACGTTGTTTTCTTTCACTGCTCCAAAAAAGGATCTCAAAACTTTTCTTTCAAAAATTATTAGCCTGTTCTCTTCAGTTTTGTTCATCGCCCATGTATCGCTGCCATATAATATAATTGGTATAATTAATGTTTATTTTCGAGTTAACAGAGATAAATTTTGATTTTAATTGGTTCTTTAGCCCAAACTAACATCGGTTTGCCATCAAAAGGCAGTTACCAATTTCAACTTTAATCTCGTTTTTACTAGTAATGAGTGCCACCAGATAAAACGCTACTTACACAGGAAATAAATTATCTTCTCTTTTTTAAAAAGTGAAACTAAAATTTAATTACATGAACTCAATTCCATAGTAAAGGTCAATCTTTAAAACACAAACGATAACGCTACTAACACAGGAAATAGATTATCTTTTCTTTTTTATAAAGTGATACAAAATTTTATTTACGTGAATCCAATTCCCTTATAAAGGTCAATATTTCATTTAAAACATAAACTACAAGAGTTTGTTAAAGTAATTTGATAGACGCTACAAATTTTAAATCAATGTATTATGTCTTAGTTTACATCTCGAAAATTAATTTTTAATTCTCATACTCTGCATAATAACTTTACTGCCGCATAAGCATATTGGATAGATGAAAATTGAAACAAGTAGAATTAGTATTAGTAAACTATCACATATAACTGTTTAGATGAATTATCCCACTCTATGTGAATTTAAGATTTTTATATAAAGTCTAATAGTTGAATAATTTTTATTTTCCTATAGACATTAATTATCAGATACATTTCTATTTTATTAAAGTACTTACTAGCATTTAAAGAATATATTTATTTATTTTATAGCAACAAAAAGATTATTTATGTTCAAATTTTAATATTTAATATTAATATTTATTAGTCAGAAACAACGTTACCTTTCTAATACCTACTACGTTTTATTTGCAATTGTCTAATAACTGTAATTTCCATTATTTTTCATTATTTTTGTTTTGACATATACATAAAACAAAATAATTGCATAAATTTAATATTGTGGACTTCATAGAATATAGAATTTTTCATTTACTTCATACAAATAGACTTTTACAATTAATAGCTTAGTATAGATATCTTCGTATTGAAGATTTAAGTTTTATACCACACACGCTATAGGTATTTGTTCAGATGAACTATTAGTATCAAATGCTACAAAAGTTTAGTTAAGATAGTAAAGTAACTAAATAAACACATCAACTATTAAACATCACTCTGAGATTTATCTTCATTTCAGACGAGTAAGAGTATTTTAAGTAATTTGTTTGAGAGAATTATTTATAATATATTAAACTTAAAAGGAAATGTAATGTTTAAAAATATTTTATGCAGGTAATAAATATTATTCAGGCTCAAAAGTACATTTACAGGAATGAAGTTGTCTAATATCATTTCAAAATCCAAGTATAATTCAGAAATTATTTATTTTATAATATAATACAAATTATGTTCAATGCATTGGATAAAATAATTAATAATACAATTGTTTGACTGTTATAAATCTTTGGTTTAACCCATATTGGACATCTGTCCTATAAACAGGACAGCAAATAAAATTCCATTTAATAATAAAATTGTAAATATTTTCTGAGTGGACACCTTTAAATTAGACACACTTCAGTATAGTAACAAAAAACTGAGAAATCAAATTATATTGTATTGTAAAATTTATTTTCAGCAACCCCTTAAAAATTGCCTCTCTTTAATCTTCAATTTTATATTCATTATTATTTTCTTAAAAAACTCTGGAAGTTACTTGTAGCTTAAAAACAGAACTAATAATATAGCTGAAAGTTATATATTTTACACGTGTATCTTGTAAGTATAAAAAAGATATTTTGGAAGGTACATTTGCAAGATGTTCATGAAAAATAAAGCTATAAAATCTGGATATAAATTATGGGATGTTAGCATTATACAACGGATATCCTTTTTCTATTATCCCTTTCCAAAGATGCAAGTTCAAGAATTGCAAGAGAAAACTAAGAACAGTGTGCTTAAAATGTAATGTTGGACTTTGCATTGACTGTTTCCCCAAATTTCACCTATGACTTAGCCTAATGCAATGAAAGTGATATTTGTTAAATTTGAGTAGTGTATTGGACCGTTGTCCTATTTATAGGACAGCCTAATTACTTAAATTAAAAATATTTTTTTCAAAATATTTGTTTTATACGCTTAGTTACACCATATAATTGATATGCATGAAGTTTTAATAACTTACATGAATATTTAGTTCGTGTGGTACAATATCGGTTAAAATGAGATATAAATTTTAAAATGGAAACTCAAAATAGTTAATTTATTACATAACCAAAGTAAAAGCCATTTTAAGCTTTTACTTTGGTTTAAGATTTCAATTAAAATTATTCCTTGACGTTTAAGATCTAGTAAAATTACTAGAAAACGATAGAAATTGAACTAATTTACATCTAAATAATGGTTTAAAGAGATGTTTACTTGATTAGAATATGAAGTTTCATACCATTACTAAACGGGAAATTGACTAAATGAACTTTATTGGAATTACGATTAGTAAAATTGGAGTTTATTTTACTAATCGTATCTACTTACGGAATTATCTTTTTTAAATGAAAGCTATTTATAATGATTAAAAATTATATATATATATATATGTATATATATATATATATATATATATATATATATATATATATATATATATATATATATATATATATATATATATATATATATATATATATATATATATATATATATATATATATATATATATATATATATATATATATATATATATATATATATATATATATATATATATATATATATATATATATATGCATGTATATATATATATATATATATATATATATATATATATATATATATATATATATATATATATATATATATATATATATATATATATTATATATATATATATATATATATATATATATATATTATATATATGTATATATATATATATATATATATATATATATATATATATATATATATATATATATATATATATATATATATATATATATATATAAATATATATATATATATATATATATATATATATATGTATATATATATATATATATATATATATATATATATATATATATTATATATATATATATATATATATATGTATATATATATGTATATATATATGTATATATATATATGTATATATATATATATATAATATATATATATATATATATATATATATATATATATATATATATATATATATATATATATATATATATATATATATATATATATATATATATATATATATATATATATATATATATATATATATATATATATATATATATATATATATATATATATATATATATATATATATATATATATATATATATATATTAATTATGAGAATCATATTAAAAATTCTAAAATTATTGAATTAATGTTAATAAATTAAATCTACCACATATTTCAGACATATGGGAGCTATTTATGGGATAATAATAATTAAATATGGGAGCTTCTAAGTTTAAAATTCCAGTTCAAAAAATTTATATGAAAAAGAAACAATTAACCCCAAACTATTTTTGTGCTCTTTGAAAAAAGACTTTTTTTCGATCATAAAAAATGCTGGGAAAATCATGGTTTTAATACTTTTACATGCAAAATAAGCGGTATAATTAATAAAAAAAGAAAAGGAATTAGGAAGAATTATTTATATTTCACTGGTAAAATGGTAATCAATGGAAAACCAGAAAAATTAAGTGTAACTCTTATTGAAATTAAAGTCGCGTATCATATTTTAAAAGAAACTCTCTTCCCCAAATAGCTATCGTAAAATATAAATATATCTTTAGGATATGTGAGCAAAATTATAAAAGTTGTTATGTATGTAAGAAAACTAAAACAACAAAATACATGATATACTACCAGCGAAATCATGATTGAATATTGGCAGATTAATGTACGACAATTATTTATGTACCTGGAATGTTCATCTGAATACATAAAAAGAGTAGATTTTCACCGAAGAAGAGGAGAATATACTTGGATTATTTTGGATTAAAGTAACACTTATTTGCAAAGACGAAATTCCATCTTTTTTACCAAAACCATTTTAACTTATTTACGTTTTATCATAATAAAACTGGAAGTCATATATCTTCTGTTCTACATTAGAAAAAAAATGTTTGGATTTCACAGAACATTAGGACGTGTGGGATTTGGATTAACCTTAAACAACATCCGGTGCCGTTTCGACTCCGCGATATAAAGTGCATAAAATACTTTTAATAACTAAATAATTGCAGGACTAAATTTCACTAGGGTTTAACTTCAAGAGTTTTAATATTATTTCATGCAATTATCACATATTAGTAGTCTTTATATGATGAAAAACTAACAAAAGAGATTTCTTAATCTTGTAAAATGAAATAAAAAATATTATACATGAAATTTAGTATAATGATCAAGATCATTTTGTTTTAATCATTATGTAATTTTTTATGCACAATCTTTTGTACATACTTCCTTTGAAATGCATACAGTAACATTTAATTTTCTCTGTATATTATCCGCACACCATTTTCATGCAAGAAACACAAGTTTTTGTTGCATATAAACCTTGTCTGTCATGGTTTCTTGGCGTCTACTCTGCCAAAGTTTCGACAATCGAATGAAATGATAAGATAAGCAAATGCTATAAAATAAAAACACTTTTAGACAACAATTTTAGTATACATTCCCTTTGTGAATCCAATAACACTGCATTCGATGGGAAACAAATGTTCGATAGAACTTTAGGAAGTTTATTTTACTAATCGTATCTACTTACGGAATTATCTTTTTTTATAATATATATATATATATATATATATATATATATATATATATATATATATATATATATATATATATATATATATATATATATATATATATATATATATATATATATATATACATATGTACACTATATGTTAATTTCCATACAATTTTATTCGGATCCAAATTATCAAGTAAAATCTGAAAATAAATATAGCACACAAGTTAATCTAAATCGGGAAACAAATTTTTACTTTTTTTCGTTTCTTTTTGTAAACTATACTGCGCTAAATTGCCATTCTTATTCTCTTTATTTAGGATATTTTATGTGTCCCTTGTTGAAAGGTATAACTTTAAATTTCTTGATATCTATTGTTTTGTGCTGAGTAGTAAATGATAATATATCTGAGCCGACAGAGAAGGAGTTAAATGATAAAATAATCATCTCCTGAGGAACGTATTGTGATATAAAATTATATCACCGATTGTCGGAAACCACATTTAGAAAGTTCTAAGGGATGACACAATTTGTATCATGTATTATCTGTATAAATTCCAATTTTTGGTTATGTGTTAAGGGTATTTTTTAACATAAAAAAAGACATTTGACTTTTTTCCTCTGAATTCATTATCATATTTTTTAGACATAATTTGTAATTGTAAAAATGGTTTACATATTTTAATGATCTTTTATAGTACAAAAAGCATGGACAAAATAACGTAATATCAAACTTTATATTATTGTCGGCAAATACATAACGTAATGTACTTTTATATATAATTGATATTACTTAATACTTCTCTGGGTTACATTAATAAACGGTTTAAATATAAATGTTAATTTACACCAAATATTTCATAGGAATATTTTCCCATTAAATATGATTGGGCATTGAACTTTAAAATTGTACGTGTAATTATACACATACTAACATCTTATATTCCCGAACTGAATAAAAAAAATCTTCTTTGTCTTCTGCAAACATTTGATTACTAACATTAAAGAACGTAAGCCAGTAAAGCACTTTTTAATTTTAAAAATATCTGATTTAAAGCAAGTTTCTTAGATATTTCCTATTTAAAGTTCGGTTTGGTTTTTAGTGCTACGGTCTACTTTTTGTAATACAAAGGCTAATGAGACCAGGACCTACAGCGAACGGCTACGAACATCGATGCCACAGTGGGATTTGAACCCACGAACACTAGTACGGAAGGCCAGCACCCTAACCAATCCGTTATCATTTGGCCTACTTATAGTTCGGATAATCCAATTTATGGTGATATACAAAGAATGACTATCGCTCATTTCACAAATGGTTACTATTATATATGTAATATATCAAAATTATTACACATTAATATCTGTGAAAAATTCTACTCTTTATCATTCTTATTTTTTCTAGTACGTAACAACGACTTATACTAGGCAACTGAGATAACAAGAGGAATAAAACACCATATAGCGAAGTCTTACTCTTTTACAGACTCTTTATTTTACAATTCTATTTTTGAAGACGAACAATCTGGTGACTCATATAAAACAAATTAAGTATCAATATGGAGTCTCCATATACTGCTGGAAATGTTGGAGCAACTCCCTGCCTCTGATGACGCTATCTCTACAAGAAAAAAATGGTGGAGCACTCCCTGCCTCTGGTGAAGCTATCCGTTAACTCCTCTTGGCATTCTTTTTCTCTGAAGGGGCCTTAAAATATGCTGAGGAAAATCTAATGTTACCAGGGCCAAAGACGACTGACCCGCTTTAGCAACCCCTCAAGTCCAATGGAGTCGAAGGGGTGGGGAGGTCACTGACATCGCTTTCCTTCTTCAGTCAGACCCCCGCGCTTACATTGTCTGGTAGTGTAACTCCTTGTTACACCTTCAAAACTATTTTTCTAGCCACAGAATAACTTAATTAAATTAATGTCCATAACTTAACATTCTGCCAACCCATTTCTCACAGCTTTTTCTGCAATAAATCCAAATTTTCTGAACATCTTCTATAATTGCAGCTGTCTCAATAAAATAGATAACTCCTACAATTATCTAAACTCATGAACTAATAATTTATTGAGGAATATTAAGTAACAGATATGAAAGAATGCAACGTGAGGAGAACTTCCATAAAGAAGCTTTTCAATTATTAAAAAAAAAATTCTGATATCTGTAAGGAGAAATACCAATTTTTTTTCCAAATTTTTCCTATTTCACATACACTGTAAAATATACTTCAATTTTAATAATTTATATTTTATAAACATAATTTGCATTTAGAATATATGGCTGATAGTTTATATATTTTCATATAACTCTCCTAAACTCATATAGTGTCACTAACGTAATTCAAGACAGTCATGATTTAAATAATATAGGGAAATATAAACCTCCTTAAAATTTCTTTTTTGATTTTTTATTTACAAAAACAAATTTATTTAAACATGTTAATTACTTAATATTACCCTGGATTACATTAATAAATGGTTTTAGTATAAATGTTAATGAACACTAAATCTGTAATACGTATATATATTCTCATTAAAAATGTTGGGGAAGTGAATTTTAAAATTGTATGTGTAATTATATACTTATTTACATCTTATATTCCCTACTTCTAACTGAATATTTAAAAAAATCTTATTTGTGTTTTGCAACCTTTTGAATACTAACTTTAAAGAAAGTAAGCTAGTGAAGAACTTTTTAATTTTAAAAAAAGTCTGATTTAAAGTAAGTTTCATACATATTTACTATTTATAGTTCGAATACTTCAATTATTGGTGATATTCAAAGAATAACTATCACTCATTTTACGAATGTTTAATATTATATATGTAATATATAAAAACTATTACACTTTAATATCTTTTAAAAAATCTATTCTTTCCCATTCTTATCCCTTCAAATCTATTTTTCCAGCCACAAAGTAATTTAATTATAGAAATACCCGTAACTTCAAATTCCTCCAAGCAATTTCCTACAGCTTTCTCTGCATTAAATGCAAATTTTTTCTCTGTCCTCTATATTTGCAGCTGTCTGAATGAAACAACTCACTCCTACAATTATCTAAGTTCACGAAATGATATTTTATAGAGGAATACTAAGATTTTGAAACTAACTGATATGATAGAATGCAACGTGAGGACAGCTGCCACAAAGAAGTTTTTCAGTTTTTAAAAACAATTTGCCTGATGTCTGTAAAGAGAAATTGCAATTTTTTCCAAATTTTTCTAACTTTGAACACACTGCAAAACATGCTTAAATTGTGAAAAAAAGGCCTGCTTATTAGAGTATATATTTTATTAGAGTAGTTTATTTGCCAGATTTTTTTTATTATTTACATTTCTCAATATATTTTCAGTTATCTAGGACGTTTTAAGTGGGTTTTAAAGCATTTTTTCCAGTAAAATGTTACCTGTTGAACATTTTTTATTCTGTCTTCTTTGTCAAAGAAAGATTGTTCATGGTACTCTGGAATAACTTCT
Source organism: Pardosa pseudoannulata (assembly GCA_032207245.1). Lineage (NCBI taxonomy): Eukaryota > Metazoa > Arthropoda > Arachnida > Araneae > Lycosidae > Pardosa > Pardosa pseudoannulata. The sequence goes on from CM063504.1 coordinate 109,009,184, forward strand.
CTAAATAGAAGAGTTTATTTTCTTTCGATAAATACCATCATTGTTTTATGACTTTCTCTGTGTTTAAAGAACTTTTATTTTACACTTATATTTTACCAGATGGTGAGAAGAGGTAATATAATGTTTATTTAGAGTAAAGTTGAAATTTTATCGTCAATTGTTTAAACATTTCGTAAAATGAAGTTGTAGATTTTTTTTTTTTTTTTTTACGGAGAAAAATTTTTATTGTGTCTGATAAAGTTAAGACTAAGCAATATTGTGTTGTAAAGATTTTAATAAAATATAACTTTAGTGAAGCTATGGTTTCATTTTCTTTTTAATATATTTTGATACCTTATAATTATAAATTCTGTATAATTTTATCTCTATGTAATGTAGAGATGTAATCTTTATTGTTCTATATATTGTGAAAATTATTTCTGAACTTCTCGATTATTTGGGATACAATAAATTTTTAAATAAACAATATCTTTAATAACTTTAGTGTAGTATCATATTTTAAGAAAATGTTTATTTGCCGATTACTATCGTATTGTTTTAAATGTAAAAATATTCAATTTAACCAGAATTAAATAATATATACTGTCCATTTCTTCAGAAAGATACTTAATATATATGGTTAACAGACAAAGGATTTATTAAAGAAATTGTTCAAGCAAACAACTTCTTTAGTGAATTTAGTGTAGGATCATACTTCAAGGAAATGTTTATTTGCCGATTACTATCGTATTTTTTTAATTGTAAAAATATTCAATTCAATCAGAATTAAAGTAATATATACTATTTATTTATCCACAAAGATACTTAATATATATGGTTAACAGACAAAGGATTTATTAAAGAAATTGTTCAAGCAAACAACTTCTTTAGTGAATTTAGTGTAGGATCATACTTCAAGGAAATGTTTATATACCAATATTTTTCATACTTCTTTAAATGTTAAAATATTCAATTTGACCAGTGTTAAAGCAATATATGTTGTTTATTTCTTTACAAAGGTATTTAATATATAGAGTTAACTGAAGTGAAATATGGAAATGACATATAGAGCATTAAAGAGATTAAAATACAAGAATGTGTAATATGTATTGCCAAGACCTTTAAACAATTTTGTGCAGAGATGAATTTTCCTGCAGCACCAATTTACTGTTAGAACTCTTTCACAAACTGTGTTTCACTACCAGGCAAAAATGTAGCATGGATTGCAGCAAAGCGTGTTGATTCCATAGAACTAGATGACTATTTTACATACATTGGAATAGATGTGTTACAGACGGACTTTGTGTAGATTTTGATTATGAATAAAGAGAATTGTAGTATTTGTGATTAAAAATCTGCTATTTTATTGAAATTATTTACCTTGTACCTATATATGATGTCAATCTACAAGATTAATACCAAATTGAATGCATAACATGGAAAATATATTGGAAATATAAATAAATGTTATTTATAATACAGATACCACTACGAGATATTTTAAAATATATTAATTAATTTGTTCAATAAGTTTGAAATTTTAACTATTTTCTCAACATATTTCTTGCTCCCCGTTTGTCATAAATATTGCTTATAGGTGAATAACAAATTTATTATAAGGAAAACATAAATTTCAATTATTTCTGTTTGATATATTTCATATGAAAGGATTTAATTAAATTTGAATAAGTATTGTTATAAATTTATTTTTCCCAGTTGTTGAAATTTGATACATTTCATAAATTTAAAATGATTTATGCGAATTTTCATTAGTGTATTTCTATTAAATTGATACACCTAAGGATAAATAAAACGTGAAATAAGAAATGATCCAAAATGATTGCATTAAAGAAGTTATTGTAGGAAAAATAATTGTTTTCTTTCATCTATCTATTTATAAAAATATACAATCAATCAATCTTTACAATCCATTACAAGTTTTGTTCTAACCTTTCAAATTTTTTTAAATAGAAATTATTCTGCATAAAAAGAATAGGTTTAAAACTATTAATAATTGGATACTGTAAAGTGATCAAATCTAAAGAAACTAAAAATTGTTATTAGAATTAATTTTTATTGCTCTTACGCAGGTTGTAACATATACAGAATGAAAAGAAATCCATTTAAATTTTAAAAAAATTGAAAGTTTACTTTTTTTTGAAGTAAAAATAATCAGTTCTTTCTCAAATATTGAGATCAATAAACATACTAAGAATCGTATGCAAAATTTTCCAAACGACCCGTACAACTTGAATAGGATCTATGATGTTATTAAAAAGAACACATCTATTTTAATTCAAGTGAGATATTTAAATTATACTCCATTTTAGTTTTTAATACATAAATGGGATTAAAAAGGTTGTGTTTTTAATTTATAAAACACTTTAAACTTATACTATTAAATGCGGCATAAATACTACTGATGTAACAATAAAATATAATTTGAATGACATAATAATCTTTTAAAACTTATATGTCTTCAATTTTTATATTAGTGATCTATAAAATTTATTAAAAAATAAATAATATCTTTATGAAATAGTGAATAATCAAATTTTTTAATATGATCTTGAAATTATAATGAAAATATAGATTTAGTACCAGGTATATGTATTTTGAAGTTTTAAATAGATTTTATTTCTTCATATTAATCTATTCCAAAGAAATTTAAATAGTTAAAAAGAAGTTATTTATAAGAATATTTGCTTGAGTTTAAATGTTTAAATTTTGCCATAGGGTTATTCGTTCAAACAATATATTTTCAACAATATTTATGATTTAATACACTTCTTCTAGCTAGTTAAAGTACATTAGATTTTAGACTAAACATTTAAAAATATCTTACATAATGCATAATGAAATATATTTTTAACAGATTTTAATGGAATGTATTTTATCAGGTTTGATTCTAATAACTGAAAAGTATTTTTAATACTAAATTATTATTTTGCATAAAAAATGTTTAAAATTAAGATATATTAATAATTTGATACTTTAATACATTCAAATCTAAAGAAATTAAAAATTGTTTTGTATGATAGAGTTAATTTTTTATTTCTGTTATGCAAGTTATAACATATACAAAATGAAAATAAATCTATTGAAATTTAAAAAAAAATTGAAAGTCTATTTTTTCTTGAAGTAAAAATAATCAGTTCTTTCTGAAATGTTGAGATCAATAAACATACTAAGAATCGTATGCAAAATTTCCCACACGATCCTTACAACTTTGATACAATCTATGATATTATTAAAAAGCCCACATCTATTTTATCAAAGTCATGTTGATCTTGCAGATATAGTAGTCAGTTTGATATATCATTTTAATTCAAAAATACAGATGTAGAATTCGCCGCATAATTTCAGGAAGAATCATATAACCTTTAAATAGAATACATTTAAAATTTGTTGTAAGGTTATTGATAAAACTGTGTAATTCAGTAAGTATTTCTAAAAACAAAATTCAAGTGGGATATTTAAATTGTAATCTACTCTAGTTTTTAATACAAGAATGTGATTAAAAATTATCTGTGTTTAACCAATAAAATTCTTTAGACATATACTATTAATTTCTGCTTTAATACGACTTATGAAACAATAAAATATAATTTTATTGACATAATAATCTTTTAAATCTTATATGTCCTCCATATTTATTTTAGTTTTCTATAAAATAAATTAAACAAAATAAATAAAACCTTTCATGAAAAGGTGAATATTAAAATTTTTTAATGTTATCTTGAAATCATAATGAAAATATAGATATAGTACCAGGTATATGTGTTTTGAAGTTTTAATAGATTTTATTTCTTCATATTATTCTATTCTAAAAAAGCTTAAAAAATTAAAAAGAAGTTTAAAAAAAAACGAATATTTGCTCGAGTTTAAATATTTGAATTTTGCAGTACGATTATTCGTTCAAATAATATATTTTCAACAATATTTATACTACAATACACTGTTTCTAGCTATTTATGTCAAATATAGTTTAGAGTATTCATCTAAAAGTATATTACATAATACATAATGAAGTGTATTTCTATAAGATTTTAATGGACTGTATTTTATCAAGTTTGATTCTAATAATTCAAAAGTATTTTTTAAATAGAAATTATTATTTTCCATAAAAAGAAAAGGTTTAAAACTAATATATATTAATAATTGGATACTTTAAAATACTCAAATCTAAAGAAACTAAAAATTGTTTTACATAATATAGTAATTTTTTTTATTATTATTATGCAAGTTGCAACATATACAAAATGGAAATAAATCTATTGAAATTTTTAAAAAATTGAAAGTCTACTTTTTCTTGAAATAAAAATAATCTGTTATTTTTCTGAAATGTTGAGATCGATAAGCATACTAAGAATTGTATGCAACATTTTCCAAACGATCCTTACAAATTTATTAGGTTTGGTTTGGTTTGGTTTGGAGTGCTACGGTCTACTTTTTGCAACACGAGGGCTAATGAGACCGGGACCTACAGCTTAAAGCCGATTCCGAACGGCTACGGACATCCATGCCACTGTGGGATTCGAACCCACGAACTCCGGTACCGAAGGCCAGCACTCTAACCAATCCAACTTTATTAGGATCTATGATGTTATTAAAAAGACCACACCTATTTTATTAAAGTCTAGTCAATATTGCAAATATGGTATTAACTTTGAAACATCATTTTAATTGTAAAAGCCAGAGGTAGATTAAGCCGCATAATTTCAGGAAAAATCACATAACCTTTAAAAAGAATACCTTAAATGTTTGTAATAAGGATATTAATAAAAATGTGTAATTTAGTAAGTATTTCTAAAAAAAACATATACAATTGAGATATTGAAATTGTCATCTGGACTAGTTTGTAATACATAAATGTGATTAAAAAGGATTTTTTAATCAATAAAATACTTTACACCTATACTATGAAATGTGATATAATTACTACTTATGTAACAGAAGAATATAATTTTAATGACCTAATAATCTTTTACAAATTACATGTCTTCAATTTTTATCTTATTTATCTATAAAATTTATTAAACAAAATAAATAAAACCTTTCATGAAAAAGTGAATACTGAAATTTTTCAATGTTATCTCGAAATCGTAATGAAAATATAGATGTAGTACCAGGTATATGTGTTTTGAAGTTTTAAATAGATTATATTTCTTCATGTTATTCTATTCGATAGACATTTAAAAAGTTAAAAAGAAGTTAAAAAAGCGGATATTTGTTAGATTTTAAATGTTTGAATTTTGCCGTATGCTGATTTGTTCGAACAATATATTTTCAACAATGTTTATGCTTTAATATACTGTCTCTAGCTATTAAATGTCAAATAGATTTTAGAATAAACATTTAAAAATATCTTACATAATGAAATATATTTCTAACACAGTTTAATGGAGTGTATTTTATCAAGTTTGATTCTAATAATTGAAAAGTATTTTTTAAATAGCAATCATTATTCTGGTAAAATGAAAATGTTTAAAACTAAAATATATTAATAATTGTATCTTTAATATACTAAAATCTAAAGAAATTAAAAATTATTTTATATAATAGAGTTAATTTTTTATTGCTGTTATGCAAGTTTTAATTCATACTAAATGAAAATAAATCTATTGAGATTTTTAAGTTGAAGGTCTACTTTTACTTGAAGTAAAAATGTGTGCTTTTTGAAATGTTGAGATCAATAAACATACTACGAATCGTATGCAAAATTTCCCACACGATCCTTAAAACTTCAACAGGATCTATGCTGTTATTAAAAAGACCACATCTCTTTTATTAATGTCATGTTGATCTAGCAAAATTGGTATTTAGTTTGAAACATCCTTTTAATTGTAAAGGCCGGAGGTAAAATACACCCGCATAATTTTAGAAAAAATTATATAACCTTGAAATAGAATACATTAAAAAATTGTAGTAAGGCTATTAATAAAAATGTGTAACTTAGTAAGTATTTCTAAAAACAAAATTCAAGTGAGATATTTAAATTGTCCTCTAGTTTAGTTTTTAATTCATAAATATGATTAAAAAGTATGTGTTTTTAATCAATAAAATTATTTAGACCTATACTATTAAATGAGAAATAAATTTTTTTATGTAACTATAAAATATAATTTTAATGACTAATAATCTTTTAAAACTTATATGTCTTCCATTTTTACTTTAGTTATCTATAAAATGTATTAAACAAAATAAATAAATTCATTTATGAAAAAGTGTATATTCAAATTTTTTACTATAATCTTGAAATCATAATGAAAATATAGATTTAGTACCAGTTATATGTGTTTTGAAGTTTTAAATAGATTTTATTTCTTCATGTTTTTCTATTCGAAAGAATTTTAAAAAGTTAAAAAGTAGTTAAAAATAGTGGATATTTGTTAGAGTTTAAATGTTTGAATTTTACAGTAGGCTGATTCGTTCAAACAATATATTTTCAACAATATGTTTGCTACAATAAATACACTGTTTAGATCTATTTAAAGTAAAATATATTTTAGACTAAACATCTAAAAATATCTTACATAATACATAATGAAATATATTTCTGACATAATTTAATGGAGTGTATTTTAACAAGTTTGATTCTAATAATTGAGAAGTATTTTTAAGAAGAAATTATTATTCTGCACAAAAAGAAAATATTTAAATCTAAGATATATTAATAATTTGATACTTTAAAATACTTAAATCTAAAGAAACTAAAATTTGTTTTAGATAAAAGAGTTAATTTTTTTTGCTGTTATGCAAGTTGTAACATATAAAACAAAAATAAATATACTGAAATTTAAAAAAAAATTTTTAATTCTAATTTTTCTTTAGGTAAAATTAATGTGTTCTTTCTGAAATGTTGAAATCGATAAACATCCTAAGAATCCTATGCAAAATTTCTGACACGATCCTTACAACTTGGATAGGATCTATGATTTTATTAAAAAGACCACAACTATTTTATTAATGTCTAGTTGATCTAGCAAATTTGGTATTCAGTTTGAAACATCATTTTAATTTAAAAGGCCAGATATAGAAGGAGCAGCGTAATTTCAGGAAAATTCATAATCTTTAAATAAAATACATTAAAAGTTTCTATTAAGGCTATTAATAAAAATGTGTAATTCAGTAAGTTTTTCTAAAAACAAAATTCAAGTGAGATACTCAAATTGTCAACTAGTCTAGTTTTTAATACATAAATGGGATTAAAAAGGATATTTTTAATCAATAAAATTCTTTTGACCTATACTATTAAACACGGCATTAATACTACTTATGTAACAATAAAATATAACTTTAATCACCTAATAATCTTCAATTCCTATTTTAATTATCTATAAAATTTATTAAAAAAATAAATAAAATCATTTATAAAAATTGAATATTAAAACGTTTTATTATCTTGAAATCGTAATAGAAATACAGATTTAGTACCAGGCATATATGTTTTAAATTTTAAATATATTTTATTTCATCATATTATATTATTCCAAAGAATTTGAAAAAGTAAAAAAAAGTCCCAGATATTTGCTCGAGTTTAAATGTTTGAATTTCGCCGTAGGATTATTCATTTAAACAATATATTTCAACAACATTTATGCTACAATACTCTGTTTCTAGCTATCTAATGTAAAATATATTTTAGGCTAAACATATAACAATATCTTCATATTGCATAATGAAATATATTTCTAACATAACTTTATGGAATGTAATTTATCTGAACACTCTTCGGTGAAGTTTAAAGTATTTTAAATTGAAAACGATATTATGCTGCTAAAATTTATGAAAGATATGAAATCATTCTCTCTCAAAATACTTCCAAATTAGTAGAAAAATTAGTAGAAAAATTAGTCCAAATTAGTTTTGTTTCTTGTATGCATTGTAAATAAATCTGATTATGTGCCATATTTCTGTCTTCATCATTTAGATCTAGAAAATCTTTAAAATTCAGAATAAAAGTTTTAGCAAAAAGAAGTATTTTATTCAGGGTCATTGTTTATAATTTTAAGTAAAATATATCAAAAATAAATTATTTTAAATTATTTTATAAATTATTTATGCAGGGGAACATTAAAATATAAAACATACTTTATTCTTGAGAATATTTGATTGTTATCTTGACATAACATTAATAAAATTAATTATTTTGTTTCGTTAAAAACCTTAAATATAAATTGAAATATCTTTTGAAAGGTAAAGTTCAATTAAGCATTAAACTATTGAGTACGAGATACTTGTGAAGTATTTTTAGTGTTTACTAATAACAAGAAAATTTAAAAAAATGGAAGTAGAAAAATATATTTACCTTTAAATGCAAAGTTAAATAGTTATTATGTGTAATTTGCACATTTTACAAAGGTAATAGGTAGTTTATACATAGCTCTAATTCCACTGGAAGTTTTATTGCTGACAAAAAATTATCCTTGTTATTTTTAAAATTTACATTTAGGTAAAAACAAAGGTCTCTTAAATTGTAGACAAATAGAAACAATATTGTTAATATTTTAAAATCTAACATGATACAATTAATGATTTATTATTAAAAAAAAGTTATATTATGCAAAAATAAAATCTCAATTTGTAGAGGGACGAGACTTTCATTTATGCCAAAGGCTGTTGTTAAATAATAAGTCTAGTTTCAGGAACCATTTTTTATCCATTGGTTACGTTTCACAACACAGTACAAAGAAACACATCACAAACACCTCACAAAAACTAGAAGACTCCCGTAGCGCCACCTATCATAAAAGGAGAGCACAGCAATTGTACCCCTACAAACTTAATTTTTGGAGACCTTTTAATGTAATAGTCCAACTGATGAAAAATGAATCGATGTTCGTTTTAACTTCCTTAGCATGATTTAAGGAATGTTTTCATGTAAGAAATGTTGGTTCGTTTAGATAAAACTAATCTGTAGCCTACTGTGATATTATAATTACCTCTGGAAATCCCATTTCCCTTGTTTAGTACCAGTTTTAAAATATGTTTCATTACATAACGTTTCACTTTTTTTCAAAGTTAAATTCATAATTATAACTCTTTTATTGAGAGAAATATATTTATTTTCAATGAATTTTATTCTCAATAGTTTTCAAAAAACAATATTTTTAGTACAGGAAAAAATATAATGATTCAATTTTGCATATCTTTCAGAGAATTTGATTCTTATTTAATAAATAATGGATTATTTATTCAGGAATTAAAATAGACGAATTTTAACAAATGCATCTTTTGGATAAGATATCAATTTATGAGTAGGCTCTCAGAACATAAATATCGAGTTAGGAATATTAGTTGTTATAAAAATAGTTCATAAAAAAGAAATAAATAGGCCTAAATATAACAGCTAAGGAATATATTTCATTATGGAATTAATTTTTGATCCATTTATATATTTATTCTACTACTTACCAATTTATTATTTGGTTATTCGTAATGAAATATTGATTCTTTACCTTGATCTACCTGATTGGATATTATTTTACAATATTCTGTAAATTATCTACATACTGGAAACTATAATCTCTTTAGAATAACAGATATACATTTTACAACGTATAGGGATAAATATAAAGTAATTTGTTTGAAATAACAGGATATAAAGCATAATTAAAAAAAGGGTGAATTTTACTTAAGAGTACGTTTCAGGTGCTCAGTTGGTAACATATTTTAATAGGCAATGTTGTAGGCAATTGTGAATTCGTGAAAAATAATTTTTTCGCAGTGTGAAAAAAACAAATTAAAGTTTCTTAATATATTAAAATATTATATCATTCACACACACAGATATATATATATATATATATATATATATATATATATATATATATATATATATATATATATATATATATATATATATATATATATATATATATATATATATATATATATATATATATATATATATATATATATATACGTATATATATATATATATATATATATATATATATATATATATATATATATATATATATATATATATATATATATATATATATATATATATATATATATATATATATATATATATATATATATATATATATATATATATATATATATATATATATATATATATATATATATATATATATATATATATATATAATATTAAAATATTGAAGCTAGTGTTAAACGTTGATTTACCATTACTTACCATTACACTTGATATTTCATCTAAATATTTTAATTCTTTTTCTAATAAAATTGATAGCTACAATATTAGTCTTACGTTTCATAAATTTAAAGGTTAAGAATAAAGTTCAATACAACACTACCCAACAATAGTAATGAGTATATTTCTATTTTAGGATTTTGCATTCAATCCTTAAAAGAGGATGCTGGACATGATTATTATTATGTGAATATAAATTACTTAGACATCAAATCAAAAGAAATATTCGAATATTTCCTAACCCCACAGAGTAATAAAAGCATTAATTCTTAATAATTTACATTCATTTCATGTTTGTATCATAGTCCACAACTTAGATTAGACTGACATTTAATATTTGGATTTAATTCTCTACTTCTCATTTACAGAGTAAATTTGTTTTACTACCAAAATAAATCAACAGTTAATTTATCAACTTGTGGCATTGAATTCTTCAGTTTCGGAACACAAGTTATTTTCTATAAAAAATGAATAACATTTTGATGCTTATTTATATACAGTTAATTTTAATAACTTATATCTTGTAAACATAATTCTTATTAATGATATATAGCTGACAGTTTATATGTTTTCATATAACATTCCTACACTAATATAGTGTCACTAATGTAATTCAAGACATTTCTGATTTAAGTAAAATAAAGAAATGTAAAATTTCTTAGATTTTTTGTTTAATTTTTATTAAGAAAACAAAATTTATTTAAACATGTTAATTATGAAAATTTGTTAATTAAGTCCTAGTCTCCATCACAATATCTTTAGTTGGTTATACTTAAGAAAATAAATGAAAATTGATATTTTAACTTATTACATGTCTATTGTAAAACCTAAATGTATTTTCCCTGTTGAACAAAATATGATACTTAAATATGACATATTTTACACAATACGGTTAACACGCTAAAATTAAAAAGTATGCTTTTTAATTAACATTCTACCACACACCTGATAAGAATGTTTAGTGAAGCGAATAAAAAAATAATAAGAAATTTAAAACTGTACCCAATTATAATATGTGGTACGTGAAAGTTAATAATATTTAATATTATCTAATTTTCAATCTAGAATTAGCATACCTATCATGTTTATATAAATCATTTTATATCTCTTGAAATTAAAAAAAAATAATGAAATATTATCCACAGTATTGCAGACAAATATATAATCCTGAACTGTGAATAAAAATCATTACATAACGAATATTTCTTAGACTGATTAATTATTCAATATTACTCATTTATTATTTAAGATATTAGAGGAAACTGAAGGTTTGTATTAAAATTGTATGTGAGATTTATTGCAATTTTGCATAACATCTACTTCAACTAGTTATATTTTCTTCGTAAATTTTTCTTTAATAACCATGAACCAAGTGAAATATAACCTAAGATAAACTTTCATAAAAAGAAAACTGTAATTAGTTATTCTATCTAAAATTTATTGGTAGAAATTATTAAATTAATGAGGTGCGTTATTTTCTATCCTGTACTGGGATTATCATTTATCCCATATTTAAAAATGAAGAGAAATATTGATAAGTTAAAATTATGTGCTTAACAAATTTTTCTGACAGGAAAAGTGACATATTTTCAACTCTCTTTCTTTTTTCTACGGAAGTTTAAGGAACAGCTTTGAAGGAAATATGTAAATATAATATAGTCTCTAAATATTTAAAGGTTTAGTTTCAGTTGAAAAAAATTACAGCTATTATTTTTTCTTATAGCAAAATATATTACTTGTAATTTTAAAACACATCTTTAAAAAAGTGCTAGAAAAAAATTTTTAGATGAAAAATCTGTGTTGCTGAAAGAGATTTTATGAGATTTATAAACTAAAAAATTTCATGCATAATTTTAAGTATTTTACTCACTATAAAATTCTTTATATTATACAATTATAATATATAAAAAAAGACGTATAAATGTTTTTTGGTAGGTACTTAAATTGAAGAGGACTTACTTTTGTATTCCTCATTGATATATATATATATATATATATATATATATATATATATATATATATGCATGCCTGTGTGTCACATATGTTTAGCATATTTAAATGTTTTATGTACCAAAGTTCCAGTATATGGACATACCGATGGGAACAAATATGGGAAAAGTGTTAAAATATGCATAATTAAACCATTTACACACGAAAATTCCCATATAATTACATAAAATTGAAAAATTTCAATTAAGTTCAAAACCTTACAAAAAAAGATGTAAAAATATTTAATTAATTATTTAAAGACAAACTTGATTCTTTAATCAAAAATGGTGCTACAGAAATAATATGTGTAGTGCTGAGAAGTTTACAGGAATCAGCTTTTGGTAGAACTTAATAACGTAACTTAAAAACTCTCAAAATATGGAGATATATTTATATAAATTTATTAACATGATAAAATTGAGTTTAATTGAAAGATCAGATATTGGACTGAAGAGAAAAATGTTTATTTTTCTTTTTTTTTAAATTTTATTAAGGAAGTATGTATGCATGTGCCAAATACTGAATAAAATTAAATGTCAGTTTAATCTAACACAATCCACCAGTATAACCCTGTTCTAAAAACTGATATTCCAGTAACGTTTTTTTAATAAATTCATTTACTATTATGCTTTTATAATTGCCTTTGCATGAAATTTTAATGTACAAATATTACTTCTAAATTTATTAGCAGAATGCAGTGCTTTAAAGGTTTAAACCTAAGTTTTTAATCAAAATATATGTTTCGATCAGCATAAAATATGTGTTTAACATATATAAAAAAACTTATCATTCTTTAGTAATTTTTTTCTTTGGCATAGCAAATTTTCATACACAAAATTTGCATAATTTTCAGCAAGTTTCTCAAGTAGAAAGATTATGTTCCAATTTCTTTCTTTCGTCCTTTTTCAATTTAGTTTATGATTTTTTCCTACAAAATATTCTAATTATTTATATTTAATTTAAAATGAAATATTAAGGGATGTTATATGAACAGACTAGAAAGGTGTATAAGCAAGTATTTTTTAGTACAAGCCTTCAAAAGCTTCCCCTGTGATAAATTCGGGCATAGTTTTCTTCGAAGAAAACAAGCTGAGTGACACTTGCGCTTAGACTGCAAAATGTTTCAGATTTAATCGTCCCAATCAGCATTCATTGAATCAGCAATGATTTTATATATCTAACATATTTGGAAATTCCCTTTATTTCTTCTCTACAGTTTATACAATAACATTTATCAGTAGTGGGGTAATTTCCTAATTTTAATTAGTACTATTTATAAATATTTTATTTAAATCTTATGTAATTTTTTTTAATATTCAAATTGAATTTTCCAGCTTTACTGATATTTAACTCAAACTAAAAGTAAATAATGAGATTCTAATGGAAAACGTAAGAAAATATTTTACAAACATTAGCCTCTGGTATTTGCAATATGTTCATAACAAGTTTAAGGTTTCAAAATATTAGTTAACTACACCAAACAATATCTTACCATTTTTCTTCAATTATGTCTTTATAATGTATTAAAATGTTACAAAATACTTTATGTGTATGGAACTTTCTTAGGGAAAATAAACTGAAATAATTGGCGAACATTTGAATGTTTAAAATTAATTTATATTTTAAAATTTCTCATTTTAATAAAATACACATTTTTAAGACGATGTTTGATTTCAGATGTATTTAGATAAAATTTTAGTATTAGATTTCTTTTAAAAGAATATTTTAGAAAATTAGATTTTTCAAAATATTATTAATTAAATTGTGAAGCAATCTCACTTTTATTTTTAAACGAATTATATGCACTGAATTAAAGAGTAAAATTAAAAAAAAGTACGGCATGTGTTGCTGAATAGATTTTTACCTACCAAAAAGCATTCCTACGCTTTGAAATATTCACTGTGATGGAAAATGGAAAATTTAAAATGCAAAATAAAATGATTAAAACTTAACTATAATGAATGTATTAAGTTGAAGGAAAAGAGTTTATAATAGGAAACTATAACTGAATATGACTGATAAATTTTCATTTAAAATTATATACTCTAAGAGTATGCCATGTAGAGTAATTATGATTTTCAAAATATTTTACACTAAATGATAATCAACATTGAACACTATTTAAAATTCATATTACCCATGCTATGTATTCATTTAAAGATACGATTTATCACCATATTTTGGTATTTTATATTAGAATACATGGTATTCATTGGAGGTTGGTAGAAAACTACAACACAATTTATTTTTTAGCCTGCTAAGTAAAAATTTATCCAACTACTCTATATCTACTTTATCTAACCTGTTCTGATAAAGAAATATTATACTCTTGGAGATCAGGATTTTGAACATTGAGTAAAGGTGTCTTTAAGGTTGGACCTACTTTTTTTTAGTGGATACTATGCAGCGTGCTTATGATTTACAAAATATTTTACACTAAATGATAATCAGAATTGAACAGTAATTAAAATACATATTACAAAGCTATGTGTTAATTTAAAGATACGATTTATCAGCATAAATGTGGATATTGCATTATGTTGCAGGACTTTATCGGAGGTTAGTAGAAAACTACAACACAATTTATATTTTATCCTTCTAAGTAAAAAGTTATCCAACTACTCTATATCTACTTTATCTAACCTGTTCTGTTTCAGAGATATTATACTCTTGGAGATCAGAATGTTTAACCATTGAGTAAAGGTGTTTTTAAGGTTGGATCTTCTTCTTTTTAGTGGATACTATGTAGCGTACTGATTATTTACAAAATATTTTACATTAAATGATAATCAGAATTGAATATTAATTTAAATACATATTACTATGCTATGTGTTAATTTAAAGATACTATTTATCACCATATTTTGGGATTTTACATTAGGATACAGGGCATTCATTGGAGGTTAGTAGAAAACAACACAATTCATTTTTTAGCCTGCAAAGTAAAAAGTTATCCAACTACTCTATATCTACTTTATCTAACATTTTCTGTTTCAGAGATATTATATTCTTGGAGATCAGGATTTTTAACCATTGATTAAAGGTGTCTTTAAGGTTGGACCTTCTTCTTTTTAGTGGATACTATGTAGCGTACTGATTATTTACAAAATATTTTACATTAAATGATAATCATCATTGAACATTATTTTTAAATGCATATCACCATACTATGTGATACTTTAAAGATACCATTTACCACCATATTTGTGGAGGTTACATTAGGTTATAGGGCATTCATTGGAGGTTAGTAGAAAACTACAACACAATTAATTTTTTATACTGCTAAATAAAAATTTATCCAACTACTTTATATCTATTTTATCTAACCTGTTCTGATCCAGAGATATTATACCCTTGGAGATCAGAATTTTTTACCATTGAGTAAATTTGTCTTTAAAGTTGTACATCCTTAATTTTAGTGGATACTATGCAGCGTGCTTATGATTTACAATATATTTTACATTAAATGATAATAAGAATTGAACATGAATTAAAATGCATATTACCATGATATGTGTTAATTTAAAGATACGATTTATCACCATGTTTGTGAATATTACATTAGGTTATAGGAAATTCATTGGCGGTTAGTAGAAATCTACAATGCAATTCATGTTTTATCCTGCTAAGTAAAAAGTATCCAACTACTCTGAATCTACTTTATTTAAAATAAAGGTCGATCTATATAGAGGTATTATACTTTTGGATACCAGAATTTTTGACTTAAGGTGTTTTAACTACACTAAAGGTGACTAAAGGTGTTTTAACTACACTAAAGTTGACTAAAGGTGTTTTAACTACACTAAAGGTGACTAAAGGTTTTTTTTTAAGATTAGACCTCTTTTTTTGTGCCCTGCATCACAATGCCATCAACCAATGGTCTTTTCATTTAGTGTATTGATATCCTCTTGATGCATATTTAGATCCGGATGTTCTCAGGTAGGCCTAATTTATGTTCTATGTAACTTAATCCTATTTTTTTGCAACATATTTTATTAAACATAATAAATATGTGCAATTATTTTAAACTTCAATTTCATTTAGATTATAAATATCCAATTTAGATTTATATCTTTATATTATAAAAATTCACCTTAAATTTAGAATTTTATAATTTTTACAGCAAGTTTTAAATTTAGAAGAATTTTACTATTTTAAGAATAGTCCACTAACAGAAAATCAGTAATCCAATATTTACTATTTAAGCTAAAATGGTCTATTAGTAAAAAGATTCAGACCATCTACGAGTAAAATATTCAGGAATCCAAAGCAAGAAGTATTAAAAAGACTAAGATAAATTCCAAATTTTAAAACACAATTATCTAATTTAAATAAACATTTGATGGTATTTACCTACAAACTTGTGTACATACAATTCCACTATTTATACATAAAGTTTCATAACTTTGTCCTTATTTACATAAGTACAATTTAACCTTCACTGAAACCTTACGGTAACAGAATAAGTTAAGTTTCGAAAAGAAAATAACCTTTCCTTTTCTTTAAATCAAAAAGATTATTAAACATATGTTGCATAGGAAAAATGGTATTTTAACTATTAATATTCTTTTCTAAATATATTTCGAACAAATGCGTATAAAAATTATTCTAGTATCTAAGAGGTATGGCATAAATAAAAATTAGTATAAGTAAAATAATGTGAATTGGGAATTTTCAATGCTGCTGTAAAAAAAGATTAATAATTAATAATTTTAAAAGCTTTATCATTTTACCTTTAAATTTTGAACTCATTCGTGTATTTATATTGATAATACAATATTCAATGCTTAGCAATATAATTTAAAACTAAACAATTTATTTAAAGTTTTCAGTTTATTTAAATATGTGAATCATATGTACGCTAATTCTAAGAAGAATATCTTCATTAAATCCACTTTATTTAAAAGAACTATAATTTGAGATTTCTTTGTAGAATATTTTTATCAAAGGCAACCTCACAGGGTTAAGATAAAACATACTTTCTCTCCTCTAATAAAAATAAGGAAATCGATGACGAATGAACAAAATGGTCGAAAACAAAATCAGGACAAAGTCAGGAAACAAAGCAGAAAAGAAAGACTGAATATCCTACTTGAATTCTGAATGGGAAATTTTGCTTTTCACATTTTTATAATCTAATGCAATTGGAAAAGAAGTAAATTAAAAAGAATAGTTCCGTTTATTTGTTACTTAGTCCGACATATTATAAGTCTTACTAAATGTTTTATTTCAAAATTTCGGAATAAAGCAAATAAATACAATAAATTAAAGAATTGTATACTAAATCTACTTCCCCTGTGTAAGTGCTGAAAATTATAATACCAGGTAATCATTATTTTTTTATTTCTTACATCGCTGTGAATATTAAATTTTTTTTTCTGAAAAGTATCAACTTTGTACACATATTCAATAGTAACTAAAAAAATTAATCTCGTAAATAATGTTATTGCGATCAGATAAAATAGACTCACACAAATTTATTACTGTTTATATCTGTTCTATTATGATGTAAGGAAACATTTTATATTTGAAACTTAACAAAATATAATTTAAATTTATAAATCTTGAAAGAATCATTAGAAACATTAGAAATTTAAAGAAAGGTAATCATATATTTTTTTTTTACATCGCTATGAATATTACATATCGATTTTGAAAAGTATCAACTTTCTAAACATATTCATTAGAAATTAATAAAACTAATCTCATAAGTATAAAGGTAATAAAATAATCAGTCTTATTGCAAACAGATACTAAAGATTAGCACAAAGTAATTACAAATCTGTTCTTGTATAATGAAAATAAAAATTTTACAATTACAATTAACTAACACTTAATTTAAAATCATAAAACCTTAAATATTTGATTATATATAAGGTTTATTTAAAAATTCTGTTACTAATCTACTAGCTTTTTGTATTATTTTGTATTGAA
>CM063504.1:109032271-109077271 GCA_032207245.1 Pardosa pseudoannulata
TCACCCTAATAATGACTTGCATTTAAAATTTAAAAGACTTAACATATGTATTGATATTTCGTTTTTTTATGAATAAGTTAAAATGCCAATAATTTTCAAAATGTTATAAATATATTTTAATTTGGTCAATAAAAACTATTAAAAACACTTGATTATTAATTAAATTTTCCTTGGATCGAAAAGTAATTTTGTTTATCTTTATTATTAAAAAAATAAATAAAAAATTTGTAAGTTAAAAAAATCATCATCGTAGGATTGAAGATTTTTTAAAAATACGCTCTAAAATAAAGCAATGAAAAAATTTTGACTTTTTTTGGGTCGCGACATGAACATATTTCTCAAATTTGGGTCGCGGCTTAAAAAGGTTAAGAACCACTGCACTAGACTAAAATACACCAGTGTGCAAAATAAAAGGTAATTGTCTTCGAAAGTTACTTATGAGCAACAAATGCGAAAATTAACTAAACCATATATAAAAAGTATTTAACCAAGAAAGCTTACTTCTGTACAGCATTATATTAAACTTTAAGCTAGAAAGCTCATATTTTTTTTAACTTGAAACAAAGAATATAAAGAGGTTGTGTAAACAGAGTAAATTACTAGTGCATAAGAAAGATTTCAACTGCTGCCACTTATTTAAGGTATTTATGAACACATATGTTTAAATTTATTATGCCCATATGGTTAAAAATGAGGTAAAATATAAAAATACTTTTAATTAAAAGAAAAACAAACGAATCAATTTTTCTTTCATTATATTACCTGTAGACATATAATTCCATTTTTCGAAGAATTATATTCCAAATTATGCCTTTATATAAAATTTTTGTCCACATTTCGTAATGTAGAAAAATCAAAATTCTATTCTCTATTTCATGAGACACGATAGGATGAATGGGAAAATGCGATTTTTTGTTCGTTTCTTCATACCTTGAATAGCCCTTAGAAATACACTAGTCTAAAATACACCAGTGTGGAAAATAAAAGGTAATTTTGTTTGTAATTTACTTATGAGCAACAAATGCTAAAATTAATTAAACCATATATAAAAAGTGTTTAACCAAGAAAGCTTACTTCTGTACAGTTTTATATTAAACTTTAAGCTAGAAAGCTCATATTTGAAACAAAGAATATAAAGAGAGTGTGTAAACAGAGTAAATTACTAATGCATATTTTAAATCACATTTGTTTTATTTGTAATGACTTTGTATACACTTATGGAAGTATGATATAACTATCACATACAATAATTTTGTCCACAAATGCAAAGTGTGTATTTAATGTTATATAGGAGTACTAAGCCCAATGTAATAGCTGCCGTTCAAACATGTACAACTGTACCGATTTTCGTCATTCACTTTTCATTTTAACTTCAATCCAAGTAGCAATTTTATCTTTTATACTCTTCATATCAATTCACTTTGGACTGTGTTGGAGAAACCTAGAATTTATCAGCATTACATTCGATCTTGCTACCTGGCGACGTTAAGTTTTAGTCTAAAGAAGTATGAAGCACTAATGAGTAGTATTTATTTTCACTGTTTACAGTAATCCTGTCTTCTGGATTTCGTCCATCATGAGAATATTGAAAAGTCATGATAATATGCGTTATATTTACTTATGATAAATACCATTTTTATTTTGCCTAATTTCAAATGAATAAACAAAGTTTTTACTGCGTTTTGAAATCCAGTTTCTGTTTACCATTTGCAACAAAAATTCCTATTTTTACATTAATATATATTCGGTTATATTGGCAAAGATTTCAAAATGGAATCAGTAAGGAAAGTTTAAATGGTAATAATATATATAGTTTTCTTTCATATAACGTATAATTTCAGAGGCAGGATAGGTTGCTTACCAGTTTACAAATATAATGTATAATGTCCACATTCCAAATTCTTAACATTTCCTTAAGAACGACATTAATTTACATGCTTTTGAACTACGTAATTAAATTTATCTCTCTAAAATTTTAGAAAATGTTAGTGTTAGAAGAGTATAATCTAGTTTAAAACTGACAAGTAATATGTCTATTCTAAAGTAATTTGGCGATAACTGTAGTTCTGGAATAGTAAATCTAATTATCATTTTAATATGCATCCGGCATATAAGTGCAACAATTCAGCTGTTTTTATTTGATATATAGTAAGTCTAAAGTGCAATTGCAATGCTACTATCTATATAACTAGGATTGTAATATGACGTAATGGAAATAATATATATATATATATATATATATATATATATATATATATATATATATATATATATGTGTATATATATATGTATATATATAAAAGTTATATATATATATATATATATATATATATATATAGTATATATATATATTATATATATATATATATATATATATATATATATATATATATATATATATATATATATATATATATATATATATATATATATATATAGAGAGAGAGAGAGAGAGAGAGAGAGAGAGAGAGCAGTGAATAATATTTTTTCATAAAATAACTTCTAGGCATTCTGATTGTATATCATTTCATTTAAAAAATTATGTTATTTTATTATAATGTTATTTAATAACAACAATTAATTACATGATTAACTAAGAATAAAAATGACACAAAATCATGTGTTATAAATTATGATCTAAATGCTAAACATTCTGCTTACACAAATCATTTCTGTTTACTCTGATAAAACAGTCTGAAGTGGCATGTTTGTTTGACAAACATTTTGTGCAATTGCAATATGAAGATTTGTGGACTGTCAAATAGTATGGAGGATTTAAGAAACTCATATGTTAGACTAATTGAAAGGCAGATAAGATGAAGTATTTAATTGTGGAATATTATAAATTGTTTTATGCTGAATAGTACATGACTATTATTTAGTGATTTGGACACAGTGGAAAATATTAATGAAGAACGGTTAGTATATGAAATTTGGCTTTAATAAATAGATGTTTTAATTAAGAAACATATAACATTTTCATTTTAGTTATAAGGTTTCAAGAATTATTAATTTCTTTTCAGGAAATGATATCATTAGAAATTAATTTACGTATATAGTACATGAATCCATGGTAAGTTTTGAATCAATTTCTAATACATATAAAATTAATGAAATACATAAAGAATGGAATAAAGTATTTTTATATGTAAATATATTCCAAAGACATTTATGTTTTTTAATTTAAAAAGAATCCTCCTTTATTAGGGAAAGATAAATATGTGGAACTCAGAATTTAAGAAATTATTGATTGTTTCCAAGAAGAGCATTTTAAGTGGTAACAGGACTCTTAAATATAAATATCCCATGGTTTTATTTACACTTTTCGACTTTCCATAACTCTTTTTATTTAACATTAAAGTGTCTAAAAGGCTTTTTAAAAAATCTTGACTTTTCATAACTCTTTTTATATCTTATTAAAGAGTCTTAAAAAGCTTTTGTAGAAATCTTGACTTTCCATAACACTTTTTATTTCACATTAAAGTGTATAAAAAAGCTTTTTTAGAAATCTTGACATTTCATAAATCTTTTTATTTCACATTAAAGAGTTTAAGATGCTTTTGTAGAAATCTTGACTTTCCATAACACTTTTATTTCTCATTAAAGAGTCTAAAAAAGCTTTCATAGAAATCTGTTATATATCTCTTATATATATATATATATATATATATATATATATATATATATATATATATATATATATATATTTATATATGTTTGCATAATACCTTAAAATGCATATGATTATATGATTTTATTACTGTACTTTTAAAAATATGTATATCTATTATGTATTTCTAAAGTAATATACTATCTTGATTTATCAAGTTTATTTAAAGACGGATTAATATTTAATTTTAATAGTTTAAAGTTAATAGTTTTATAGTTAATAGTTTAAGAGTTTTTAATAGTCTCTTATACCATATATTGTATACACAAAATTTTAAATTGATATAATTTTTCTTATTGCTGTATCGCTATACGTTTAGCGAGAATATTGTTTGTTGCAGGAAAATTCATAATTTTTGTAAAATGGGTGTATTTAAACAAAGAAGGGTAAATAAAGACTGTTTATTTATTTAATATTTCCATGAATAATTAATAACTGCTTTCGAATGAATAAGTAATAATTCTCTTTCGTCGTCAAAAAGGATAACTGTGTATTTTGTAGAGAACGGAGGTAATTATACATTTATTCTTTTAGATACATTTTTTCTAATGCAGCAATATTTTGGACTTATCTTAACGCTATAATCTTAGATATAGATTTAAAAAAATTAAATTTTTGTATATCGAAAAGAATTTATTTTTTTTTAAATTTTCTAAACTCGAATTAAAAAAAATCTCAAGTTATAAAAAACATATTTGTGCTTTATAATTTCTGAGATAGTTGTTACATAATTTACGCTTCTTAGAAGACGAATACATAATATTTGTTTGAAAGTAATTAGCGTAAGATGTATTCAAAATTATATTAATGTATATTCTCAAAAGTAATAAAAAAACTCTAAAATATTTTTAATGTATTAGTTTAAATGTGAATATACATTTTTTTCCACTTTAGAAAGAAAACAATTATATACACAAATTGCAAAAAAAACACCCTTCATATTTACGTTAGCCAATGCGATAAATACCTGAATGCCTATAGGATACTTGAATATTTAATATGTAGTATGATGTTCAATGAATATCAATATATACTATCGATTAATGCAAAACAGTTACTAAATTCAATGGCTTGCTTTAAAAAAAGAGTAATAAATAGGTGTCAGTTTAACAGCCGATAAATCTACTTGATTTATGATTTGATTCACCTTCCATATATATACTTATCAGTATATCTACCGATTTTTTCATCGAATTTTGTAATCTTATATTGACATTTTCTACCTAGTAATTTATTAACTTTCCTATACGAAAATTTATTTCTCCACAAACTACACACGTGGGAGATTGATATATGGATTTTTATCTGGATATAAATGTAAAAATTTTATTTTAAGATGATTCATAAAGTTGAGTTATTAAGAAATATTCCAGCCACTAAGATTTTATAGTAGTTATAATAGTAGATTTATTGGTTAGAATATAGGTCTTGCATCCGATTAGTATGAGTTCGATGCTCGAGTATCCTATAAAAGCATTTTTCTCTTGGTCACTCATCGTGATCGATGTTGCCTTACCTATAGGTGGTCTGAAAACAAAAAGGGTATTTAATCAGAGGTTCATGTGGTAAAATCCTCATAAAGGAATAATGCACTTCAGTTGTAAAAATAAATAAATAATAATTTTTCTTTGTGAGTATCGAATGCCATTCGACTAAGAGAAATATTTCATCGTTGAATGTGGATACTTACACATTTCATTCTTATTCACAATTGTTGTTAATAAGTTGTATAACTAAGAAATATTCCAGCCACTACGACTGTACAGTGGTTATAATAGTGGTTTTATTGGTTAGAATATTAGTTTTCCATCCGATTAGTATGTGTTCGATGTTCGAGTATTCTATAAATGCATTTATCTCTTGGCCTCTCATCGAGAACGATATTGCCATATCATTAAAGTTTATAATATTTAAACTTAAATAAAATAATATAATTGTATACTTAGAATAAAATAAAAATAAAAAAAATTGTTTACTTTAAGAAATTAACAAATCTTAAATAAATAAAAATTGCTGTAGTTGCATTTTATATTATATACTTAAATTAGCAATTGTTAACAACAGCTTATTTGTTGATGAAATAACAAATGCAGAACTAAAGTTTTACTAAACCTGCCTACTTTACCTTCTGAGTGAGTAGAAAAATTTTAGGCTTTTTGGTTTTACCTGATAAACCCATGAGGAATTACATATTTTTGTTTGTGACTTTTCATTTTAAGTAAGATTTCAAATAAGAAAACACATTTACATTTGTGGCAAATTTCAAAGGAGATGTAAGGACAAAATTAAAATGATTTTACTTTTGATAAAAAATAAAATCATTATTTGTGACAGTCATATTTGTCACAGTAATTTCAAAACCATCAAAATATATTTTTACTAATGAGTGACTCAAACACAATATTAGAAATATCGGGATATATATAAATCATATCAGTAAAGTTCATAACATTTAAATTTAATATGATTTTATACTTAGAATAAAATAAAAATAATAAAAATTGTTTAATTTAAGAATCCAACCACTCTAAAATAAATAAAAATTGCTGTAGTTGCATTTTATATTATATACTTATGTTAACAATTGTTAATAACAACTTATTTGTAATGAAGTAACAAATGTAGAGTTAAAGTTTTACTAAACCTGCTTACTTTACCTTCTCAGGGATTTGAAAGATATTTTGCTGCGGAAAAACATAGATATCTATAAAAACAAAAATCTAAAAGCATATTCGTATTTTTAGGCGTTTTGGTTTTACCTGATAAACCCATCAGGAATTGCATAGTTTTGTTTATGACTTTTCATTTTAAGTAACATTTCAAATAAGAAAACACTTTTATATTTGTAAAATATATTTTTACTAATGAGTGACTGAAACACAATATTAAAATTATATAAAATTCTTATATATGTAAATCATATTAGTAAAGTTCATAACATTTAAACTTAAATATAATAATATGCTTGTGTATTTAGAATAAAATAAAATAATAAAAAAATTAATATAAGAATTTAACCACTCTAAAATAAATAAAAATTGCTGTAGTTGTATTTTATATTATATACTTAACCATTGCTAATAACAACTTATTTGTTGATGAAATAACAAATGCAGAGTTAAAGTTTTACAACACCTGCCTACTTTATCTTCTCAGTGAGTAGAAAGATATTTTGCTGATAAAAAGTATAGAAATTTATAAAAACAAATATCTAAAACCATATTCGTATTTTTAGGCGTTTTGGTTTTACCTGATAAACCCATAAGGAATTGCATAGGTTTGTGACTTTTCATTTTAAGTAGGATTTCAAGTAAGAAAACACATTTATATTTGTAGCAAATTTCAAACGAGATGTAGGACTAAATTAAAATGATTTTACTTTTCATAAAAAAATAAAATCATTATTTCTGACAATCATATCTTACAGTAATTTCAAAACCATCAAAATATATTTTTACTAATAAGTGACTCAAACACAATATTAGAACTTTAGAAAATTATTACATATGTAAATCATAGCAGTGAAATTCATAATGTTTAAACTTAAATATAATAATATGATTATATACTTAGAATAAAATAAAAATTATGAAAATTATTTAAATATTTAAATTAATTAAGAAATTGTATAAATAATTTCCAAAACTCAAGTGTTTGTCGAATGAAACAAAATATTCTACATGCATTTTCTTTAATATATTTCTTTTTAATATATTGTGTTTCACGTTGTGTTTTGTTAATATACCTTGCATAATTTATGAAGTGTCACTTTGAAGTAATTTCGTACACTTATGACTAAGCAAAAATAAGAAATGTTTAATGCTCCTTAAAATTCCTTAAGGTTCATTTTCTTTACAAAAAGAGATTTATTTTCAGGAAAATATTGTTTAATATGTTTTACATATTTAGAAATGTGTTCAAGCAGATGTGCCTAGAAGAGATGAGGTGAACCCTTTTCTTAATTAAGTTCTAGTTTTCATCTCATTATCTTAAGAACATCTTCTTTGAGAAAAGAAATGGGAAGTTTAATTTCTCCTCCATTTATGTTGTCTGCAAAGTGTAAACATTACTTTCGACGTAGAATACAAAATGAAAGTTAAACATACAGTTGATATCTTGAACACAATACAGATAACACAGAATAATTAAAATCTTAGAGCATCTAATTAGAATATTCGTATATGCCTAATAAGAGTACTTATTGTAGTGAGTAGAAAGAGAACGAGAGTTAAAAATTTTGTTAATTGAAATCTTAGAAATCTTTATGAATGTTAATATTTGAATTTGTAATTATTTCTTGTAATAAAGCCCACACGAAGGATTTTATATGTGTTATGATTTTATGAATGTATCATTAATGGGTATTCTTAAAAATAATCCCTTTTTAAAAAGCTTGTATTTTTTTTACCTCTAACTGAAAAGTATGAAATACAACTTATATAACACCATAAGAATAAATTGCTAGATTTATGTTCTACATGAAATAAGTTAGATCGCACAAAATTATTTATCATATGTAAAAGCGTTCTGTAAAGTGATTTCCTAAGAATCTCCCTTTTTTAGTAGAATTTTTAAGTCTTACTAAGTTAATTATAGGGGATTGGGGCACCTTGGGACATTGCCCACCTAGGGAACCTTTATTTTTAGGCTGTCATTTGCAACCAGATATTAGTTCTCATGTGTACTGATAGATGGCCTTTCTCTTCACTTCTCAAAGAATTTTGATGAAAATAGTGCTTATAGGTAAGGAACAATTTCATTTTATTTGTTTTTAATAACCCAAAATTACATCAATGTGCATTTTAAAAAGTAATTTTTTTGAAAAAATTTAAAATATTTAAAAAAAGTGTATTGTTATGAAGGAAAATTCATTTATTATTAATTCTATTCTAATAAATAAATTGTATTGTTAAGCTTAACTGTATAGTAGTTACCAAAATATACTATGTAAAATGGGGCAGGTTGGGACACACGTAGATGGGGCACCTTGGGACATTTTAAAAACTGTACACAAATATCAATTCAAGCAAAATAATTAATATTTTAGTGCCTAATTTTTAATTCATTTAACATGTCAAAATATTAATTTATTAATCTTATTTTTTTCAGAAAAAATGGGGAGAACAAGAAAAACAAACAGAAAGTATTCTGCTGTAAATGCTAATATGCTTGAATCAGCTGCAATTATAAGATTTCTAAAAAATATATTAACTTGAACAATTTTCAGCTATTTCTCTTTTATAACAGTTAATAAAATAATTTGAACAGTATTTTGTATTAGTTGTTTAGTGTCCCAAACTACCCTATACTGCTGGACAGGGTGGGATAATGGAAAGGTATTTTATTTCTTTTACTATTCTTCAACTAAATGAGATGTTAAGTAGGTTTAATGTTTATAAGAAGCAGATATGATGACAATATATGCATGAATACTTATTTTTTTCAATGAGCTTTAAAAAAATTCATAAAAATGTTTAACTGAAAAGTGTCCCAAGGTGCCCCGGTCTCCCCTACTGAAGAGAGAAGAATAATTAACTTATACTTAAGAAGAAATTTACTAAATAGGAAAATTTAATTGTCTTAGTTAATATATTAGCAATTTATTAGAGCAAATAACTAATGTAATGTGTTACGCTACTTTTTACCCATGTCCGGGATTTTCAACAGTTTACTTTCTCTAATATTTAAAACTATACCATGACATTGATAATGTAAAATTATGTACGTGAGAATTTTTTTTTATTTAGAAAACTACACGTTTTCAACAACATATTTTTAGTAGAAAGTTTATAACAAAGAATTACAAAAAAGTCATTTATGTGTAATGTATTCCAAGATTAAAAACTCATTTTATATTTAATTACAAATTTTACTTAAGGAATTTTGTGACGCAAATTCATCTTGGGACCGATTGCGAATTTTACTTAAGGGAATCTCTTTCTTTCTTGAATTAATTATAAAAGAATTTCTAATTGATTTAATTAGAAAAGTTGAAGAGCCTCTTAGGCCCTTTGCAACTTTTATCAGCCAAATACATACAAAATTAATTTTCATGATGAACAAAAAAATATTATAAAAAATACTTCATTAAAATATTTCTATTCTTAGTATTAGACGTTAGGGTTTTACCTAACAAACCCTTTATGAAATGCATAGTTTCAGTTGTGACTTTGCATTTTAAATAGCATTCCAAACAAGAAAAGACACTTATATTTGTAGCAAATTTCAAAGGAGATGTAAGGGAAAAATTAAAAGGATTTCACATTTGATAAAAGAAATCAAGTCATTATTTGTTACAGTCATATATTACAGTATCTTCAAAATATATTTTTACTTATAAGTGGCTCAAACACAATAAAACTATAAAACTATAGGACATTCTTAGATACGTAAATCATATCAGTAAAGCTCATAACATTTAAAATTAAGTATAATAATATGATTGTATACTTAGAATAAAATGCAAATAAACAAAATTGTATAATTTTAGAATTCAACCACTCTAAAATATTTAAATTAGTTGCGAAATTGTATAAATAATCAAGCATTTTGCTTAAGGAATTTAGTGACGCTAATTTCTCTTGAAAATTTGCGAATTTTATTTAAGAGAATTTCTATTTATTTCTTAAATTAATTTTAAAAGAATACTTCATTAAACGATTTAAAGTTATTTTGAATTATCTGAAACATTAATTTTGAAAAGTATTTCGGAATGTAGAGCCTTTTTTTATTAGTATTCCTAAAGTACAAATATAAGACGCATACAAGTTAAGAATTAAAACTTCATATTTCATCATTTTAATCAAATGAAGATGTATTTTTCACAGTATCTTTTCCCTATCACAAACACTAAATAAAAATGCAAAGTTGTATGTTCGTGGACTGGATCTCTGGAGCCTGAATAAATTGAAAGTATCTCTTTCTGAGAAAATTATGGAAATACAAGTTATCAGGATCTAGAAGACCTATAAGTCAATTACTGAAAATTTGGGAAGTCTATTCTCATTGGGTGATTTTGTGTGGAATGTTCTCATAATGCTCGGTACTCACAATTCGGTTGTAGTCAGCTTAAATCAGGTCTTAATATCTCATCTTTATATTTCATCATTTTGATCCTATAACGATGTATTTTTGACAGCATCTCTCTTCCAACCACAAACACACACAAAAAAATGCAAAATTATATGCCCGAGATATTTTCTTCTGAAACCTGAATAAACTGAAAGTATCTGTTTCCGAAATAAATATTCAGAGAAAATTACGGAAATACAAGTTATTAGGATCTAGAAGACCTGTAAGTCAGTAACTGGAAATTTGGGCTGTTTATTCTCATTGGGTGATTTTGTGGGGAATGTTCTCATAATTCTCGGTCCTCACAGTTCTGTCGTAATCAACTTAAATCATATCTTTATTTCTCATCTTTATATTTCCTCATTTTGATCATACAACGATGTATTTTGTCAGCATCTCTCTTCCGACTACAAACACTAAAAAAATTGCAAAATTGTATACTCGTGAACTGGATCTCTGCAGCCAGAATAAATTAAAATATCTCTTTCTGAGAAAATTATTCAGCGAAAATTACGGAAATACAAGTTATCTAGGAAATACAAGGTATCTATACAATGATCTAGATGACCTATAAGTCAATTACTAGAAATTTGGGAAGTTTATTCCCAATGGGTGATTTTGTGTTGAATGTTCTCATAATGCTCGGTCCTCACAGTCCCCCCAGTCGTCATCAGCTTAAATCACATCTTAATATCTCATCTTTCTATTTCATCATTTTGATCATATATCGATGTATGTATTTTGGTATCATCTCTCTTCAAACCACAAACACACACAAAAAATATGCAAAATTGTATGCGCGTAAACTATATCTCTGGAGCCTGAATAAATTGAAAGTATCTGTTTCTTAAATTACGGAAATGCTAGTTATTCGAATCTACAAGACCTGTAAGGCAGTTACTGGAAATTTGGGCTGTTTATTTCCATTGGGTGATTTTGTGGGGAAAGTTATCACAATGCTCGGTCCTCAAAGTTCGGTCGTAATCAGCTTAAATCACATCTTAATATCTCATCTTTCTATTTCATCATTTTGATTATATAACGATATATTTTTCACAGCATCTCTTTTCCAACCATAAACACACAAAAAATTGCAGAATTGCATACATGTGAGCTGGATCTCTGGAGCCTCAATAATTTGAAAGTATCTGTTTCTGAGAAAATTATTCAGAAAAAAAAGTAACGGAAATACAAGTTATCAAGATCTAGAAAACATAACAGTCCGTTACTGGAAATTTGGGCAGTTTATTCCCACTGGGGGATTTTGTGGGGAAGGTTCTCATAATGTTCGACCCTCAAATTTCCGTCGCTCCGTCCAAGGTGCAAGTTATCGTGGGTTAAGTAGATTCTGGTCTCATTAGACCTCCATTAGCCTTATATCTCCAATCAATTCTAGACCCTATATTTGGAATCCAAACCTAGTCAAAATAAAGTATGATGAATCTTGTAAAAATTTCTTTTTATAAAAAAAAAACTTCTATATCTTTATATAATAGGTATGATTCTGAAATATAGAACAATCGTTTTCAGTCAGATAAAATATATTCAATAGCAATAAAATTTACAAATTAAACAGAATACATAAAATATATTAGATCTTTATTCATTTTTCATCTTTATTATGTAGTTTAATCATGTACATTCATTTCCTTTTATTAAACAATAAACTCACTTTAATATGTACAAAAATGTATCAAACAAAATATATAACATGAATCAAAATCTGCTAGCATAATCCTAATTAGATACAAGTTAGAAACTAAAAGTATATAAATTATTTCCAGTCATAAAGGAATGTATTTTATCAAAGAAAGTCCAAGCAAATTGCGAGTTAGTGTACAATTTACACATGAGTATGGACGACTTCGAGGTATCGACATGGGTTTTTTCACATGTGTCTTTTCCCAAATCTTTTAATTTTGATACTAAGCTTGTAATTTTCCTATCGGGATATGAAATGAAAATTGGGCAAAAGTGGATTCAGATAACAGGGATATAAGTTGAGTATTAATCGTAGAACTACTACCAACAAAGTTTGAAAAAACATTATACATAATATAAAAAATGAGTTAAAATTTAGAGATAATTTGTGGCCCTGTTAATAAACTATGTAAGATTTATTTCCAAATTTTAGTCTAAGTACGTGTTTCTTTTTAAATAATTCTTGGATATATTTTTAAATCTCTAAGGAAATGGTGCAGTCCTGATTACATATTTTAATGCTATTTTCGAAAAGTAGATGCAAATTAAAGTATATTTTGATTTTTTTAAATAAAGGGTTTATATATAATCATTAGCTATAGTTATTTTATCATAAGACGAAATTACATTTCATACCTCATTACATTTCATAAAAATGACGACAGGATTTCTGTTTTCTTCTCTCCTTTTTATTTTTATTACAATTCGTTATGTAAATAACTCTCCGTAAGTCACCAAATATATAATAATATGTAAAAATTCAAATCGAATTTTCAAGTTTGACAACAATTTAGCTGAATCCATAAAGCATAAATGTTACTGTAATGTAAAACTTTACTTCAAAGATATTGAATGTAAACGTGACATTTAATAGAATTTTGTAATTCTTCTCGCAAAAATTGGTCTCAAATAATGTTGAAGCGATAAATGGCACAGATATTTAATGCTGAAATACATATATTGAAGGTTTTGGTTTCAATTCGATAAAGTTAAATATTCTATTATTCTATTCTTAAATATTCACTTATCTACTTTTCAGGCAATAGTTTATTAACATTTACTAATCTCCGAAAAAATACCTCCCATTCATGTGGATAAAACTTTATTACAGAAATTAACATAAGCTATTTTTACAAACCATTTGTATTAGTTTTTAAATTTCTTCAACAAAAATTAATATTACGTAATTTTAATAACACTACAAAATGTTATTTACTACTTATTCCTCTTTGATGTGTTTTCAACAGAAACTTTAAAACTAAATTTTACATAAAAATTATTTATTATTTCAGAAAAATAAATTTCAACACTTCCATTAGAATGAACAATTTTTAATAAATTACTACATTTAATTTCCAATTAATTAAATTAATGACGAAATAATATGAAACCTTGAATGAATACAAAAATATTATTTCAATTACTCAAAAAATATAATGTCTCATGTTGGAAATGAATTTTTCTAATTTCTAAAATCATTATGTTGCTGAACATATTAGATACAAAATCAAAAACCCAACTTTTACATAGCAAAGGTAAGGTTTCATATCTTATTTAAATTATAATTGATTAATTTGGTTGTAGATAAAGGGGCCAAAGGTTTATGTAAGATTAAAAAAACTGCAATTTTAATACAAAATAAACATTATTTTTAACTAAAAACTGAAAGGCATAAAACTTTTTACAATATATATATATATATATATATATATATATATATATATATATATATATATATATATATATATATATATATATATATATATATATGTATATGTATATATATATATATATATATATATATATATATATATATATATATATGTATATATATATATATATATATATATATATATATATATATATATATATATATATATATATATATATATATATATATATATATATATATATATATATATATTATATATATATATATTTATATATATGTATATATATATATATATATATATATATATATATATATATATATATATATATATATATATATATATATATATATATATATATATATGTATATATGTATATATATATATGTATATATATATATATATATATATATATATATATATATATATATATATATATATATATATGTATATATATATGTATATATTTATATATATACATATATATATATACATATATATATATATATATATATATATATATATATATATATATATATATATATATATATATATATATATATATATATATATATATATATATACAGGGTGTCTATAAAAGAACTCCGGGGTTTTGAGGCAAAATATTTTAATGAAATAAAAAACATACAGACATGTTTTATACATGACTGGGAAGCTTACATTTTAAAGTTTTTTTTAACACTTAGTAAAGTTCTATATGAGCCCCTTTAGTGGCACGGCAGACGTCTAAACGGTATTCTACCTCTTCCCATGTCCTGGCGAGCATGTCTGAGGGGACGGTTGCCACACCATTGACTAATGGTTTTGTCAGAAGGCGGGTTAACACCATAGTTACGTCGAAAGTTTCTTTGTACGGTAACTACAGACTTCGTTTCTATGAGCCAAATAACACATTGAACCTTTTGTTGCGGTTCATATATATATTATATATAATAATATATATATAATATATATATATATTAGATATATTATTTTATATATTAGTCAACGTCAAAGTGTGCACACCCCTTGAAAAAAAAAAACATAACGCAAAATCTCAAAAACTATCCAAACACTAAACAGTTCCAATTGGTTTATTAAACTTTAGTGTTTCGGTTTATTAAATTTAGTGTTTTCTTTTAAGACGGTTAATGTTTTGATTGAATTAAGATGTATGCTATGGTTTGCTATATATATATAAGATTATATATATATATTGGTTAAATATAATGTCATGCTGGTTCATATGAGATTAAGACTGATATATTGGTTTTCTTAGAGTTTAAGACTGTCATGCTTGGTTTGCTTAGAGATTAAGACTGTCATGCTTGGTTTTCTTAGAGTTTAAGACTGTCATGCTTGGTTTGCTTAGAGATTAAGACTGCCATGCTTGGTTTGCTTAGTGTAAAGAATTTATGACTGAATTTAATTCTAAGAATGTTTGGCTGATAGCATGAATTTCTCTCACAGTCATTCATGAAGACTGTAGTAAGACTATCTTGTTTGGTTCGCCGTGAAAGGGGTCTGGTTGAGGAATCCGAGCTGTCCGTTAAGAGTGGGGAATCCGTCAAGAGGAATTCGTCAAGACAGTGGTTAAGAGAAATTCAGAGAGTGGTTTGGTTTGAGTGCTTCGGTCTACTTTCTTTTTGCAACACGAGGGAGACCTAGAGCCGAACGGCTACAAAGATCAGCACTAATCGGTAATAGAAATCCGCGCTCTGGAATAAGAATAATCAATGTTACTTGGTATTTTCTTACAGTTAATTTAAAAATGACTCTTTAAAAAAAAATTAACTGTAAGAAAATTTGAAACTGTCAGTAAAATTTTGGAGAACTCTGGTAAATAAAAAAAAAATTGCTACAAAAGTTTGGAGAGAATAATTTTTAATGTCGTGGTTAAATTAAAATGACTTCGGGTGATTCTGATAAAAAATAAGTCATTTTTAATTTAACCACGCCCCCTTTTCGATCTTCAATATTTTTTCAAAACCTTTTCGGATGAAATTTTTTTTTCTCTCAGAAGTCTCCAAAGTTGTGGTTTTTTTTCACATATTAATTGCAGAATACCTTTCAGTTTCTGACATATTAATTGCAGCATTCCTTTCAGTGGCTCACATATTAATTGCAGCTTTCGTATCTGTGGCTCACATATTAATTGCAGAATTCCTTTCAGTGGCTCACATATCAACTGCAGCATTCCTTTCAGTAGCTCACATATCAATTGCAGCATTCTTATCTGTGGCTGACATATCAAATGCAGCATTCCTTTCTGTGGCTCACATAGAAATTGCAACATTCCTTTTTAATAAAATGCATGCTCACATATCAGTTGCAACATTCCTTTTTGTGGCTCACATATCAATTGCAACATTCCTTTTTAATAAAATGCATGCTCACATATCAATTGCAGCATTCCTTTCTGTGGCTCACATATTAATTGCAGCATTCCTTTCTGTGGCTCACATATAAATTGCAGCATTCCTTTCTGTGGCTCACATATCAATTGCAACATTCCTTTTTGAGAAAATGCATGCAAACATATCAATTGCAGCATTCCTTTCTGTGGCTCACATATCAATTGCAACATTATTTTTTTTAAAAATGCATGCAAACATATCAATTGCAGCATTCCTTTTTGAGACCGTGTTTGTCGGAGCGGTTCTTTAAGACTGTTAGTGTTTG
The DNA here is from genome assembly GCA_032207245.1 of Pardosa pseudoannulata. Classification (NCBI taxonomy): domain Eukaryota; kingdom Metazoa; phylum Arthropoda; class Arachnida; order Araneae; family Lycosidae; genus Pardosa; species Pardosa pseudoannulata. Next base: position 109,049,066 of record CM063504.1, read on the forward strand.
ATTTGTAAGTGATTAGTGTTTGGTTTGTAAGACTGTTAGTGTTTGGTTTGTAAGTGAAGGACATTATAATTGCAGAATTCCTTTCTGTGGACATATTAATTGCAGAATTCCTTTCACAGAAAATGCAAGCGGGACATAGTCTTACTACAGTCTTAATGAATAACTGTGAGACCAGGAGAAAGCGTCGAGGAGGAGAAAGATTCATGTAAAAAAAATGTTAAAAATTTTTTTTTCAAAGTCCAATCCTATCGAAAATATGGCAATGTCCAAAAGGTGGTCGGAGCCTGTTTTTAAAATGACTTTAGTTTGGGGTGGTTCTGAAAAACTTTTCTTCCAAGATGTTTCTAAAAAAAAAAAAAAAGAAAAAGAAAAAGAAAAAAAATTTTTTTTTACTAGTTTCGAATTTTTTTTTCAGAAACATTTTGGAAGAAAATTTTTTTTCAGAACCACCCCAAACTAAAGTCATTTTAAAATTAACTCCGCCCACTTTTTGGTCTTTGAAAATTTTTTGGACTTTGAACAAACACTTAATCTCAACCAAACACTTACAGTCTTAATCTCAACCAAACACTTACAGTCTTAATCTCAACCAAACACTTACAGTCTTAATCTCAACCAAACACTTACATTCTTAATCTGAACCAAACACTAACAGTCTTAATAAACCAACTTTAAGAATGTTAGTGTTTGGTTTATTAAGACTGTTAGTGTTTGGTTTATTAAGACTGTAAGTGTTTGGTTGAGATTAAGACTGTAAGTGTTTGGTTGAGATTAAGACTGTCATGCTTGGTTTGCTTATATATTAAGACTGTAAGTGTTTGGTTTATTAAGACTGTTAGTGTTTCGTTTGCTTAGAGATTAATACTGTCATGCTTGGTTTGGTATTGGTATTAAATTTTTTTTTTTTTACTAGTTTCGAAAATTTTTTTTTCAGAAACATTTTGGAAGAAAATTTTTTTTCAGAACCATCTCAAACTAAAATCATTTTAAAATTAACTCCACCCACTTTTTGAAAAAAGAATTTTCCAACTTGAAAAAAAATTTCCAACTTGTAAAAAAAATTTCCAACTTGTAAAAAAAAACTTGTGAAAAACTTTCAAAACATTTTAAATGTCTTAAAATATCTTTAACCAGGGTATCCCAATTTAAATAAATTCACCAATTTTTCATCAAAAATTTTGTTTTTATTTTAAACCTCTCTGTAACAATTTGGACATACACTTCTCATTTTTAACCAACCATTTATACACTTCTTATGATATGAATGCATACATGGTAAAATTCTGATTGGATTTCTAGTAAGGACAAATTCTTGACAAATTGTGCAAAAAATGTTGTCCGTGGAGTCGTTAGAAGATGATGAACTGACATTATAGGATGCGAAGTGCGGACCAGCGGGAACTGTTGAATTTCCAGAGGGACCAGGCGACGGACCAGCGGGAACTGTGGAATTTCCAGAGGGACCAGGTAACGGATCAGCGGGAACTGTTGAATTTCCAGAGGAATCAGCAGGAGGAATTGATCCAGCAGAAATTGAACCAGCAGACGATCTACCACGGCGTGATGATGGATCAGCGGGAATTGACGATCTATCACGGCGTGATGATGGACCAGCGGGAGTTGACGATCTACCACGGCCAGCAGGAATTGATGAACGGGGAGCTTCATGAGGAAAGACGTTGGTATCCGGTAAGACGTTCGCAAATAAGTCTAAATGAACGTACTCAACTTGAAAAATATGCAGCTCTTGCAGAAACGTAGAATGGTCGGCTGACCAAAACGAATTAAGTTTATCCATAATTTTTTCCTGAAGTTCTAACTTTAACTGATGTACAGCGTGGGCGGTTAAAAAACCCCCCCTACACCTTTAGCAGACGAAACGCTGACAGTGTAACTGGTCTATGAAATCCTCCATAGTTGTGGAAGAAACGGGAAACCACCATCCTTTATATAAAAAATTTTCAACTCGGATAAGATTTAGAAAAAAACTCGGTCAAGGTTAACTCAACACAGAAATTTAAAAAAAAATTGAACTCTTTTTCAAAAAAAAATTTTTTTCCAAAAAATTTTTCTCAAAAAAGTTCAAAAAAATGTGACAAAGTCCCAAAAATATGACAAAGTCCCAAAAAATATGACAAAATCCCAAAAATGTGACAAAGTCCCAAAAATGTGATAAAGTCCAAAAATGTGACAAAGTCATCTTTTTTCTTAACTCTGTACCAAGCAAGACATGAAAAATTTTCAAAGTCCAAAAAATTTTTCAAAGTCCAAAAAGTGGGTGGAGTTAATTTTAAAATGACTTTAGTTTGGGGTGGTTCTGAAAAAAAGTTTTCTTCCAAAAATATTTCTAAAAAAAAAAATTTTTTTTTGAAACATCTCTGAAGAAAAATTTTTTCAAGACTTCCCAAACTGAAGTCATTTTAAAATTAGCTCCCCCCACTTTTTTGGACTTTGAAAATTTTTTGGACTTTGAAAATTTTTCATGTCCTGCTTGGTAGAGATTTAAGAAAAAAGATGACTTCTCACCTTTTCAATGTTGATTTTTATTACACGTTCATGTCATCTAAACATTTTGCCGAACGATGGCCACATGGATGTTCGTAGCCGTTCGGCAGTAGGTCATATAAGTGTTGCAAAAAGTAGCGCTCCAAATCAAACCACACTATCTAAACAGTTTTCTGTCTTTATTCAATTCTTCATGTCATGCTTGCCAGAGAGTTAAGACTGTCGGTAGAGAGTTAAGACTATCATGCTTGGCAGAGAGTTAAGACTGTCGAATCTTTGAGTGTTCTATTCTTTGGGAGGGAAAATCATTGAGTGTTCTATTCTTTGGGAGGGAAAATCATTGAGTGTTCTATTCTTTGGGAGGGAAAATCATTGAGTGTTCTATTCTTTGAATTGGGAGGGAGTATCCAAATGGATACTCCCAATTCTTTTTTTGTGTGTGTGTGTTTATCTCTCTAAGAATTGCAAGTAGCAAGTGGTCGGGTCGCACCCGAAATAGCACATGTGTGTGCCTCTCACGTAATTTAGCAATTCCTTCTGAAGTTTCGAATTCAAACTTTCCTCCACTTCGAGCGCCAATTTGTTGGCATCGAAAGGAGGATATCTTTCTCGATCGGGGTGCAGGGGAAATTGAAGCGTATCCGAGTACAACCGACGCATTACTTTCTCCACCCGTCGACGGAATCGGCGACTTTGTGAAAGGTAGACGGGATCTTTCGTAAAGTCCAAGAACCGTTGGTAGTGAACGGTTCTCTGTATGTCCGACAGGATGAGGGAGTCGATATCCTTTCGGCATGAGGGGCAAGTTTCGTTGCCCTTGGCCATCCATGCCGCCAAGCAGACGTCGCGAAACAAATGGTGACACACCAAATCGTACATCACCCACAGGCTGTCGGTGGGCTCGAAACAGATCTGACACTCGGCCAGAGCCGTTAGAGGAGCCAAGTGCCGTTCTACCTTTTATATGCTGGCTAATAAAACAAAAAAAAGTTAAAATGGTGAGAAAAAAAAATTTGACAGAAAAATATTTCTGAAAATTCCTCCTAAATGGCAAAGTTGAATGAGAGAATTTTTTTTCAAGACTTCTCAACCAAAGTCAAAGGATATACAAATGACTTAAGTTTGGATAGTTTAAAAAAAAACATTTCAAGAAAATTTTTTATCTAATTTGCATAAAATGACTTTGGAAGTCTTAAAAAAATTTTCTTTCAAAAAGTTTCTGAGAAGATTCTGAAAAAAAAAAAAAATTCAGAATCTTCTCAGAAACTTTTTGGTGAATTTTTTTTTCAAGACTTTCTTAATCAAAGTCATTTATGCAAATTAGATGATTTTTTTCATCCAAAAAGTTTTAAAAAAATCATCTGACTAATTTGCATAAAATGACTTTGGTTTGGGAAGTCTTGCACCCAAGTTTTTTATAGAATCTTTCTTTTGTATACTTTCATCCACGGCTTGCCGAAACCTCTTAGATATATGTTGATTTTCAGAATCAAGAGCATGATCAGCTGCAGGAAGTCGAGTTAATTTATCCAAAGGAATGCTCACCATAATCTTTTTTGGGATGGCACACTCTGACAGTGTCATAGGAATAGGAGAATCATGTGGAGATAATAGTAAAGGTGGCACCTCCACGTGGATTGGGGAGTCATCAACATGCTCTCTCAGTTTAGGCGTTCTTTTTGCACTTTTCTTTACTGTGTCAAGATCTTGAGTAGCAGAAGACTCGGCCTGGATACTTGAAGCCCGTTCACTACATCTAGTAGATCATATAAGTTATCTAAACCAAAGTCATCTTTTTTTCTTAACTCTCTACCAAGCAGGACATGTAGAATTTTCAAAGTCAAAAGTCCAAAAAAATTTTCAAAGTCCAAAAAGTGTCCGGAGTTAATTTTAAAATGACTTTAGTTTGGGGGTGGTTCTGAAAAAAAATTTCCTTCCAAAATGTTTCTGAAAAAAAATTCGAAACTAGTTTAAAAAAAAATTTTTTTTTTTAGAAACATCTCTGAAGAAAATTTTTATCAGCAGACACCCAAACTGAAGTCATTTTAAAATTAGCTCCGCCCACTTTTTGGACTCTGCCATATTGGGTGAAATTTTTTTCAAGACTTCCCAAACCAAAGTAATTTTATGCAAATTACAACCTAAGTCATTTATTTAGATTTTTTTCATTCATTTCATCTAATTTCGACATTAAAACGTTTTTATAAAAATATTTTTTTAAAGTATTAATTTTTTTTAACTAGTATTTCTTACTTTCTTTTCCACCGTATCTTCTTATTCATTCAATAAACCAACTCTTTTGTCCTAAGGGCATCAATTAAGACTGTCCTGCTTGGATCATTAACAATAATTCCATTAAGACTGTCCTGCTTGGATAATTAAGAGTAATTCGTTAAGACTGTCATGTTTGGTGCGCTAAGGGCATCAATTAAGACTCTCCTGCTTGGATCATTAAGAATAATTCCGTTAAGACTGTCCTGCTTGGATCATTAAGTATAATTCCGTTAAGACTATCCTGCTTGGATCATTAAGAGTAATTCGTTAAGACTGTCATGCTTGGATAATTAAGAGTAATTCGTTAAGACTGTCATGCTTGGTTTATTAAGAAGAAGAACCAACTCTTTTGTCCTAAGGGCATCAATTAAGACTGTCCTGCTTGGATCATTAACAATAATTCCATTAAGACTGTCCTGCTTGGATAATTAAGAGTAATTCGTTAAGACTGTCATGTTTGGTGCGCTAAGGGCATCAATTAAGACTCTCCTGCTTGGATCATTAAGAATAATTCCGTTAAGACTGTCCTGCTTGGATCATTAAGTATAATTCCGTTAAGACTATCCTGCTTGGATCATTAAGAGTAATTCGTTAAGACTGTCATGCTTGGATAATTAAGAGTAATTCGTTAAGACTGTCATGCTTGGTTTATTAAGAATAATTCCGTTAAGAATGTCCTGCTTGGTTTATTAAGAATAATTCCGTTAAGACTGTCCTGCTTGGATCATTAAGAGTAATTCGTTAAGACTGTCCTGCTTGGTTTATTAAGAATAATTCCGTTAAGACTGTCCTGCTTGGATCATTAAGAATAATTCCGTTAAGACTGTCATGCTTGGTGCGCTAAGAATAATTCCGTTAAGACTGTCCTGCTTGGATCATTAAGAATAATTCCGTTAAGACTGTCCTGCTTGGATCATTAAGAGTAATTCCGTTAAGACTGCATGCTTGGCTTATTAAGACTGTCATGCTTAGCTCATTAAGACTGTCATGCTTGGATCATTAAGAATAATGCATTAGGACCGTAAATCCGTTATACACTGTTGTTTTTTAGCGTACTGTCATCCGTCTAAAGACTGTTAGCTTTGTACGGTCACACTTAAGCGACGGTTCGATAAGGTTTGGACTTTAAAATTAGTTCCGCCCACTTTTTCGACTTTGCCATATTTTCGATAGGTGCGGATCGCAAATTTTTTTTATTTTTTACATGAATCTTTCTTTGAAAAAAAATTCCTCGTTTTTTTTACATGAATCTTTCTCCTGACTCTTTCTCACACAGTTATTCATTAAGACTGTAGTAAGACTATGTCCCGCTTGCATTTTCTGAGAAAGGAATTCTGCAATTAATATGTCCACAGAAAGGAATTCTGCAATTATAATGACCTTCACTTACAAATCAAACACTAACAGTCTTAACGAACCACCTTCACTTACAAACCAAACACTAACAGTCTTACAAACCAAACACTAATCACTTACAAATAACACACCAACAGTCTTAACGAACCACCTTCACTTACAAATCAAACACTAACAGTCTTAACGAACCGCACCGACAAACACGGTCTCAAAAAGGAATGCTGCAATTGATATGTTTGCGTGCATTTTCTCAAAAAGGAATGTTACAATTGATATGTGAGCCACAGAAAGGAATGCTACAATTGATATTTTTGCATGCATTTTCTCAAAAAGGAATGTTGCAACTAATATGTGAGCCACAGAAAGGAATGCTGCAATTGATATGTTTGCATGCATTTTCTCAAAAAGGAATGTTGCAATAGATATGTGAACCACAGAAAGGAATGCTGCAATTGATATGTGAGCATGCATTTTCTCAAAAAGTAATGTTGCATTTGATATGTAAGCCACAGAAAGGAATGCTGCAATTGATATGTGAGCATGCATTTTATTAAAAAGGAATGTTGCAATTTATATGTGAGCCACAGAAAGGAATGTTGCAATTGATATGTGTACATGCATTTTATTAAAAAGGAATGTTGCAATTGATATGTGAGCCACAGAAAGGAATGCTGCAATTGATATGTGAGCCGCAGAAAGGAATGCTGCAATTGATATGTGAGCCACTGAAAGGAATGCTGCAGTTTATATGTGATTAATATGTGAGTCACTGAAAGGATTTCTGCAATTAATATACTAGCCACTGAAAGGAATGCTGCAATTAATATGTGAGCCACTGAAAGGAATTCTGCAATTAATATGTGAAAAAAAATTCACCACAACTTTGGAGACTTCTGAGAGAAAAAAAATTTCTTCCGAAAAGGTTTTGAAAAAATATTGAAGAAAGAAAAGTGGGCGTGGTTAAATTAAAAATGACTTTTTTTTTCAGAGTCACCCGAATTCATTTTAATTTAACCACGACATTAAAAATTATTCTCTCCAAATTTTTGCAGCAATTTTTTTTATTTACCAGAGTTCTCCAAAATTTTGATGACAGTTTCAAATTTTCTTACAGTTAATTTTTTTTAAAAAGAGTCATTTTTAAATTAACTATAAGAAAATACCAAGTAACATTGATTATTCTTATTCCAGAGCGCGGATTTCTTTTAAAGATTAGTGCAGACCTTCGTAGCCGTTCGGCTCTAGGTCTCCCTCGTGTTGCAAAAAGAAAGTAGACCGTAGCACTCAAACCAAACCTCTCACTGAATTTCTCTTAACCACAATCTTGACGAATTCCTTTTGACGGATTCCCCACTCTTAACGGACAGCACGGATTCCTCAACCAGATCCCTTTTACGGCGAACCAAACAAGATAGTCTTACTACAGTCTTCATGAATGACTGTGAGAGAAAGATTCATGCTATCAGCCAAACATTCTTAGCATTAAATTCAATCATAAATTCTTTACACTAAGCAAACCAAGCATGACAGTCTTAATCTCTAAGAAAACCAAGCATGACAGTCTTAATCTCTAAGCAAACCAAGAATTACAGTCTTAATCTATAAGCAAACCAAGCATGACCGTCTTAATCTATAAGCAAACACTAACAGTCTTAATCTATAAGCAAACAATAACAGTCTTAATCTATAAGCAAACACCAACAGTCTTAATTTATAAGCAAACCAAGCATGACAGTCTTAATCTCAACCGAACCAAGCATGACAGTCTTAATCTTAACCAAACCAAGCATGACAGTCTTAATCTATAAGCAAACCAAGCATGACAGTCTTAATCTCAACCAAACACTTACAGTCTTAATAAACCAAACACTAACAGTCTTAATAAACCAAACACTAACAGTCTTAATAAACCAAACACTAACAGTCTTAATAAACCAACTTTAAGACTGTTAGTGTTTGGTTTATAAAGACTGTTAGTGTTTGGTTTATTAAGACTGTAAGTGTTTGGTTGAGATTAAGACTGTAAGTGTTTGGTTGAGATTAAGACTGTCATGCTTGGTTGAGATTAAGACTGTCATGCTTGAATTATTAAGAGAGTTAAGACTGTCATGCTTGGTTTATTAAGACAGTTAAGACTGCCATAATTAGATCAGTTAAGACTGTCATGCTTTTTTCATTTAAGACTGCCATGCTTGGTTTGAATTTATTTTAATAAATCTTGTTTGGAATAATATTATTTAATTCACAATTTGTAGTTCTTTGATCAAAGAATTCCTTCTTTTTTACACCATACTTCATCGCGTAAGGTATCTTTGTTTATTTTTTTTTAAATAGCAAATCGAGATTTTGTTATTTTTTTCAAAGGTACCGGTGCACAACCTTTGAGCCGTTGACTGTATATATATATATATATATATATATATATATATATAATATATATATATTATATATATATATATATATATATATATATATATATATATATATATATATATATATATATATATATATATATATATATATATATATATATATATATATATATATATATATATATATATATATATATATATATATGTATATATATATATATATATACATATATATATATATATATATATATATATATATATATATATATATATATATATATATATATATATATATATATATATATATATATATATATATATATATATATATATATATATATATATATATAAAATATATATATATATATATATATATATATATATATATATATATATATATATATATATATATATATATATATATATATATGTATATATATATATATATATATGTATATATATATATATGTATATATATATATATATATATATATATATATATATATATATATATATATATATATATATATATATATATATATATATATATATATATATATATATATATATATATATATATATATATATATATATATATATATATATATATATAAACTATCTTTTTTATGTGTATATTTGCTATTCTAATGGATGAATGCATGGTGTATTAGAAAAATTCTGGAATGATTTTAAGAAATGTTTCATTGCTTCAAAATCAAGGGCATGGTAAAAGTAAAATTTTTATTTTCATACCTGGAGCTTTCCAATTATATTATGTAAACAATGTTCTTTGGAAGGCAAGCTAAAATATTTCATATATCATAGGTCCTTCATGTAAGAATGTATAAAATGAGCTTTAAAATGTTAGAAGTTTCAATATCTTATTAAACGAAATTTTTTAATTTTTTTTCTCTTTTTATTTCAAGTGCTTTTGTTTTCATTTTGCCATTTTTTCATTTAAATATCTTTTTATTACCATGGTAGAGAAGCATTAGATGCGATATTGAACTATTTAATGCTCAACTTCTCATATTATTAAACAATGATAAGTACGTCTTTTTCCTTTAAGCAATCTGAACTAAAAGATAATGACTTTCATTTTTTATTACTTACCAAAATAATTTACATCTGTTTAACTTTATTCATGATGTAGGTATATAAATGGGCGTTAAGATATTACTAGTTTTCTGAACTTTCGGATTTATAAAGTGGATGAATTATATAATTTTAAATATGATTATTTAGTATATTTTTAAATTAAAAACTTTATTTTCCCATTTATTCAAATGAAAATCTATTGCGTTGTTACTGTAACAGAGTAATCCTTTGGAAAATTAATAGTATTTTTTTCATACTCTAAACCCATGAATACACACGCTAGTTTCCTACCTATCGCTGTACTTTGTTTAATGCTTCTTTCCAATCTCACTTTGAAAATGGAGTGAATTTTTTATGCAAGCTTCCCAGCTATAAACTTCACCTGTTGCTGTAAGAATAACGGCACCTAGTAAGAAAAGCGAATACGATATACTAAATAAACTTGTTAAATCTCAAAATTGTTTAAAAATCGTTTCAAATTGCTTTTAGATTTTCTTTATTATTTATAGATACATAGTTTTCGGATTTTAAAATTTTGAGACACAGATAGGCTATGTATTGTGCAAAGTTTCTATTTTAAAATAAACATATATATTTCTTTTCCATTCTTAATTTAAATGGTTATAATCTTCATTTTAAAACTATAGATTTTATATGACTTCATTTTCTACAGAAAGCTTTGTATAAATATTGAACATTATTACATATATCTAATATTTTAAAAGAGCCTTAAAAGTCTTTAATTCATTTTGCATAAATTTTTATAGTGTTAATGATAACATCACTTTAAAATTATTACATTTTTAATTAATTGATAGTTGTAAAATTCATAAATTTATTTTAATAACAGGAAATGAAAAAAAATATCTTAAATTTTAAATGTAACACTATTTGACGATTTATATTAAAATACGAATGATATAAATATAATTATATGATAAATATATGATCTAATAATAAAAAAACTGACAACTTAAAAATTAGTAATGCATTGAAAAAATTACAGTAAATATGAATGTCCTTTCTAATTTAAATATTTGATCGTAAAATTTAGTAATAACATTTAATTTTTCAAAGTTTTAAATAATACCTGAAACAGTTTTCAATTACATGAAAAGAATCCCAATGTATAAAAATACAACAAAGTTAAAAGTAATAAGTCCCAATTGGTTATAAAAGAATCATTACAATATCTATAAATAATCCTATAACTATTCAAATATAGCTTATTATTGTTTAATCTTCTGTTTTTTATGTCAATTAACTTAAGCATATATTTAGATTTAAAATAAAATTCCTATGATTAAAATATATGAAATCAAAATTGTGTTAATGCTTTTTTTAAAAAAGGTAATCATTATTTATAAAAAGTTTTTGTATATGTAACTTTTGTTTAAATATATTCAGATCTGTAAGATATAAATATTTGATACATTATTAAATGTTTTATTTGTTACTCCGAACTCTATATTTTTTATCCTATTCTATTTATTGTTACCTATAAAAGAGGAAAATATTCATTCTATATTATTTGTACTATTATTAGGTTCACATTTTTATTTGCATGATGTCACTTAAGGTTTTTCAGTAAGAAAGAGGCTGCTTATCTGGAAGTAAAATGATTAAAACAGAACATACATAAATTATCGCGGAAAAAAGGGAGGAAGATATAAAGAGAGTGAAAAATTTCTACTATGTTTTGATTATATATAATTATTTTTTTTGCTATTATCTCTTTCGATTTATTTAAGGACATATGAACTATTATGAAGCCAGAGAAAGGGAGATATAATAGGATTATCCTGCTTTTTTGGAAAGCATGGAAACTTGATACTCTAATTATGGAGTTTAAGGCTAATTATCGAATTATGGGTACTCTAATTATGGAAAATTATTTTTAATTGTTTATTGGAACTGACTGGAAATCAGCAATCAAGAAACACATTCAGAAGAATACATTCCAAAATCATGGATTGACTAGCATATATGACACAAAATAACAAAGAGTCACCACTTAAAAATTTCATACACCATACTATTAAGTTATTTCAAATATTTCCTAATCTGTCATCTCACTCTCATTAACTCTCCTATTGTATTCTAAGCATATTATACAATTTTCTTCTTATCTATACATTATTATTTTTAATAACTTATTATGTATAACTTAAATTATTTTTATCAAGTATATGAAGTAAGCTTCTTTGCATTCGTAATTTTTAATGACTTGTTAGGTTTAGCTTAAAGTATTAATAGCTGTTTAACTGCGTCTAGCTTTTGTCTCGTAAATGCATGACACGCATTTTAACACCCTTCCTTGTAAAATATTTTGCCTTTCAGTCTTCGACGGTAAAATTTCTGTATCAACTTTTCATTCATTCTCTACCCATCTATCAAATATGGCATATCAGCAAAAGGTTCTTAAAATTTATCTCTTATAAGCAGTGCCCTATTGTCCGTTAAGATACGCGCACTCCAGTTCCAGCAAATCTGTTTATTCCGTTTAATCAGTTAATCATCTATAAGGTACTACCTTTATGCTGTCGATCTATATATTACAGTGAATTTAGCGTCATAATGGTGTCCAAAGTCATCGAAATGATGCAAAAATAGCCAGAGGGGGAAATGTATGGTACCATATTTCAATCTCTGGTGTCTTCTGACGTCATTATGACGCTAATGTAGGATGTGTAATATACCGACCGCAATACAACAGCATTGGTATTTTATGATTTCATATACCTGGAGTCGTGAATTGTCTACACCATTTATTTTCCAGTTTTCGCCAAAGTATGATTTTCTGACATCGTTTGTGCCCCGAGTACTTAGATCCTTGAAATATATAGCTATAAGACGTTGTGATAGGCTTTTAACTTTTCTTAATGACATAACTTACTAATTCTCGGTTAATTTAGAGACAGGGAGAAAACTGCCAATAATTAAGTTAGGTAATGATTAGTCCAAAACTTGTAAACTGTAAAACAAAACCTCCAAATTATACAAATAAATTGTAGGAATAGTAAAATGTATTTAATATTTACGAAATTATTCTCATTTTTTCGAGGTAATTCTAATTTACTTTAAGTTTACAAATACAAAAATTAAAACAAACAATTAACCTATAAACATTTTATTCCTTAAAATAATATTGCCATTTACATAACAATTTTTTTCCATAGAAATAAAAATAAATGACCAGTCATTAAAGATACACTTGCCCTGAAGGCAAATAATTCCTTGATTGAGATATTTAAAAATTTTATACTTATCTAGAATAGGAAAATCAACAAACTTGGAAAATTTTCAGGTAATCGTATGATTACATAATTATATATAATACAAATATATATAATTTGTATATATAATACAAATATCAAAATATATTATGCTTAAGTAATATTTTCTAATATATATATTTAAAAAACAATTATTGAGAAACATATATAAGATATATACATGAAATGCTTTGCTAGAACAAAAGAATATTTCCTCGTTTTACTTTAAATAATTATTCATCGTGGATATTTTGTAACTTGAGAACTCCAAATTTTCGAAAATCCACAGCTGTTCAAGTATGTCCAGATGAAAAAAAATTAAATAGGTCTTATTCAACATAAGGAACTGTTGAAAATATTTTATGATTTTTTCTAAAAAAACTTTTACTAGAGTGCTTCAAAAGCTTGAAAACTTTTTCGCAACAGGAAATTTTAATACTCTCTAAAATGTGACAAGCGTTACATTAAGTTATGTTTAAAAAGCTTATCACTCGTACAGTATTTTAAACTTTTGTCAGTGGGATATAAAAGTGTGATGTTAAACTTTCCGAAAAGAGTAGTAATATTAAAAAAAAAATAAATAATTCAATAAGACTTTTTTTAATGTTAAGATTACAACAGGGGGCATTTTTGTCATTGATAAATTTTTACTTGAACTGCTTGTTTCTTATATAGTGACTGTAAATTTTTTCTCTGTAAAATTTAATGTATCGAATTATTTTAGAGTGTTTCTATACTGTTTATTTTCAATAAAATGTAGGTATAGAAATAAAACTAAAGTTTTTATGCCTGACGTATTGAAACGGAGTTGCTTATAGATGAATGTTTTCTTCCTCTTGCAAATTTTTGAAAATGCCCCAACCAGCCTTTTATTATAATAAATCGGCTCATGTTCACAACGCATATAACTTTATATAAAATTATTAAGATGTATATATTTTATGAATATAACATTATTTACATATATTTTTATAAATACTTGTTTATGGTCTCAATTATGTGTAAAACCTCACAACTGCAAAACTATATTTTTTAAAATTCGGTAAAAACACTGGCTACTTATAAGTAAGCCCACACTTGAACCCTATCGAGAACCTCTGGGACGAGTTGGACCGCCGAATTAAGGGGTGCAATACCCTTCAAAAATCACTGAAGGTACTTGTATTTCTACTCCAAGCTGAGGGGAAGACAATATCACTAGCTGTAATACAAAGACTTGTGGAAATTATGCCCCGGAGGTTCAAGCTAAAATTGCCTCCCGTGGAGGCTCTACCAACTATTGGTTTTGGTTTTGTTTTGGAGCGCTACGATCTACCGTTTTGCACACGAGAGCTAATGAGACCGGGACCTACTGCTTAAAGCCGATTCCGAACGGCTACGAACATCCATGCCATAGTGGAATTCAAACCCACCCACTCCGGTACCGAAGGTCAGTGCTCTAACCAATCGGCCATGGTTCGGCCTACGAACTATTGATTTTGAATAAAGTTGCTTCTTTCTTTTCTATCACAGGTATCCAAAATACTTATTGGTAGACAGTGTATAATCCTAAGCAGCGTGTTTATAACATGATGAATTGGAAATTCTGTATTTTATACAAAAGTTGTACGATAAAAATTACTAATATCTTAAAACACCACAGTTCTACCTAAGTAATTTTGTACAATTGTAAAGATTATTTATCTTTTTACATCACATCTCATATATTTTTATTTAATATAAATAATATACTTAAGTATAGCAATCTTAAGTATGAAAAGGTTTGTATTTAATATTTATTTTAGAAAATTTCTGATAATATTGTACTAAAGAATTTGAAATGCGAAGTGTTAAATTAGCTAATTTTTAAAAGTAATTTACCAAATAGTCTAACAATATTCATGTAATATAATCTTCAATTGATGTTGATTTCTTTACACTACAAAAAAACGTATATTTTATTATTTTACAAGTAGCATTTAAATTATTCGAAATGCCAAGAAAATACCTCTATCTCCTTACTTAACCTTTAATAAATTACACTTATCCTTTATAAATGCAAATTCTTATTTCCACTGTGTTACGTCTCCAGTATGTCAAGCGGCATTTACTGATTCACAAAGAACTCCGAATGAATTCAAGATTCTCCACTCACTCTGTCAGCAAAATATTCTCCGAATCTGATTATTCGAGTTCCACATATAAATCCATTCAATTTTCGTGATTGTATGAAATAAATATCGCTTGCGTTTACCGTTTAAGTTTGAATCCAAGAGTGAAGAACTTCTGATTTAGAGATATGGTAGAATGCTTTATTACGCTTGGGTTGAATAAGATTGATTTCTGCTTAGTTTTAATTAACGGTGTCATGAAAGTATCCAGCACAAGATGTCATCTAAAACACGCGTAGTTGCATGTGAAGCTCTTTTATGCTATTTACTACAATGAGATTAAGGTGTATAACATATGCTAAACATATGTAAATAGTTGTGTGGTATCTTAATTATACTTCAGAATGCGCATATATAAAGACTACATATATAAACATATATAAAGACTTATTTTTTGACATCTCTCTCTCTCTCTTTATATATACATATATATATATATATATATATATATATATATATATATATATATATATATATATATATATATATAAATATATATATATATATATATATACACATATATATATATATATATATATATATATATATATATATATATATATATATATATATATATATATATATATATATATATATATATATATATATATATATATATATATATATATATATATATATATATATATATATATATATATATATATATATATATATATATATATATATATATATATATATATATATATATATATATATATATATATATATATATATATATATATATATATATATATATATATATATATTATATATATATATATATAATATATATATATATATATATATATATATATATATTTATATATACATATACATATACATATATATATATATACATATACATATATACATACATAGATATACATATATATACATATATACATATATACATACATATATATATATATATATATACTTATATACATACATACATATATAGTCCTTTGTTAATACGTGTCAATCATAGTTTCTCCAATTTCATTAATTTAAAACAATGGGAAGCTATCTTCCCCTCTATTACTAAATATAGTTCACACCAAAAAAAAAAGGTCTTTAAAATCAGTTTCACTTTATATAATAAGGTGAATGAATTTCTTTTTATAAATGAATCTCACTCCCAAAACTATTTTAACATAACATTATTAGAAAAAAATGGCTCTTAAAAAGGGTAAAAATACATATAGAAGTAAGTTGTTTTTGTAATGGTTAAAACACCTTTACATATGCATATACAAATGGAGTAACTCTTTTGTTCAAGAATAGGAAAGAAATCAGAATATCTGAGATAGATAAGAAAATTTAAGATTTGCAGTTCTTTACTGAAAACTTTCTTGATATTCTTGTACTGAAGGAATAGTAACTTAAATTTTGAAACTGATCTATACTTGAATCATGTTTGCTTAATTTTTAGGCTGGCATTTTTAGTATGAATTAATACTGAATATTATTTCAATTATCTAAAGTCTGTGTTAAAAAGGACTTTAAAAATTATGTTCATTTGAATGACCTTACTTCATCTTAAATGTCCTAACTTCTTGAAAAATGTTTGAAAATTTTATATTATGTGTTCTCTCAACAAACTTTCCCAAGAAGATTGATCTTTATATGGTGGAAAACTCTTTCTAGATAAAAAAAATTATTTTCTTTCGTTAAACATCATCACTGTTTTATGGTCGTCTCTTATTTTGAGAACTTCTATTTTAGCGCATTACGTTTTATCAGGTGGTCAGAAGAGTTAATATGAAGTTTATTTACAGAAATATTGTTATTTCATGGTCAATTGTTCAAACATTTGTCGAGCTGAAACTATAAAATGCAGTGAAAAAAATATTTTCTTTTTAACTTTCCAGGGAATATCAGCGCATTAAACTAAATCTAATAACATTCTTGTTCCCAGAGGCATTTTGTCGTTTATAATTCCCTCGTAGCAATCAGTTTCAACCCCCCACTATTACTTGTAAATTGTTGTTGCATGTCATAAACTTCCATCTAATAATCTCATATTTCTTCCAAGCAGATTACGAGTAAATGTTCTAGGAAACGAAAATATACAATTGCGTTGAAATTAATTGAAATTTTTTCTAAGAATATAAGACATAACAATACTCGTCTAAATAATACCACTTACTGTAGTTAGGCAACTCTTCTTTTATTGTAACAATCATAGGTACCTGGAAATACTACGAGAAAATGCCGAAGATCCAGCTCTGGGAATATTAAAAATAAGAATTACTCTCATTGCTTTGAAGGAATTTACATATTTCAAGCTTAAATTATATTGAATCATAAAAAGACAGTTTTAAATGTTCAGTGTACTCGAAAGTATTTAAGGTTTCGTTTATTTCTTTTGAGTTAATTTTCATAAAGTAATAAAAAATTAAAAATTATAAAAATAATGTTTAATTAAAAAAATAAAGAAAATTAAAATGACGATTTTAAATATTACGTGAACTCGAAAATGTTTAAGATCCCGTTTATTTCTTTTGAATTAGTTTGTATACAATAAGAAATACTTTAAAAAAACTTTTAAAACTAAAGAAAAGATAAAAAATTTAACTTTTAATAAAAGCTTAAAACATTAAAAAAATTAAAAATTTTCTTTTATTTTTTTTTAAATCACGATTTTAATAAAATTTATTTTTTTTAAATTACATTTAAAATAATGATTGTAAATATTTAGTGTACTCGTAAATATTTAAAATCCCTTTCATTTCTTATGAATTAATTTTGTATAAAATAAACAAAATAAATGAAAATAAATATTTTAATTTGTTTTAAATCCAGAAAATTTAAATAACTGTTTCAAATATTTATTGTATTAAAAATATTTGAGATTTCATTTATTTCTTTTGAATTAATTTTGTATAAAATAATAAAAATTCATAAACATCTCTTAATTTTCAAAATGATAAAAAAAAAATTAAAAAACTGTAAAATTATTAATTTAAAACATAATGACTTACTTCATTTTGTAATGTTTCCATAATATATGCTGTTAAGAAATACCGAAAATATGTTATTAGAAGATAAAAAATAAAAACTGCCCTCATAAGGGAGCTTTGGCTGTTAATATATTAAAAATTTAGTGAAAATAGTACAATTCTGCCTCAAATGAGAAATTTGAATTAATAATAGAATTTCGTTTTAGTGAAATAATAAACCTAAAAATGTTAAAAAGTTTTAAAAATACTTTGAAGATAATAGAAATTGGTTTGATTATGAGTAATTTGATAAATTTTATATAACTATTAGAATACTTTATATGAAAATATGCTTTTTACACTTATAAAACTGGTTTCAGTGTATTGAGTGTATTGAGTCTATTAAATTTAAACTATTCAAAATATGAATACGTTTAAAAAAGACTTACGATATACAGCTAAAATAAATGAAGGTATATAACCACTTTTATCCGAATTTCTTACAATTTAAAAAGTGTTACTTGTCATATGGAATCTAAATTAAAAGTTTTCACTATTTCATTTTATAAAATTTAGGTTTAGATATATTTTAAGTTATATTGCTAAGCATAATGAAAAAAATCTGCTGTTGAAATATTCTATTCAAATATTTATTCATTATTTTTATACAAAAAAGATAAAAAAATCATTTCGATTTAAATGTTATTTAAATTAGAATTTGTTACTGTATATAAGCTTTTTACGCTGTCTAAATAATTTTTTTAATTTTCAGTGATTAATTCTAAAGTTAAATCTAACATAAAGAAAATAGATTTTTCGTATAAAATGTTATACAAATAACTTTTCTTCGGGAGATAATCTTATTGATATTACGATGTTAAACATTAAAAGCTCTTTTTATTCATTAAAAGTGCTTAATACAATTTGTTTTTCAATAGATGAAAGTTAATGAAAATTGCTACCGAAAAGTAAAATAAAAATTAAATATATTTCATTATGTATTGAAGGGTTGCATGTAAACTGAAATTTTTTATTCTTGAATGTCTATAGAAATGAATAAAGATTGAAAACCTCTGAGGGAAATGAGTTTTATTGAGCAGTTTTCTGTAATATAAATATAATATAACAATTAGTATATGTATTTAGTAGTGTACACAGATTTTGCATTAGAAACTATTCGTGACAAAAAAGAAATTTTTTTCTGGTTATTTGGAAACTTCATTTCTACGAGTAGACACAATGTATTTAGTAAAGCATTTTAGTTTTATATTTAAAATAGTTTAAAGTTTAAGTAAGGTTAATATAAAGATAAAATTACATTAATTGTTGAGAAAAATAGAGACATCTGTAAAACTCGTTTTTCCAATTTACATAATAATAAAATCCAATTTTTGCGCTGCAGTTCATAAATGTTTGAAGACTTTTGAAGAAGATCTTCATATTGATGCTATGTGATATTATCCTCAATTTTAGTTCGGCAAGCTTTACAGTTATAATATTAAATAAAGGTAAAATATTGTTACGAATTTGTTAGTGAACCTTGCATTTAACATGGCACTCTATGGGTATATCGGCAAATTGGCGAGATATCTGCCAGTTGGCGACAGTATCATCGACTTATTTTTATCAAAAAGTTAGTTGCCAAACATCGCCAAGTGTCGCCAAATGTTGTTAAATGTGGTGATACGTGACAACTTCCGTTTTCGGTTTCTGGCCTTATCTAGAATGTTCTAGCAGTTTCTTTGAGTCTATATAAGATAGGCTGAATCCCCAAATTATGAGAGTCTTTATTTCTCGGTGTACAGAGTACGCACGTGTGTTGTGTTTTACCGGTGCTTCTGTTTTGTTTTATACAGAAAGAGGTACGTGATCCCACTACATTCTGCTCGAGTTGTTTAGTGATGATTTTGTGTAAGCTTGGTAACAGTGTGATGTACCTTAATCTTGGTTCCTTTCTGAAATGATATTTTCCAACTGACAACCAATAAATAATTATTTTAATACTGTCTTACTTAAAGTCCATTGAATCCCTGAACCCAAATTTAAAGTTTGTAACACTATTTTTATGTGAAAATAATGCGTAAAATTTACATAAATATCACAGCATAATGTCCCATTTCTTATGTTTATTACACTTTATAAATATGCAGAAAGTAGTTTATTACAATTAATTAAAATTTAATTTCAGTCTTAGTTACATGGAGCTAAATCCCAATTTTGAAGCTACAAGCAATTCTTATCATAAATCGGAAAATTCTGGATACACATTTACGTATTAGTTTTCCCTGAAACTTTCTTATTGTTATCGCTATTATTGTTTTATAAAAATATTGAGGGAGAATATAATATATAATGTATGACAGTAGTAAGTTTAACCAAATAAATAAATTATTGACTTTCTGAGTAGGAGGTGAAAGATTAGCTCGACTTTTGAAGGGAAACCAGAGCATACTTTCTGAGTAGGAAATT
The DNA here is from genome assembly GCA_032207245.1 of Pardosa pseudoannulata. NCBI lineage: Eukaryota > Metazoa > Arthropoda > Arachnida > Araneae > Lycosidae > Pardosa > Pardosa pseudoannulata. The sequence goes on from CM063504.1 coordinate 109,069,507, forward strand.
ATAGAGAAAATACCTCGTCTTTTAATATTCTGAGATTTTGTTCATTCAGTAATTTTTTTTTAATTCAAAGGTACATGTGGCCATTAATTTTAAGCTATACTTAGACTTTCATATCTTTGTAACAGTTTTTTACAATTTTTAAGAGTAAAATTTAGTTTAATTTTTTGCATGTTTAAAAATATGTTTTTTTTTTTGAAAAAATTTAGAGCATTGGCTGTTTTATATAATAATTTTTACAATTCTTTTCTTTTAAAAAAACTTATTCAATAATATGATTTGATATCACGCTGAACATATCTTATAGCTTTGTTAATTTGGCAATGATATCAAAACCCCTCCAAATATTAGTTAAGTGTTCTTTCTACACAGCGTTTTTATTTTTGAATACATAACTGTATTTCTGAAATTTAAAATAGTGACATAAAAAAAAATTCTAATAAAATCTCTTGGACTAAGGCTAGTCTAACACTTCTTGGAAATCTCGTCTTCATAAGCGATAAGCAGTAGATTCTGAGACACATATTTGAAAGACAAAATGTCTTTTTTTTAAGAGATTGATTTAAATCAAGTATCATCTTTTTGGTGCATTTAGCCATATCAAATCGATCTTAGATTTGTAGTAGCTTAACCCATATTTTACCACACCAAATAAATATTTCTGAAAATTTTTAAAACTTTATCCATAGCATTAGTATGGTGTAACTAAGCATATAAAACCAAACTTTTAAAAATATATTTTAATCTTTTAAGCAATTAGCTGTCCTATAATTAGGCCAACAGTCCAATACACTACTAAAATTTAACAAGTATCACTTACATTGCATTAGGCTGATTCATACATGAAATTTGGGAAAACATTGAAAGCAAAGTTCAACATTACATTTTAAGCACACTGTTGTTGCTTTTCTTTTGCAGTTCTTGAACTAGCATTTTTGGTAAAGGGTAATAGAAAAAGGCTATCCGTTGTAGGATGCTAATACACAAAATTTATATCCAAATTTTACAGGTTTATATTTCATGAACATCTTGCAACTGTGCCTTCCAAAATATTTTACCATTCTTTCATCGATGGTGAGATTTTCAGAAAATATACCAGATTGCTTCAAGGCTATGCTGATTTTGTCATAAAAAAGTCGAATTTTACAATAACGATCTTCAGGATCAATTGAAGAATCATCGTTAAAATGGATCAAGTGTTTGGTATCATAATACCCTTTTCTGGATCTAGCGTTACTCACTAATATTGTGCCAATGTCTGGAATACTACAAGTAACCTAAACTATGTTTAAAAATAATAATAATAAATATAAAATTAAAGATTAAAAAATGACAATTTTTAAAGGGTTGCTAAAAATATATTTTACAATACAATATATTTTGATTTTTCAGTTTTTTTTGTTACTATAATAAAGTGTGTCTATTTTAAAGGTCTTAAAATAAAATCCACTCAGAAAATGTTTATAACTTTATTATTAAATGGAATTCTATTTGCTGTCCTGTTTATAGGACAGCGGTCCAATATGGGTTAAAGGAGAAGAGTACATTTAGATCTCGATCTAGGTTGTTCTACTCTCAAATAACCATAGTGGAAAGAACTATAGTCTGGAATAATTGGAAAATTAAAGAAATGTATATTAACTTTAATACATACATATGACTTTTTCTGAAGTTATGAAAAGAAAATTGAGAATTGAATATACATAATTTTAGAGAATGTTTGAGAGATTTGAGAGTTGAGGTTTTACAGATGTTCTTTCTAGACAGCGTTTTTCTTTTTACGTATATAATGGTATTTTTGAAATTTAAAATAGTGACATAAAGATAATTATAATTAAATCTCTTCGACTAAAGGTAGTCTAAAACTCCTTAGAAATCTAGTCTAGTATGAACTATTGTCAAAATAAGCGACAAGCAGTAGATTTTGAAACACATATTTGAAAGACAAAGTGTGTTTCTTTTAACAAATTCAGTCAAATGAAGTACTACCTTTTTGGTGCATTTAGCCATACCAATTCGTTCTTAGATTTGTAGTAACTTAACATTGAATGGTACATTTAGATCTCGATCTAGGTTGTTCTAGACTCTAATGATCATAGTGCAAAGAAGATCCAGTCTTAAAGTCTAGAATTCCTGGAAAATTAAAGAAATGTATATTAACTGGAAAACATAATATGACTTTTTCTGAAGTCATGAAAAGCAAATTGAGAATTGAATACACATAATTCTAGAGAATGTTTGAGAGATTTGAGGGATGAGATTTTACAGATGTTCTTTCTAGACAGCTTTTTTATTTTTGAGTACATAACGGTATTTTTGAAATTTAAAATAGTGACATAAAGGATATATTAATGGAATCTATTGGACTGAAGAGAGTCTAAAACTCCTTGAAAATCTAATCTAGTATGCACTATTGTCAAAATAAGCGACAAGCAGTAGATTTTGAAACACATATTTGAAAGACAAAATGTCTTGCTTTTAGCAGATTGAGTCAAATCAAGTACCATCTTTTTGGTGCATTTAGACATATCAAATCGTTCTTAGATTTCTAATAGTTGAATAGAGCATGATATATCCAGATCTCGATCGTTGTTGTTCTAGTGTCTAATGATCATAGTGCAAAGAAGATCTAGTCTATATGTCTGGAATACCTGGAAAAGTATATTGACTTTAATACATACCTATGACTTTTTCTGCCGTAAAAAAAATAATAATTGAGAATTGAATATACATAATTTTAGAGAATGTTTCGGATATTTGAGAGATGAAATTTTACAGATGTTCTTTCTAGACAGCTTTTTTTATATTTGTGGTACATAACGGTATTTTTGAAATTTTAAATAGTGGCATAAAGGAAATATTAATGAAATTTCTTGGACTGAAGATAGTCTAAAACCCTTACAAATCTCGTTTAGTATGAACTATTGTCAAAATAAGAGTCAAGCAGTAGATTTTGAAACACATATTTCAAAGACAAAGTGTGTTTCTTTTAAGAGATTCAGTCAAATCATGTACCATCTTTTTGGTGCATTTTGCCATACTAAATCGTTCTTAGATTTCTAGTAACTTAATATTGAATGGTACATTTAGATCTCGATCGTTGTTGTTCTAGTGTCTAATGATCATAGTGCAAAGAAGATCTAGTCTATATGTCTGGAATACCTGGAAAATTAAAGAAATGTATACTGACTGGAATACATATATATGACTTTTTCTGAAGTCATGAAAAGCAAATTGAGAATTGAATAAACATAATTTTAGAGAATGATAAATAATAAAGATACATAATATATTTATTAGTTAATGGATATGAACCAAAAAAATAACTTAACCTAATATTATGCAATAAAGATTGAAACATGTTTTCATGATTTCATGGTTGAAAAAGGAAAAGAAGAAGTCATGATATGATATAGAATATACGGTAAAATATTTGATAAGACCTATTTCAGATATATTCGTGTTAGCTTAAATTTTCAAAATTGGTCAAACGTATAAATTCGCTTTACTGTGAAATGTCGTTTTTCGTTATTCAAAAAAGGCAATTTACACCCTTATATAAATATTTTATCAAGGACAATTTTATATGTATAGAAACACCTTGAATTTATTTCATCTACAAGAGCTTAGCAATTTCATTACAATTATAATGCATATAAAATCTTTAAATCTTCGAATAGTTAAAAAATAATAACTTAATGTTAATTTTTATTAATACATTTTAATGATTAATAAATATGTATAATTTTTATACTTAACTAAGTTTTCAATTCTAGTTCATACGTCAAATTGAAATTTATTTATTTTGAATTTAATTAAGACTTGTTATTTTAGTCTTATTAAATTTTTAAATCAGTAACTGAGTTTGGGTTAAAAAGTGTTCTATAGAAATTAAATCAAAAATGTGAATCGACAAAGAAATTGTATATTAAGAAGATTAAAATGTTTTGGGAATAATTTTTGAAACTGCGAAAGTATTTTGAAAAAATTAAAAATCACTTAGGTTAGTTTCTATATTTCAGTTATATGTTTAAATTAAGATTACGGAAACAAACAATACTTTTCTTTTAAAACAAACTTCAACCAACAAATAAGAAGCTATCTTAAATTACATTAAGGAAATCAACTTAGTAAGATGATTAAATTTTACTTTTAAACTGTTTCCTAAAATTCTGAACTCCCCCAAATACGAAATAAATAAAATATATAAATAAAACATTATTGAAAAGGGATATTTATCATGAAATGGCTTTATAATAGCAATTTGTACAAAAATATACTACTCATATCCTGTTTCACCTTTAAAAATGTGTTATTATATATTATTTCACAGAAAATGTAATTAAAAGTGGAAAATATTTTAAATTGTTTTATACTTTCGGCTGTTTCACCGTATTTATGTGAAAATGGCATACCTATCAAACTGAAATAATATGCAATAACCTGTACAAAAAAAAATGTTGCAAAATGTAATATGAAGTATCAATAAATGCAAAAGAAATATGTGTGTCGTAATATAACACTGACACTGTAAAAAAAATTTTACGAACTCTTTAAATTATCTTTAAATTAAGTCATTTGTGAGACTAAAACTTTTTTTTTTCTCATCTTCTATTACATTACTCAACTAAAGCAAACTTTATTCAAAAAACAAATTTAAAATCATACTAGTAATTACCATTAGAAGATTATATATTCAACAAATTTATTTATTTAGAATAATATTATAATTGCCTATAAATAACTTAAAATATAATTTACGGTTTAAGATTTTACTCTTTTATTAACAACTACTTATTTCACACTCCTTAATTCTCAAAATAATTTTTATACATTTCAATTCATCAATGCATCTAGTTCATTACAATTATCCTAAGAGATAATGCTTATTTTTCCAAGTTTTGCAGTTTTCTTGCCTACAAGTCTCTTTCCCCTAGCTTTCGGTATAGGTAATTAATATTCCAATGTGAAAAGTTGTATTACATTCAAATGTAAAACCAGATTTTATAACATATTACACAAAGAGCATACATAATTTCAAAATACAAGAACTTAGATTCAAAATGTGAAAATACACTTTATCATAATCTATCCTTTATAACAAGATTAAAATATGCTGTATTGAATTTGACCTTATAACTTATTCTTTAACAGAAATGAGACTATGCTCTTCTAAAATTTATTTAAAGAGAATTGAGTTATTAGCAAATGAAAAAAATATTGACTCGATATCACCGATAATAATTATTGATTATTAGATATTTAGTTGTTTATATTTATATTGTTTATATATGTATAAGAACTTAGATTCAGAATGCGAACAATAGAATATCAAAATCTAACTATTCTCATAAAATTAAAATACACTGTATTGAATTTTACCTTATAACTTATTCTTTAACAGGAAAGTGACTATGCTCTTCTAGCGGATATTTAAAAAGAATTGAGTTATAATCAAATAAAAAAAAAATTGACTGGATATCACCGATATCGATTACTGATTATTAGATATTTAGTTGTTTATATTTATATTGTTTATATATGTACGATATATACAGAATGAAATCTATCAAATGAAATTTAATACTAAAGTTTCATGAAAAATTCTAGATCAGTCAGTAACTACTTAAGAATTAATTTTGATAAATGCATTTTAAAAGTACGGTATACATTGATATTGGGCTTTAACATGTTTCTGGCTTTATTATATAGGAATTTACCAAGAATTAGATAAAGCTTCTAAATCTACCAATTGTATCTTATGTATAATTTTTTGATAAGGCAGAAGGACAAAATTACACATTTCTTTTTAAATTTATATAGATATTTTTTTGTTTTGTACAAGAAAAAAAGTCTGATATCAATAGATAAAACACCTTTAATTAAGTTTATGCATTTAATCAGTGAACATAATCATTTATAAAGAATCACTTACTGTAGATTCAAGAAAGAGTTGCCTGCACTAAATTCTTAAAAATTGTTTACGTGAAAAATTGTAAGGAATTAACTTTCAATGCATACGTAAATTCACCCTGAATAGTTACACCATTTTAGAATCCTATTATTTTTCCCTTACATCACTTTGGGTAAAATTTACTATAGACTATTAATGGTGTTAAACAATATATAGAGTATGATTGCATTTTAAATACAGGAATGAAATTTTTTACAGATTAGTAATAATACATGAAATATTTGAAATCCATCAATAAATGCTTCAAATATCTTTATAATATATCACCAAAGTAAAGTGAACTTTGAAATATTAACGGACATTCAGCTGAGTTACAAAATTTCATACTTATAATGCGTCAATAAAATTTCCCGAAATTTAACGGATTGCTAGGTCAATAACTACCCTCAAAATGTATAAAGTTAATGTGACGCTTACGCGGAATACGGAGTTTTAGAATTAGAGACACTATTTCATTAGATATGTTATTTCCCCGCCCCGAAGTTCCGAATAATTCCTCGCTTAGTAGAATCCAGCGCGTCAGTGAGCAACAAATGTGATGACAATAATTGAATAACCTGATTTAAAGCGAAGTGCCACTGCAGGAAAGATTCTTGGTAATTGCTACTGTAGCTGTACAGCTTCCGAAACGGAAAATGAATCATTTAGTGTTTACATAATATTGCATCATTTAACAAGGATCTAGAGACAAATTAAAGCGCGGCTTCACAAGAATTGTTACTCTGTCAATACCTGTAAATGTCAGTAGAACGTGTTTTACGGTTTTCATTCAGCATACACATCAATGACATTTTAATAATTAACATATTAGAATTATTTTTAACATTTCAGAAGGCTATTGAACTGATTTTTTATCAAAAGATATAATAATTTTACATTACGACTTAAGTATATTAAAGTATTCTGTGATACGGAAATTTATTATTGATGCCTTTTTAAATATACTTTAGAATTATTTTTAACACTTAAGAAGGCTACTGGACTGATTTTAACAAAATAAATAATAATTTTACATTACGACTCTAAGTGTTTTAAAGTATTTTTTGATAAGATCATTTGTTATTGATGCATTTTTAAATATACATTAAAATATTTTTTTTTTACATTTAAGAAGGCTAATGGATTGAATTTAATAAAAGAAATAATAATTTTCTATTACGACTTAAGAATATTAAAGTATTCTGTGATAAGGAAATTTATTGATGCATTTTAAAATATATTTTAGACATATTTTTAACATTTAAGAAGACTACACAACTGAATTTAATAAAATAAATAATGAATTCACATTTCGACTTTAAGTCTTTTATAATATTTTGTGATAAGACCATTTATTATTGATGTATTTTTAAATATATATTAAAATTACTTTTAACATTTAAGAAGACAATTGGACAGAATTTAATAAATTAAATAATAATTTTACATTACAATTCAAAGTAAATTAAAGCAATTTTTGATAAGAAAATTTATTGTTGACGCATTTTTAAGTATACTTTATAATTATTTTTAACATATTGGACTGAATTTAGCAAAATAAATAATAATTTTACATTACGAATTAAAGTGTATTATAAAGTATTTTGCGACAAGAATATTTATTATTGATGTTTTTTTTAAGTATACTTCAATTTTTGAGAATTTAAAGATGTTAGTATATTATTATATTTATTTTGTACTAATCTGTAAAGAAAAGGTGACAGATTAGTAATTATTTTTTGCACTTCCTACTTCACATAAAACTCGAGTCAGTTGTTACTTAACAATTAAAGAAATTTAAATCATATAAAGAAG
>CM063504.1:109089771-109109771 GCA_032207245.1 Pardosa pseudoannulata
GTAGAAAAAGCTGAACCGAATGTAACTTATTGTTACAAGTAAAAAATCATTTAATGAATAAATAGGGTATCACAAATAATTGAATAATAAAAATGAGCTAATTTCAGGAGAGAAATGCAATCGACGAGAAAAATTTACTGGCTGCATATATACACATATATACATAAATATATGATTTCTGACAATTAATGTTACAAACATTTCAATATACTTCAAAGCTCGATTATATATTACACAAAGGAAACGTGAAAAGGAAATTCAACAATCTTACAACTTCATTTTTATAATTTTATACGTCTATTATATTTCATTGAACATTCCAGAGTCTATTTTACAGAAGATTTATCGTGTAAATATGTGTAAATATGCTTTAAAATTTCTTTTTTTCTAAATGGGAAATTTATTTAATCTTGCATTTCGATTCATTTATAAAATTTATGATTTTCCAGTTCGCTGTTAAGATTTTATCAAAGCAAAAAGATGTAGATCTGCTAGAAATTTATGCGTCATTAACAGAAATTTATTTTCTGTTACAAATTCAGTTTTATTTGAATACAGCAAGATTATACAAATTAAATACGTGATTATCTTAAATATTTATATTCTCGTGTACATTAAGAAGCATTTTTAAATATATACATTAAATTTCCTTTTAAAATTATTAACATTTCATAGAATGTATTAGACAAAAATGTTATTTATTTAAATATTTCATAGATAAGATACTGTCGTAAAGATTCGTCTTCAATATGTTTTTAATGTTGTTTATATGTTTTATATTTTCAAAATTTATTTAGATGAGTGTTTTACAAAAATATCTAACTATATTACTTGAAATTTGAAATAGGTATATGTATTTTATTTATTGGATCAGCCATTTATCAATAAACAAGGTAAGTATTTTATTTCAGAATCTGATGAAATTTCTTTAATTTTAATAGTTCATGGTGTTGCAACGAAGTCTACTTTTTACTGTAGGGAATACTCTCAAAATAAGTGCACATGCATTTGCAATTTTGAGGCTTTTCTATTTCACACATAGTATATTTAACACGCAGTATTAAAATTTAAAAATAAATTTAGAATTTTTTGTTAGCAATCATTTCTTTTTGCTTCGACAGAAGTAGTTTTAAACAATGAAACAAAATGTAAATACATCTACAGAATTATAAAAGATAAAAATAATTCATAATTATTATTTACATTACAAATTTATTTTTATAAAATCTGACAAAAATGTATCAAAATAATATCAAGCAATTTAAATAATTATACTTAATTATATTTATTCAAGCTATCTTAGAAAATTCATTTGATTGCAATTTCAGATATTGGGTTTTTGATATACAACACAGCTAAGTCTCAAAATAAAATGTCTTTTTATACTTTAAAAGGCAATCTTTGTTAATATATAATACAAAAAATTAACTTTTTCTGCTCTGGTATATCGTGAAGTCTACTGTAATTCTTTATATAATTAAGAAATAAGTCAAAATTAGTTGCAGATGTATCTTCATTTTTTGCTATTCTATTGGGATAAGTATTATATAAATGCCACAAGTAATGATCACTAGACAATTTTTAATGCATAAATTTATAACAATATTTCAGCTTTTAAAGTATGTGCAAGTTACTATTTCTAAATTTTATTTAAATTAGATTTAAGACATTTTATATTTTTTTCAATTCTTAAAAATTTTAAGTAGATGCAGAGATATATTATCAAAATAAAAATTTAATTCCCCATAAATATACAAAAATATAGAAAACATCTTGTCTGAGAAATAACATAATTATTTTTTTATCTAACATTAAATAAATAACAAATATTAACATATAAATTTCATAGAATTTTAAAAGAACATACAAAGAAAGGATGATAAGATAACAAACATGCAACTAATGTTAAAATCATTTTTAAAATCAGAAATAGAATATATTTACAATACTTGATTTTTTGCAATACTTGAAAATAATAAATGTTTCTATCTAAGTATTGATTTTCAACTTTTTTAACGTGAAATACATTCAAATATCATTTCATTTGATTTAGATATTCATATAATTTTTACTTGTCAAAAGCATGAAAACTGCATTTTCCACTCACTCTCAATTTTAAAATAATTATAGTACTTATAAAACAGCATTAAATTCACTTTATTAAAATTTAAAAATAGTTTAACTTCTCTTGAAGTTAAAGCTATCTCTGTGCAGTGTTCCTTATATTCAGATAATCTCTGCATTCTGACTCGTTTCTAAATTTAGTCATATTACTATAATGCATATTTTGATAAATTTGTTTTATACGATGTTCTCGAATTTCAAATTTTACACGAGTAAAGTATTTTTAGATAATTTTCAATTTAAAGTAAAATAAAGAATTATTTACTTCCCTCCTTTGTATTGACAATATTGACAGTTACAAATTAGATTATTTTTTTTAAATATTTTAATTAGTCTTTACTTAAATTAATTTAAAATATATGATATAATATAGTTTCGTATTGTGTGAAGTGAATAGAGAAAGATAAATAAAGTAAATATTATATTAAATTAATAGTATGTCTTTCTTGTTTAAATAATTTATGTATATAGCATTACTTCAAATACTGTTTTTTCAAATGAGCTACTTATTAATTAAGATCTTCTTTGAGCTACTATTACTTATTAATTAAAAGCAATTGCTTTTATAAGTAGCTCAAGTAAGCTACTTATTAAAGTAATTTTTTTTGTAGTTTTTAGGCTCTTTTTTTTGTGTGTGTGGGGGACTTTTTCATTTATGTGGTTAGAATTCCGAATTGTTTTTACGGATGGTGGAGAAATATTTTGGCTACATTTATGAAGAAACAAACAAATGAATCTCTATATAGCTTAGATTTTAAAATGAAATCTTATAAATAAAAATCCTAACTACAGAGTGAAAAGTATTCTTTATATTATTTATCTCATACCATTTCCTATAGAAAAAGAACCATGAGTTAATTTCATTTAACAATTTCCTAGATTCACTTGTGAATTATCATTAATCTATTTTCATATTTTAAAAGGTAATTTTTAAAAAAGTTATTCTAATTTAATATAAGGCTGAAGGCATGTAAATACTGTTACATATATATGATTAGAGATAAACAGTGATTTAAATTCGATTAAGGAAAACATTTCTGATAGAATATGCGAAATTTTTTGAAGCTAATATAGTAACTATTGTAATTAAGTAACTCCTGTCCCGTAATAATTTAAGTTACTCGAAAAATGTCATAGCTGGTAACTTTATAATAACACAGAAATCCATTACCCCATTACTGCGTTGAAACACACTTCTTTGTGTCGAAAAATTAGTGTCAAAATAATTTCCTTACGCCATTTTCCTTTGGTAATTATATTTAAACTTAAATGTCTGTTGTCCGGAAAGGCACAGCTCGTCAAGTATTGTATTAATTCCTTTCGATAAGAGTTATTCAGTACATACATTTAATTAGTTTCGGATAAATTGCTCCTTTCTCTAGCAATTTATCATATTTATGACTTTCTTTTCGATAAATTGAAATTCATGTAATTACTTTTATCTAAATTAGCCGATAAGTATATGTGTTTATCTTTATTCATATTTATCTAGAAAAACTGTTTAATTTATGTAAGGAAATTTGTTTTAAATACTGATTTGTTTTGTTTTTGATTATCCATAACGAGTATATAAAGACATAATGTGTATGATTCAAATGAAATATTTTTTCGCAAATTATATATAAATATATTTTGTATAGAACTGACTGTTTTTAAATATGTTTGTGGAACCAAAATTATAATATAGAGGAATTTTTAGTACTTTACTATAAGTGTATTGTATGTGTGTGAGATGAACGATATTATCTTTGTCTGACTTTTAGAACCATACTATAAGTGTATTTTGCTTATGCATGTGTGTGATGCCAGCAAAATTATCCTTTACTGATTTTTAGTAACTTACTAAAGGATTATGTGTGAATGTAAGAGAGACTAGCAAAATTATCTGTCACCGATTTTTAATATCCTAATATAAGTGTATTGTGCATGTGTGAGATACTAGTGAAATTATTTTTCACTGATTTTTAGTAACTTACTAAAAGTGTATTGCATGTATGTAAGAGAGACCAGCGAAATTATCTTTCACCGATTTTTAGTACCTTACTGTAAGTGTATTGCGTGTGTGATATCAGAAAAATTATCTTTCACCAATTTTTGGTACTTTATTATAAGTGTATTTTGTGTGAGACCAGCAAAATTAACTTTCACCTATTTTTAGTAGCGTACTTTAAGTGTATTGTTCATGTGTGTGATACCAGCGAAATTATCTTTCACCGATTTTTAGTACCTCACTATAAGTGTATTGTGTGTATGATATAAGCTAAATTATCTTTCACCAATTTTTGGTACATTACTATATGTGTATTATGTGTGTCAGACCAGCAAAATTATCTTTCACTGATTTTTAGAAACTTACTAAAAGTGTATTGTGTGTATGTAAGAGAGACCAGCGAAATTATCTGTCACCGATTTTTAATATCCTACTATAAGTGTATTGTGCATGTGTGTGATACCAGCAAAATTATCTTTTACTGATTTTAGTAACTTACTAAAAGTGTATTGTGTGTATGTAAGAGAGACCAGCGAAATTATCTTTCACCGATTTTTAGTACCTTACTGTAAGTGGATTGTGTGTGTGTGATATCAGAAAAATTATCTTTCACCAATTTTTGGTACTTTATTATAAGTGTATTTTGTGTGAGAGACCAGCAAAATTAACTTTCACCTATTTTTAGTAGCGTACTTTAAGTGTATTGTTCATGTGTGTGATACCAGCGAAATTATCTTTCACCGATTTTTAGTACCTCACTATAAGTGTATTGTGTGTGTGATATAAGCTAAATTATCTTTCACCAATTTTTGGTACATTACTATAAGTGTATTATGTGTGTCAGACCAGCTAAATTATCTTTCATCTAGTTTTAGTAACTTACTATAAGTGTATTTTGTGTGTGTATGTGTGTGATATCAGCGAAATTATCTTTCACCAATTTTTGGAACTTTACTGTAAGTGATTATACATGTATGTGATACAAGCGAAATTATTTTTCACCGATTTTCAGTAATTTACTAAAGGTGTATTGTGTGTGTGTGATATCAGCGAAATTATCTTTCCCCAATTTTAGTACCTTACTATAAGTGTATTATCTGTCTGAGAGAGAGACCGGCAAATTATCTGTCACCGATTTTAGTGTTTTCTATAAGTGTATTGTGTCTTCGGGTGTGTATACGAGATAATAACCTCTATTATTTTAATTACCTATGTGCACTGGACAATAAGAATACCTAACTTCCAGTAGTGCAGCATTTTAAGAAAGCAAAGTTCAAAGTTATGAAACTTAAAATTTCTTAAGGTTAAAAAATGGAAGTATTAAGGACCGTCTTAACAATGCATCGAATGCTATTAAGAAAAATATATCTTTCAATGAATTTCGAGCCCATGAATGAGAGATCCTAAGAGACTAAATTTTTTAGACTTTTTGTTCAGCATCAGAGTCTATATCAAACCTTAATCAAATAATTTAGATAAAAACCGACACAGGCAAGTATTTTTATAAAAGTGAAACTGTTTTTATTAATTTGGGGCAAGTGAAAAATGTAGCCCAGTGGACTCAAAATTATCATTTAAGTTTTGAGTGATGGATAAGAATAATTAAGCCCGTAAACACTTTTCTAAATCTGACATTTTAACCCATATTGTACCACACCAACTAAATATTTCTGTAAGTTATTAAAACTTAATCCATATCATTAATATGGTGTAACTAAGTATATAAAACCAAAATTTTGAAAAAATATTTTTAATTTTTTTATGTTATTGGCTGTCCTATAAATAGGTCCAATACACTACTAAAGCTTAACAAATATCACTTAAATTGCATTAGGCTGATTCATAGATCAAATTTGGGGAAATAGTCAAAACAAAGTCCAACATTCCATTTTAAGTATACTGTTGTTGGTTTACCCTTGCAGTTAATGAACTGGCAGTTAGAGAGTAAGTTTATATTAAAATCTCCAGTTTTTCTGAATAGAATAGATATCTAATTACCTCTTGCTGTGTCCAGGTGTGTGAACAGGGGTTTGAACTGGTTTTTATTGAAATATAAGAAAATGGTGTGCACTCTCAATGCAATATCGAATTCATGGAAAAATAATCGGGATTGGAATGTCGTCTTAATTTTAAGGCACTTTTTTTTACTTACAAAATACACATGTAAAATATATTTTTCAACAAAAACTATCAGATACATTATTAGCTCTGTTTTTAAACTACAAGTAACCTTCACAATGATTGAAATAAAAATAATAAATATAAAATTAAAGATTAAAAAATGACAATTTTTAAGAGGTTGCTGAAAATAAATTTTACAATATAATATAATTTGGATTCTCAGTTTTCTTTTGTTACTATGCTAAAGTGTGTCTATTTTAAAGGTGGTAAAATAAAATCCACTTAAAATATTTATAAGTTTATTATTAAATGGAATTTTATTTGCTGTTCTGTTTATAGGACAGCGGTCCAATATCGGTTAAGGCTTGGAAATTAGGTGTTAAAATTGAGAGCTGGGAAAAGGAGTATATATTACATTATAAAAGAGTATATTGATTATGATGAGTATATTACATATAAGTATATACATAAGTGTGAGTGTATCAAAATTTGAAGCTACCGGCTTAGAGAAATAACTTTAGTCCTGAAGGTATCGATCCTTTTATGTTTCCCACAGTTTTTGAAAATTTTTCTTTAACACTTTGACTGCCAAGCCGAAATTGCAAATGTTCACAACGGGGCCAAACTTTTTTTTGTGTAATTTGTATTTTTTCAACATAAAACTATATAAAAAAACAATATTTCAAAACAAACAATATTTTAAAACAAACTCTCTCTATTTATATATATTCCCTTTTTTGTTGCATGTTCCAAATATTTAATTTTTCATAAAACTTTACTCATAAAATCGTCACATATAACAATTTGCGCAAACCACGTATACCTAACACATCGTAGGGAGCCCAACAATCAAACTCCAATACGATTTTCATGTAACTGATAACATCTTTGATAGCCATGAACTGAAGTGTTAAAACACCATGGCTATCATATCGGATAGCCAGTGTCTCAACGGAAATATCACTGGATATCACATATGATAGCCATGGCAGTCAAAGTGTTAAAGTAAAATATTGAAAGTGCATGAATATCTCACACAGCATTTGTTTCACTTCTCTGAAAGTATTCAGTCACATGCAAATGCGAATTCGCGGATTTGAAACATCATCCATTGTTATTGTTTACTCCTATTATCTGATTCCCTTATTGTTAGTGAACCCATCCAGTGATTTATCCCAGATGAGAACTACAGAGTATGTATGTGTGTGTGGGGGGGTTGAAAATAAATAGGAAACATCGACAAGTTTATATCTTCAAGGGGGAAGGAGGGCGTTACGAACAGCAACAGATCATTTTGGGGAATACAAAAATTAACTTTGAGGAGGAAGTACTCCATTATATAACTGCACATTTTCAACAACGAACAGTTGGATAAATTACTTTCGAGAAATTATTTTTTCAAACGATCTCTGTTTTACTGTATTATTCTGATTTACTACAGTGACTTCCAAACAAAAATATCTTACTTTCAAACAGGAAAAGTAAAAGCTATTCAGTTTACTACAATGCCTTCCGAACAACAATATCTCACTTTCAAATAGAAAAGTAAAAGTTATTCAGTTTACAAAAATAAAAAGTTGAACTCAATAAGAGCTCGTTAAAAAATACAAAACTACACTAAGCAACTGAAAAAAATAAAAGAACTTCGCCTACTGAAATAGAATCTGAAGTTAAAGATGCCTTTCTTATTCGTTTATTAAAAAAACTAGCTTCTTAGTGAATTATTATTGAATTAGAAATCTGAAGATTTAACACAATGGTTAAATAAAAATGATTTTAAAAATACAATGGTTTATTGAACAGATGGAAAGAAAGAAACCAAATTTCTTTCAAAGTAATTCATGAAGATAGAAATGTAAACTAATCCATTGTCAGTCCTTGGAAAGTTTTATTATTACCTTCTTTATTATAAGACTACAATTCTTCTTTAATCCACAACTGTGACGTAATAGTACTTTATAGCAGAGGAGAATCTGATGATTTTTTTTACTTGAAATTCAAATACATTTTTGGAGAAAATATTACCCGGAAGAGATTATTGCAGTTTTATATTATAGTAATGCTTGCAACATTTATCATTTTATATTTTTTGTAATAGAGAAATATAAAATATCTCCCAGTTAAACTAAATCAAAAGCTTGATGAATTGTTAATTTCTTTGAAAGCTGGATCTTGTCAATTCACAGTCATATAAGATAAAAAGAAAAGCTATCAATTAATTGACAATTATTTTGCTCATAAAGTCGACGTAAGAATAGAAATTGTAATATTTCGATTTTGCCTCAGAATACCACAGATATTTTATAGTCGATGGACCAGAGAATTACATTACTATTCAGATTATTATATTCGGAGTACATAGAGCAATCTAATATGACTCCTTTAGTAAAAGAACATGTAATTTTCTAATTATCTTCCATATATTGAGGAAACACACACACACACATATATACATATATATATATATATATATATATATATTATATATATATATATATATATATATATATATATATATATATATATATATATATATATATATATATACATATATATATATATATATACATACATATATATATATACATACATATATATATATATATACATATATATATATATATATATATATATATATATATATATAATATATATATATATATATATATATATATTTTATATATATATATATATATATATATATATATATATATATATATATATATATATATATATATATATTATATATATATATATATATATATATATATATATATATATATATATATATATATATATATATATATTATATATACATATATAATATATATATATATATATATATATATATATATATATATATATATATATATATTATATATATATATATATATATATATATATACATGTATATATATATTATATATATATATATATATATATATATATATATACATGTATATATATACATATATATATATATATATATATATATATATATATATATATATATATATATATATATATATATATATTTATATATATATATATATATATATATATATATATATATATATATTACATTAAATTTATCTCATTGTATGGCAAATACAAAATGTATATTTTTTTGTTTACGAATAATCGATGATAACGATGAATCTGAAGCTCTGGGTGTCGCGTTGACAATTGCTCGGTCCTTAAGTTCTGTCGTTTCTCTGGGCCGACCGCTTAATTCTTGACACTGTGTTTAGTCATCGTTCATCTATTTCTGCCAACATTGTATAATAGTGGCATCGATCCTGCCCAAACTTTGAGCTATTCTCCAAATAGACTAACTGGCTTCTTTGAGCCACGCTACACATTCTTTCTCAAATGATGACATCTACTCATATCATTCGCACATCTGTATGCGAGGCATAGGTATTGTCTACCTCAGTACACGGAATGAACTTTGCAAAGAATTTATGACCCGAAATGAAAATTTCTCCACTTAAATATACTAGCAATTGTGAAAATAAGATGCGCTGCAGTGACACACGTTCATTCATTGACCGCAAAACTTTATTGCTATTTACAACTATTAATATGCATTTTCCGTCGAAACTTGTATGCCTATCAATTAGTATCCCATTTGCACCACATGCTCAGGACGCGTCTCTCTTTCAGTTTCTCTCTCTACGACAGAAACTGAAAGAAGCTATGTATTTCGTTTATTTTTTTCCATTGCAGCAGGCGATACAGACATTATCATATAAACTTAACAAAGTTGAAAACTTGTTACTTATTTAGGACTACCAGGGGAACAAGTGTAGCTTAAGGTATACTACGGAAAACCTCAATATTACATTAATAAGAAGTAGTAAATGGAACTTGAAATCATTGAACATTATTACTTTTAGAGTGCATATAATTTTACCAGAAAGTAAATCCTTCTATAAAGAATATTTACAATGAATTGACATGAAAAATCTTATTCAGGTTATCTTCATTATCTGAAGTACATAAATATAAAGAAAATGCATTAAAATGGATAACACATGAATATAAATTTATTAACATTACCATTTTTGAAATTTTTTCCTGGATGATTGAAAATTGGGAACTAATCACTAGCACCAGCCTATCGGCCAGGTGAATATTTTGTACTGTAAATAAATTTCATGAAATTGTTAAATATAAATGTCGTTTTTAAATCTTAAGTAATTATAGCTTTCCTTTCTATAAATAATTTCTCTTTGCAACAATGTTTTCATTTTGTTGTCAATTTAGCTTCTTTTCTTTCATATTTTTAACTGCAAAATGCTATTCAAGATGTTTATAAAGCTCTTTAGTACATAATGGCACACATTCAAATATCTGTACCGTTATATGGTGGTTTCATATCCCTTCTGGAGCTGGATCAGTGATTGGAGCCCCCCCCCCCTCTGTCTCCCAAGTTTAATAAAAGCAACTTGTCCCTAACTTTGTCTTGGAACCCAATTAACATCACCAAATTTAGAGTTCAGTTTTAGATTTCGTTATCTTTTTAAAACTTCATCATTTCAACCATTTTCTCTTAATTTAACATTGACGGCAAGTATATTACTACCTTCTTCCAGGATTTCGTTTTAAATTTTTAAGAATCGGGCATATTAAAAACATCATTCATGATTCTCTTCTCTTTTTTTCTTTGTTTTACTGTTGCGGAGTGAACTTGTTCGTGGTAAATATCTCAAAGCCGAATCGTTAGGAAAGGCTGTTTACCACCAAGGGTTAAAAAAATAGGAAAATGAACTGTAATAAGTATTTTATAAAAAATTATTTCATATCACGAGCAAAAATCACTTTGTTAGAGTTTTTAAAAAATTTTTGTTAAATAGTAAAATAGCTTTTTCTTCTAAACACATCAATTTTCTTTTCGACATATGTGATTCAACGTAAGTATTTCATGAAAGATAATTTTTAAAATCAACATATGGATATTTATAAATAATCATAAAAATTGATGAGTGTTAATAATATAATATTTTTCTAATCAGATTTACAAATTATTTGTAAGTTATTAGTTATCATTTTTTTAAACATGAAGTAAATGTAAAAGGATTTGGCTATAAATTCTTTAATACGTTGCTTTTAACTACATTTTTTTATATAAACAAATAATTTTAAACCCTAAATAAAGAAGAAATTAATAAAATAGCTATTAATTCTTTTAGAATTTCTAAATTATGAGTTTTTTTTTGAAAAATTCCGATCTTATTATCCTAAATTATTATTTTAAATTTATTAGAAAAGAGGTAATAAGTCAAATAATTGAATAAACTAATAAATGATTTGCATAATTTATAAAATGCGTTACATAATTAAATAACTTCCCATAAAGTTGATGCTTTCTTTAATACATTTTTAACATATTCATTAGCTGCAAAAATATATTACAGTTTGAGACAGATTGTCATTATTATCAAAACTAATCATGAATAAATTATCTATATTTAAAGGATATTGACGAAATTGATATTAAAATTCAGGAAATTTTAAATCATTTTTAATTTTAATTAAAACAGATTAAAAAATAAAATGATACTTTAAGTATCTTTAGGAGAAGGGGCAAAAAATATGAGAGGTAAAATATACATTATTTTACATGATTTCATAAACTTACATTACTCAATATAGAAAAATATCTATAGCAGCTGCACAAATAGTTAGGTTATTTAGATATTGACTATTATGGCCCTGTTAAAAGTTATCATTATAACCCATTACTAGTTTCTAACTTTAGATGCTAATACAACTGGGAAATCTAATATTAATTTTAATAGGTAGTTAACTATATAGATACTTTAAATTATTTTCCATTAAACTACATAGCTCAATAACTTCAACGAAGAAAAATTTCGAGATATCAGATATTAGTTTAATGAAAGCAATTTTTGGGATGAAAAGTGTCAAAGAAACTATGATAGAACTTATAATGACTTCCTTGTCTTTAAGCAATTAAATTTATTTATTCATTTTAAAAATTTAACTCTTGTTAAATCATTCGATTAATTAGGAAAGCTCTATTAACACTAAACATTTACGAACAAAACTGAGTTACAGTTTTACTACTTTACAGCAGTCATAATAACAAGGTAATTTATAAATATTCTTGACTAACAGTTTTATTTAATTGTTTCTATAGAGAAGATACGAGGAGATACAGTTTATGGCATAGCATAAAAATTACTAAATTACTAAATTCTTAAGTTCTGATAATTTTTAATTTAAATTACTATTATTAAATACAATACAGTACAGCTATATGTGTTAGATTTACAATGTGATACACACACAGGATATATATATATATATATATATATATATATATATATATATATATATATATATATATATATATATATATATATATATATATATATATATATATATATATATATATATATATATATATATATATATATATGTATATATATATATATATATATATATATAATATATATATATATATATATATATATATATATATATATATATATATATATATATATATATATATATATATATATATATATATATATATATATATATATATATATATATATATATATATATATATATATATATATATACATATACATAAACTTGTGTATGTGTTTGTGTATTTATATGTATAGTTATTCATTTCTATATTTTTTCTCATGTCTAGCTCAAATTGAGTCTTTTTATAATTGCAAAGTAAAAAGTGAATTTGTTTGAATATTTAAGAGAAGTTAATTGGGCGTGTTGATCAGTTAGGAGTTGGATAAATAATTATGCTACGATGATATTTTTCTCTTTTAGAAAGTGATATGAATCGAATTTCAAATATATATCAGTGAAAGTATGGATTCTCATAGAAACATTTATAATATATGATGCCCAAAATCTGTGTGTTTGGGTGTGTGTAATGTATGTTTGTAAGTGTGTGTAAGTGTGAGAGTCAAATAGCCGATGATTTCTTCATAATGGCTTTCTTCATGTATTTTACACAGTTTAAGAGTCGGCTATCAAACATGGCGGTGCATGGTTAGCGTATACACTCTAACAGAGGATTACCACCCAGCCAGTGTTCAAGCAACAACACTTTCTTAAGACGCTCTGTCTCAATCCTTAGGCGTTAACTTCTTTTATAATGAGATGTTAAGTGATTTTATATTGAGATATTAAGGATTCATGCACCTGCATTAAAAGATTGTGCTGCGTTTTCTGCTCTCAAACCCTTAAATTGTTAATTTTATGTTTTTAAATCTGACATATGTGTTTGTGTGTACTAACTAAATTCTGTTAGTCCCGGAACCTAAAATATCTTCCAGTCATTTCCTAAACTCTATTTTTCTCTACCCCATTATACAGTAATATGATGTTACAAGCATTGATATTTGGCTTTTGACATTAAAATCTTTTTTTTTCCTTCTTACTAGTTAACAAGTTTTACAACTAGTTGTGTCGTATTTTATGGTATATTTTATTTTTGTTACCATTCGTTGTATATATATTTCCTGTTTTTCAAAAATACGTTACTTTTTAAGGCAAAACTAATATCATTCTTAATGTACTTAAAAAAATATTCTTTTCACAAATATTAAAAAAAAAAGTTTTGTTGAAAGTTCTTTGTGTAGAAAATGTACTTTACTCTCATAAATATAAAAAAAGAAACTGAACTGCTAAAGTAAATATATTTAAAAGGTATAAACACAGTACATAAAAATTGCTTAACTTCGCACATTTTAATAATATTAAAGGAGAAATTTCAAATATGTTCATAAAAGATGGGAAAAGACTGATTTCTTTTAAAAACTTGGCTTTCTTTGGGACAATAAATGTTTCATATTTCTCCAAGTCTCGAGTAAAATGCAATACATGATGAAGAGATATTCATGCGATAATGTGATGTAGAATAATGATATCATTACAAATGAGTTTTAAGGGAAATGCTCTGTTTACATTTTAACGCTAAAGAGAGCCCCAGCTGCTACAGTATAAAAAATGACATAAATCAGCTTTGTTTTTCCATATTTTCGCTATTTATTCTTTTGTTTGACAAATAATGTACGGCGTTACTGCAAAAAAAGGCTCAACGAGAAAGTGTATGTGTGTGTAAGGTCTCCATTATAATTTATTTCTGGAGTTGTAATAAAGAAATGTAAGTAACTTTTTTTTTCTCTTAACACAAATTACTCTATCTGTAATTAGTTTGAGTACGTAAAATAAGTAATCACTTTTCTTTCATCTTTTGGTATTATAATCAAATTTATTAAGAAGCCTGCATAATCACACCCTTTGATTATAGATTACTTTAAGACATTTAGGTTTTAATTAGAAATGCTGTGAAAAGTACGCCGAAATATGTGGACTATTTTGTAATTATAAATTATATAAATCAAACACCAAGTTTAAGGGATTGCTTTGAACTATAGGATGTAAAGCATCTTTATAAATTAATATCAATTAATCATCTGTTATAATCTTATATCCTCTTTAACCCCTTCCCTGTTTTGCCCGTACCCCGTACGGGCACAGCTTTCGGGCCTTTACTGATTTGCCCGTACGGCGTACGGTCAATCTGATTTCTATTTCCCTTGCACTGTTTCGGCCGTATTTTTTCCCATTTTAGTAACACATTATTCGTATAGATGTCCAATAAATGATAGTTTGCAGTTTATTGTATTTTCTACTCTGATTGGTTCAAAAGCGCGGGTATTTTTTCGCATGTTTTGTATCAGAAGACGAATTGTTATCTCTCAGTGCATAGCTTTCTGGCTATATATTTCTAATCGCCTGATAATTTTATTGATGTAAGATTTGAATAATATATTTTTACTTTTAAATAATGGATAATTCACAGCGTATGTAGGTAATTTCTTGTGATTCGAGCTGTGACTCGGAATCAGAAATTGAATTATCTGTAAATGATAGTAGCGAAAGTTTACTAGATGATTTGGATAGTAGTGATTCTGATAGTAGTACAGATAGAATCAGTCAAGCACGACAATTTTTTAAAATTAATTGTGATAATCCTTCGGATTCGCTTCCTAGATTTGCTTTCACTGGAATTCCAAAAATTAACTAGGATATCGATGAAACTGAAGGTAAACTTCAGTTCTATGATGCTTTCATAGAAAGAAATAAATTTGTAATAAGTGCTTAAAAATATTAGAAATGTTAATTTTAATAACATCTTTACTTAAAAATGTAAAATGAACAAAAGAATGCAATAAAAATATGACAATTTTTTACCGAATTCTGGAAAAAAATTAAACTGTCAAAGGGTTAATTCTTAACCTCTCTATACACCGAAGAGTGTAGTGTTCCTCTGTGTCCTAGAAGTAGCTATCGAATTCGGTGATGGATATCTACTTAAGGTGCCCAACGTAATATCTCATGAAATGTGTGTACGTTTGAAATAATTCAACAAATGTAAAATGCTATTACGGACACAAACAGCTTTGCGATATTTACATATTATGTTGAGAAACATAAAACAGCAAGACACCAGATAGAAATGAATGAAGACTTACCCTTTTACTGAATCTTTATTTTCAACAATAATATGGGTGAGGATGAACATTGATTATGATTCGGTCAGTCAGTCCAACATAGTGACTAGGACTTAACAAACAAATGGTAGGAAGCAAACCTGCCTTAGGCATGATCTTTTTAATTATGTTTTCGGTCAGTCTAACATAATATAGGAATTAACAAACAAAATAGTAGGAAGCAAACTTCTACAGATTTATTTTAGCTGAGTTTTTCCATTGCCTTAGCCTGATCTCTGAAGGGGCTCACTTACAGAAAGTCGGATGAAACTGCTTTGCATATACTGAAGATATTTTCTTAATTAACAACATAATTTATATCAGCCGGTGGTGATGGGTAGCTGCATTAATTTTTGTTTGTTCTGTCTCTCAAATTTAAACTGGACACTGTATGTAATGTAACTTTTTGTTACATTACGGAACTTTTTTCTGATGGCATTTCGTGTTAGCCGAAGTTTAATAACATCAAACTAGATATTGTACCTTATCTGAGTTTATAATGCCAAAAGATTAAGATGATTAATTATATTATTCCGCAATTTTAGCTAGCAACTTATTGATGGTAACTGTTATTTTGAGGGACACATAAATGTTTTTTTACGAGTACCTTGAGTAACAGAAGCGTTAATGGTTATGAAGTATCAGGGAAAATTGGTAGTGAGAAGTAATCAGATTTTATTAGGAATTTTATAGAATGTCTTTCAGCAAAATCATGTAAAATTACGGTAACTTAAATGGAGTACTATTGTCTCCTGTATTAAGTTTTTATGGGTCAATATGTATTTTAGGTCGACTGGTGTTATAATTGTATAACTCGTAATCTAGTGTAAAATCATATAAGATAACTTTTTCTTACATACGAAATGATTTATTTTGGTTATTTATCTAAATAAAGTCAATACAAAACTTTGATGTCTCTAAGATTTAGTTCTTAAATGTACCAAATACTATTTTTTTTAATAATTATAATTTTTTTTTATTATGATATGTAAATCCTTAGTAAATATTAAGAGCTTATTTCGAAGTTGAATATGCTTTCTTTCTCATATTTTTCGAGTCTACCAATTGTGATTACCTCAGGTCAGGACAATAAAAATATACTTTGTATTCCTCCTAAAAATTGTGATTTCTATGTTGAATGCAGAAATATTATTTTTCTATTTCCTAAAGAAAAAAATATCTAAATATTTTTAAGGTATTAAATTATCAACAAATATAAGCAGTAAATATTGAAGAATAATATAAATATAAAGAAAAAAGTGTCTTCTATATTTGGTTTACAGAGAATTAATGTATTATGTGAGCAAGCATAATACAAACAGAAATTACTACAATTACACAATTAAAAATAATTATTTACTTGTAATAAGCTTCTTACTTTTATACATAATACGAAATCGATAATGTGAAATGTGCTTTATCTAACGTTTTTTTTCTATTTTACCTCATAGGTTTTTAACACATATATCGGTAAGGCTTTTATTTATATATAAAAAGAAACGTCGAAATATTCTATGAAAGGCATTCATATAATTTTACATTTTTTGTTCATACAATCGAAAGCCAGGAAACAAGAAATTCTTTAACGCTTGGAGTGAATAAAAAACTGCGTCGGATCCTCGTAAATCCTCAAAACACCTTACTGCCGTATCTAGATAAAAATAGGTCTTATAAGATAGTTAAAGTAGGTCTGAGCAAAACATAGATACTATTCCATGTATCTTTTCTGTGAGGTTCTTTATATACACAAAACAAAGTTGATATTCTTTATGGTATTCAAAAAATATGTTCTATATCTTAACTTCAATAAAAACGAACTTTGCATAAAAGCAAACATCGTATGTTTGAAGGAGCTTGCTGCCATGTTCTGGAGAAACAAAAATCGTATATTTTCTTCTTACCACTGTGAAAGAAACTGTTGATAATGTGTGGACTTAATATGACTTCACATTTATGTTCTTGATTTTTCTTTAGAAATTTTGGGTAAATCCAGTGAAAAACACAATAATCAGTTCAATCCAGATTCTAAAGGGATAGAAAGATAATGCCATAGCCGGTAACTTATCAACAGGATGGTAGACTACGTTCAGTCACTTGTCTTAAAATCTCAGCAGCCTATTTCATATTAAAAAAAATAACTTTAAGAAACAGAAAGAAATGAAATATAATACAATGAACGAATAAATAATACATTAAAAAGTATATTTTTGTTTCGTATTTAAAATTTTAATCACATTGAAACATTTTTTTAATTAATATGCAATAATCTGCTATTTTTCCTTTTCATAACAATGTCCTACACGGTTATATGTATGTCAGTTTGTCCTGATAACACAGAAAACATAATTTAATAAAAATTCGTATATTAATCAAATTGATTTTTTATATGATAATAAATAATAATTTATTATTTTTAAATAACTTTTTATAATTTAATTTGTTCGTCAGCTTAGGTGATAACGCTTCAGTTTTCAGTAACAAAACTTTATATCTTTAAAACATTTGTTTTCAATATTCTTAAATTAAAGATAACAGACTAAATACTACATAGTTTAACCCTTTGAAGGGCACTGGTATATATAATATACCGGCTGTTATAAATTTTTCTCTCCTTTATATAGAAAAAGTTTTTGATTTTCAATTTTTGATGCATCAAACTATTTACACTTAATTTTTTCCATTTTTTTTAATTATTCTTTTCAAAACCTGCCTTTAGAATGACTATCAAAACTAGATTCTAAAAGCAAAAATTCTATTTTTCAAAGTTAAGAATTTAAAATAAAAGTACTTATTAAACTTCGCTCACAAATTACTTATCTATTTGATTTATATACCCTTTAAATAAAAATTAAATATTTTTCCAATATTATTAAAAAATGTGTCATTTTCATGTTGTTCGAAGGGAGGTGATTACGCAATCAAATTACCCCTTGTTTATTCCTCACGTAATATAATTTATTTTTCATATACTTCATATTTAAAAGGTCCATAGATAACATTTATAAACTAATTTCATTGAAAACCAAAGAGTTTCTATGGGTGCCCCTCAAAGGGTTAAATGAGGTTTGAAAATCCGTTTATTGTATTTTTTAAATATCCTTACTGGTTCCTAGAATAATACTTGCATTTTTTGATAATCCTTATTGGTTCCTTGGGGAATACTTGTATTTTTTAAATGTCCTTACTAATTCTTTGAGGAATACTTGTATTGTTTTTAAATATCCTTACTAGTACCTTGAGAAATGCTTGTATTTTTTAAGTATCCTTACTGGTTCCTTGAGGAATACTTTTATTTTAATTAAATATCCTTACTGGTTCCTTGAGGAATACTTGTTATTTTTGAAATATCCTTACTGGTTTCTTGAGGAACACTTGAATTTTAAATATCATTACTAGTCAATTGAAGAATACTTGTATTTTCAAACATCATTACTGGTTCCTTGAGAAATACTTGTTTATTTTTTAAATATCCTTACTGGTTCCTTGAGTAATTCTTGTATTTTTTAAATATCATTACTAGTTCCTTGTGGAATACTTGTATTTTTCAAATATTTTTACTTTTACCTTGAGGAATACCTGTATTTTTTTAAATATCCTTACTGGTATCCTGAGGAATACTTGTATTTTTTGAAATACCATTACTGGTACCCTGAGGAATACTTGCATTATTCGAAATATCCTTACTAGTACCTATAGGAATACTTGTATTTTTTGAAATATCTTTTCTGGTTCCTTGAGGAATACTTGTATTTTTTAAATATCATTACTGGTTCCTTAAAGGACTACTTGTATTTTTAAATATCATTACTGGTTACTTGATGAATACTAATTGTATCCACCAAATTTCTAAAACGTTTTTTAACACTAGAACCACATGATTAGTCATTTTGACCCAAAAACTATTTTGTGTCTGATTTATTCATGAAGTTAATAGCGAAATTTAAAGATATTTCTTAACTTTTCCTAAATTTAATATACCCAAAAAATACTATGAACATATACTATTGAGAAATTTGTGCGAATGCGAAAAAGTGGTTTATTACAAGATTCCAAGTCTGAAAACTAAATTCTAGTTATTCGTTCTAATTGTTAAATACCGATTTGCAGAAAATGTAGAAAAATATATAACAATTACTCATACGAAGCCAGAACTGCTTAAGAAATCTTGATAGATAAGAAACTAAATAATCCAATTAAAGTTGCCT
>CM063504.1:109112271-109139771 GCA_032207245.1 Pardosa pseudoannulata
CTATACTCAACAGTGGCGTCGCATATTGGCGCCCAACTGCTAACAAAGGCAGTTTTCCCTGCTTCGAGGAGCCACAGGTCCGACTTTCTTATCACTCTCCCTCTTTCTCTCTGTCTGATCATTGCGCGTGAGCCGTATTTATGTGACTAATAACGCGAGGCGCGTTACTCCCATTAAAAGAATCCTTAATTAAATCTCTTAAATTACTCTATATTTTAAATCCTGACAACTTTCCCCCCTCCCTCTAAAGGCTTACACAGGCAGGAGGGCCGTTCCTGACCAGCAAGTCTCCAGAGGACCCTAAAATTTTGAAAAAACATATAATTAATTATCCCAGAAAGTAATAATTTTAAGTTACTTAATTCAGTCAGAGCAGAAGGCTCCTTCACAAAATAACAATGTTATAATAACTGACAAAAATTCAAAAGTAATAAAAATCACCCTATGATGGTGCTATAAAATGATTAAAGTCTTTAACACAATTACCTAAATCACAAAAATCTTTCCTGAAAATTAGACACATTATACAACAATTATAAAAAGAACAGGAACTTAGGAATATATGGTTGAAGATGAATAACATATGTTACTAATAATACTATATTGGTTATAGAAAACACCTTGGGTTAAACAATCTTAGGAGCTCCCAAAAATAACATTAACAGTATGAGTATAATAAGAGATTAAAAAACACATCAAAATATCACTAATATATGGTGAAAGCAAAACAGATGAATTTGTGAATAGTTTCTCTTATAGCACAGTCCAACAGTATTGGGTAATGTCCTTGAGTTCTTATCACAATCAATAGTATGATAATATGTAATACAGTAAAAAGTACATAAAAATCTAAAAAGGAACCTAGGTTTGATAAAAATGTACACTGTGTTGAGATCTCTTGTCAGCAAACATCATTATGTAATTTAATTACAAAATTTCACTTCATTTCTTATCCTTCGTTGGTTCATCAAAATACAAAATATATCACATGTCGACAACTTCAATCTATTCCAAAAATAATATTATAACAAACTTTCATCATAGTACTTATCTCAAAAATCACTCAGTAACTTATAATCTCAAGAGTAATAAAAAAAAGGTGTCATAATGAAAATCACTCATTATGTGGCAAAAAGTAAGATAAAAACAATATAGTGTTTACAATAGTGTATACATTCTGTTTAAAGCAGGTGTGTGATTCTTGTTTGTGTCTGTTTGTGTAGGGTTTTTGTCTTCCCCAACAGAAGACGTGCTGTTGGTGGGTGACATTCCATGTCAACACACACCAGTCTTAAATTGAATCATGACAAGGACAAAATCCTGTCATGTGTGATAAGTGGCACTTAGGGTACACACTCCTAGGCGGGACGTAGGGCTGTATAAAGGGTAAAAACC
This sequence comes from Pardosa pseudoannulata, assembly GCA_032207245.1. NCBI lineage: Eukaryota > Metazoa > Arthropoda > Arachnida > Araneae > Lycosidae > Pardosa > Pardosa pseudoannulata. The sequence continues at coordinate 109,113,667 of CM063504.1, forward strand.
TGGACGTTTTCTGGCTGGGAACCTTCATCCAGGCCGGTTATAAAGTCATAAATCTTAATGTCATTAGGTTTATTTTCGTAATGGAAAAAGTAGTATGGTTTTTTTGGGGATGTTTTTCTTCCAGGGCATATTAAATTTAGAACAGAAAACTCCCTGGGAAATTAAAATTAATTATCAAAAATATAATTATAGCAAAAAAATCAACTTAATTAATTATAATAACAGCACAATCAAAAACCTTAATTAATTAAAATAAAACAAAATTCAAAACATAATGTCATTATCAGTTCTTATGTCAAAATCAGCAATGAAGTTGACTACATAGATGAACAAAATTAGTTATACATTTTCATGGTGCATCAAAACATCTTCAGTTAAAAAAGAGAATTTATGTAATATTAAAATCATAATTAAATCAAAACACAATTTCAAAAATTTCAACAACATTCTATAAATCCCCAGTATACCCCCCCCTCTCAATGAGAAAAAATTCTTCTTTACATGCCACTCAATAAAAAGCAAAAATTAAAAAAAACGACTAAATACAAATCTAGTTAAATATAAGAAATAAATATAAAATAGCACATAAATATCAAATTATCTCTAGTTAAAGTTCCTAATCAGCAGATCATTTCTTTAAAAACAAAACCTCACTCAGCAGAAGTAGTCAAAACATTATCTTAGCTCTATTGCAACTCAATTCAGACCGAAAATGCCACGTCATTAGAATTAAGAATTCACAGTTTCTTGCAATGGTTATACAAGGAAATAAAAGATTTAACGTTATCGGAAGCAGTAATTTATGCGCTCAAGCCGCAAAAAGGATACAGTTTTAGATTGCCGGGATTCGAAGTTACAACTTATACAATTTTGTTAGCTTCCGACCAAGGTCACAGACGATTCACATTCTTATCGATAAAAATAATAGAATTTTTAATCACGCGCGCTGAAAATAAAATAATTTTTTCTCTTCGGTCAAAAGTTTTGCCCATGTAGGTGGCCTTTTCTACGTGATAAAATCATAGAATAATCAAATTTCTCTAAGATCAAAATTTTAAATTCCGAAGAAAATTATTAAATTTTAACTCTGTTAATATATATAAGCCAAAAACTATTCTTAAATGAGTAAGTTTTACAGGGAAAAATTTTGTGATCCTTACATTTCAAATATCAAAATTTAACCAAACATCATGTTAATAAAACACCAAATAAGTAAAATTTAACCACTTCTTCTATATTAAAAATCAGAAAGGAAAACTCCCATAATTATTATTTTTTTAAAGAATTATCACATGTATAGAAATGTTATTAATTTAAACAAATTTAGATATATTTACAAGAACAGTAATTTCAAACTATAAATTCTAGTAATACAAATACACAATTATTTGAAAAAAGTTTCGTTTATAAAAAGTCTTATATATTTTATACTGAAATCTTAATTGACAACTTTTTTTTTAAATGCTCTGTTAAAAAAATGAAATTTACTTTTATGAGCAAAAAATACAAAGATCAAGCAGTAAGTTTTTCTAGAATTTTTTTTTCACTAATTTGCTGAAATTTAATATTGCACACGTCTTGAAGAGTTCTTGCTTGGCTTTAAAGGGAAATCGGTGGTCTCGATGGGGAAGGCTCGTTGTATGGAGCTTCGATGAAATGAGCACATAGGAATCTCGACGTGGCCCTGCCAGGCCAGCAGGCCAGATCTCTCGAACACAAGTGTTTCGAAACTCTGCCTACGGCGGATGGAAGCCATGGTCCTGGATATAATTGTTCACGTTTGAGAATCTTATCCATAGATCGTCTAATAGTATGAATTCAAAAGAAACAGGTCAATTCTCAGACAGCGAAATTCAGTCCAGCGCAAGTTCAACATGAAAAGGATTCTCCCGCAAAAGTAGAATGTACATCAGTTCAAATTATTGTTATCCGCATAGTTCGTGAGCCTGCTCGGCTGTTGTTGTACATCTTCAAAAAAAATATATATTTGTCGAAAAGGGAATTTTCCTCGTGTAGTCCATCCTCCCGATTCCTGTCGGGGTCCAGTAAACGACACTAGAGTCCTGACATCATTTTCATCTTTTATTTAGATCTCACCAACACTATACTCAACAATGGCGTCTCATATTGGCGCCCAACTGCTAACAAAGGCAGTTTTCACTGCTTCGAGGAGCCACAGGTCCGACTTTCTTATCGTCCTCCCTCTCTCTCTCTGTCTGATCATTGCGCGTGAGCCGTATTTATGTGACTAATAACGCGAGGCACGTTACTCTCATTAAAAGAATACCTAATTAAATATCTTAAATTACTCTATACTTTAAATCCTGACATATATACATACATATATATATATATATATATATAGACATACATACATAAATACGTACTGTTAGATTATGGCCGAAGATGACCATATACACTGTCTACCAATAAGTATTTGGACACATATGCAAATGACAATATCTGCGGTCCTGAGGTACGTCAAGTCCTCCACCGGTATACATCGTGTAGGAAACAGCATCGGCATTAGTCTCATTCAAGATGCCGTGCAGTACAGAGTTCTCTGATTTCGAGAAAGGTATAATTATCGGGTATCACAAATGTGACAGATCCTTAAGGGACATATCTAGCGATCTGAAGTACCCAAAATCAACAGTGGCCTATGTGATTAAGAATTGGAAGGTGAGCGGTGATTGTTGGAATGTACCCCGAGTCGGCAGAGGAAAGAAACTGGGAGATAGTGACCAATGAATGCTTTTCAGAGAAATTCGGAAGAACCGCACCAACCGATCGCTCTCATCCGCGAGGAGTTTCAACAGGCATCCGGGAGTATTGTTTCAATGAATACCACCCGTAAAGGAACACGTCTGATTCACGTCTGATTGGTTTTCATAGTCGTGATGCTGTCCATAAGCCTTTGATCACAAAGTCCAACCGCGCTGCTCGGTTAATGTGGTGCAAAGCACATTGAAATTTTATCATAGATCAGTGTAAACGGGCTCTTTGGAGCGGTGAATCAAAATTCATCATTTACCTTTCTGATGGCAGGGTCTGGGTCTGGCGTCTGATGGAGCACGTCTTTTGCCAGAATGCATTTTTCCAACAGTCAAGTTCAGTGGAGATGGAATTATGGTCTGGGGGTGTTTTTCCTTTCATGGACTGGGAACCTTGGTCCCCAGTCATGGTAAGCTCAACGCTGATGCCTACTGTACTATTTTGGATGACAATGTGCTTCCTACGTTGTGGCAGTTTTACGGGATGGATCCCTGTTACTTTCGTGATGACAATGCCAGTTGTCATGTTTCGAGATAACCAAGGTTTGTTATGGTGCCAATGAAGTTCATCGAATAGACTGGCCTGCCCAGACCCATGTAATTAACCCTATCGAGAACCTCTGGGACGATAGGCCAATTAAGGGGTGCAGTACCTATCCAAAATCGTTCAAATAAATTGTATGCCTATTTCAACCCGAATGAAGACAATACCACTAGCTATAATACACAGATTTGGGGAAAGTATGTCCCGGAGGTTTCATTCTATAATTGCCTCTCGTGGAGGCTCTACCAACTATTGATTTTGAATAAAGATAGCTTTTCTTTTCTATCACAGGTGTCTAAATAAACTAATCTCACAGATGTCTTGGTAGACAGTGTATATATTGTCAAGTTTTATACGATCATCAAAAATGAAAGTGTTCGTACTTAACATTTCAGCTTATTTCTTTGAGATAATACTTTAGAATATTATAAATACAGAAATCAATTCAGTTTTCGGTTTGCTGTAATAGGAATTTCAAAAAACATAAAATAAATGTATCATATTTTACTGATACATGAAAACGAAAAAATTAAGCTTTAATTACAAAGCAAATAATTTAAGAGAAAACTAGCATACCGAACACTAACAAGTAAGAAGATATTTTATTTGTTTAAATATCAACATCTTTGCTGAAACATATATATTCATATAAAATTCGTTTAAAACATAACACTTTATATTTTATGAGTTTTGTTTGTACAGTCTGTGGAAGGAATACATAAACATAGAACTCAAATTGCCTGACGTATTTTAAATTGTATATTTGGAGGAATTACAATAGCATTTTTATATTCTGTGTCGTTTAGAAAATTTATTAAAAATGTATTTAGTGATTAAAATGATAGTTATAAAGAATTTCTATAAATAGGATAAATAACAAAATGAAATCAGTTTTAAGTTATAGGTAGTAATGATTTCATAGAATTTATAAATATATATTATGTTTTAGTGACCTATGAAAACACTGAAATAGAAAAAAAAGGAAAGTAATGGAATACTTTAAGATAAGTTTAATATATCGAATACTATCAGAAAAGATAATTTATTATTATAATTTTAACAACGAAGCTAAACATATCTCAATTTTGGCATGCGTTTAAAACAATACTTCTATTTTAAGAAAATATAAATAATAGTTCCAGATTTAATTTTATACTTTAAGTAAATTCCCATATTACTTTTGTAAACAGATGCGTAAAAATAGCACATTTCCTTTTATCGGAAATGTGTTAACGCTACCAATAACCGATGAGAAGCTCCCTCTTATTTGCAGCTTTCTGAAACATTATTTTAGAACGGTTCATCAAAAAACACAGTTAGATTTTTCCAGCAAGAGACAGATGGCAGACACTAAATCTTTGTATCTAATGGCGAGTTAATTATGTTCTCCCGGCAGACAGAAAATTAGATATCGGGCTCTTTCTCAAAATTCCCATTTGATAACACAGGTCAACAGTGATTTTGGTGCGTGGGTATTTAGAGATGATTTTATATGAGTTTGATGCCTTGAATTCAAATACAGCATTAGATTTTGACTAACAGCTTGTATTTCTGAGATTCACCATTTTGGTAAAACATATGTTACACTATAAGTTGAATCCATAGATCAAATATAAAAAACTAAACATGGAAATATACTATTAATATATTATAATATTATTAATATCTTATACAAATATATTAATTATTAATATATTTTTATATTATTAATATATTACACAAATATTATTGCATACAATGATAAGGGGAAAAGGGATCGAGGAAATCAACTATACTCTGTCTCAAATATTTATTATAATGATAAAAAATTAAGTTTTAATTTATAACAATAATATAAAGGATAAAAATTTATGAATACAATTAAATATTCAATAATTTACCTAGAAACTAGTGTAAATTGGCTGGTATGCCTTCCCCAATTGTATTTTGTTAAGGTGAGACGAAGTATAGTCTACAACAGTGGTCTGCAAACTTATTTGCCAACGAGCCAAATATGAACATTAAAACAATTTAAAAAAAAACTGAGAGCCATATCTGCTTGTTTAGTAAAATTATTATTAATATAATTACTATTACAATTATTTAGTAATAAATGTATTCCAAATATATTTTTTTCTAAAGCCACCAATACAAAATTATTATCATTAAATAAATTGATGAAAATGAAAACTAAAAAAATATCTTTTTAAAAATACAATTTTATTATTATATATGTAACAGCACTAAAAAGAAAAAAATAATTTTTTTCCATCATAAAAATAACAAAACCTATAATATGACTGCAAATTGAAGAAGAATTCCAACATTTGGATAAATAGAAGTTATCCAAAAATCGATTACAAATTTTGTACCGTAACCTCAAACATATATACCAGGTGCAATAAAATCGTATAAAAATACCTAAGATGTTCAACTAGATTGAAAAAAAAAGAACTTTTTAATCAGACAGGATAAAGGCAGACGCGGTAGTTAAGACAAAACTGTTCACACTGCAACTGCTTGTCTGCACTGATGCAATTTGTACCCCCCCCCCCACTACTTTAGAAAAAGTATACGCGAGCATGCTTGTGGTACCTTTGTATCACACCAGAGTACGCCGAAAACATACGAACAATTTCAGCCGGTATATTGTACATGTTTTGTGTTTACGTTTACGAAAACTAATAAAATTAAACTCGATGTTCATTACGTATTTTTACAACGATATAAAATTTTAATTACCTATCGGTCTTTTAACTTAAACAAAAAATTAAACATGTTCTCGATTTACAGAAGAATTTTTATTTATCAAAATAGGATGTAATTTTTTCCTTACCAAGTTTTTTAAAATGAAAATATTATTGCGCCTTCCGTAGATATTTGTGCCAGAGCTGCAATTCTGGAGCCAAAAAGCCACATGTGGCTCTGGAGCCGCACTTTGCCCACCACTGGTCTACAACATATAACACAATAATCTACACAATAATTTACAACATTTTAGGTTAACTTTATAACATCTCCTTCCTAAACTCAAATATTACACGAGGATAATTTCTATCTACTCAGCACAACGATAAACCTCAAACTAAATTAATCTCAAAAATTGTTTATATTATTGCTTAAAAAGTGTTTACTCAACTCAAAATGGGTTTCAACTGTAGTTGAAATGTTGAGGGTCATTTACATTACCGGATGTTTAACATACATGGTGGATTTTCCTGGAGCTATATGGCTCACATTTCCTGTAGTACTGCACAATAAAAAACGCTTATCTAAATAAGTAGAGTTGATAAAGAAAAACTGATTTCATATTTAGAATCATCACCTGAAGCATAGCTAAATTCAGTTTTAAAATTCTAGGCATTTAAACAAAAAAGTTTTTTGTATACCTGTATAATCAAAGATGTTTGAAGCTTTTCGGTATCAAACATTTATTGTTTGAAATACAAAATAGATTTATTTTCCAATAGCATAAACCTAATGTAAATTTAATTATTTAGTTTATTTTTATTATTCTTAAGAGGGCATGGATATTTTAAAGAAAAAAATTATTATCCTAGTCCATATTTAGTATAAAAATAAAAAAAATGATTTGTTATAAACAAAATTATTTTATATAATTTCTAATGTTCTAATTTTACAAAAAAGTATTTAGAATCTTATATTAACAAGTAATTTTTATGAACATAACATATGAGCACTAATTACAAAAGTAAATATCCAAAAACTGTTTGCAATTAATAAATAAGAAGCTAATTTTCTATGACAAACAGAAGAAAGTTCACATTTATGTTCTGTAAGCTTCAATTAAAATTATACAAGCAATACATTTCAATTTATTGATTGATATAACAAAAATGTTTGTTTAGTATTAAAAGTTTTAATATTTTTAAAAATTTTAATCCTATATATGTAAAAAGTTTTCTTTAAAAATAATTCAGATAATTTACTTGGATTTGACACAAATATAAATTTTCTATTAAACTTGTTTAAAAAATATCTTGTTTGGAACTTAATTCAATTTTTTATTTAGTCTATGTTTTATCTTTTTTTGGGGGGAACATTATACTTGAAATGAAAAAATTAAAAAATTAAAGTAGAGCTAAATCCTAGTGCTAGTTAAAAACTCATTCTAAAGAAATAATGTATTTTTGCTTTATAACAAAGTGTAAAAACTCCGTTTTAATGATTTTAAGTTTCGAAAGTATCTATATTTCCCTATGAGGTAATAGTAATATTCTAGATGATTTAACGTCTGGCTTAACTTCTTTTTCAGACTGTTTATGTCGGCGAACGCTTATTATACAACCTTTTTCATTGGATTCAACATTAAATAAACATTTTTCTTTGAAATAACTTTTAACAAGTTATATTTGCTTTAGCTACTTTAGAATATTTAGACTATTTTCCAAAATATTATAAAGCACATACGCCAATGGATAAAAACCGAATTTCACTTACATGAATGAATATTCTTGAAATTTATATAATATGTTTTTACATAAAACAGAAACTAAATATTTTCATCTTATAAACCTAAATTTTTAAAATTATATTTTATAAATTTAATGAAAATATTTAACTTAAACATAACTGTTTTATTGTTGTAATGTACTTACAACACTCAGCAGTGCTTGTTAGTGCCCTTGTTTGTGCCAAGGGAATCACAGAAAAATATATACCACAAAATTAAAAGTAAATGTCTTATATTTTAACTAAAATATTTATTATATATATCATTTATTTACAGATATTTTATCTTGATTAGTATATGACAGTCATTGCTCGATATTCATCAATATTCAAGAATTCATTACAATTTTCTTTTTTTATTTATTTCTTAATCAAAACTGAAATAATTTACTGAGGCCGAAGTAACAATCATGAATATGTTAAATTGGTTTATCTCCAGACATTCTAAGGGAAACAGTATGTCCGGGTGGGGGTCTAGGCACTATGAACGTCGGTGTGGGTTTAAAGCTAGTCACTTGTTTCTTTTCAGATATGGACTGATAGATAGGTCGATATTTCAGTCAGCTATTTCGGGCTCTCTGAAATGCTGACGGCATCTCCATGAACCCCGCAACCCACCAATTTTACACCTGGGTACAATGCCCTTTTTTTCTTTTTTAAAATCATTTGTTACTTACCCACATTTGCATTCCCTTCGGGTGTTCAGGTGGGCTCACTAAATTATCCCCTTTGGTAAAAAATAATATTATTGCCTATCCACTGTCTCCATACCTCATGTCTGATTCACTGTCTGGGCTTGACCGCTTCAATCCTGCAATACCATCAGCTATAAATCCTCCGCAACGGTCCCTCATTAGAACTCGAAGTCCACAGCTACGTCTACATTCTTCTTAAAAAATTATTCCACAGCTCTGTATGCACATACTGTCCATCATGGGAAAGTACATCAGTATATATATATTGAAAATAAAGGTAACCTTTATAAGATATATAATCAAATATATTGCTCTATTTAATGTTATTGGGATTAATAAATCAATAATATTATTTTATATTACTGATTTAATATTATTGGGGTTTACAAAATAAGACAGTTAAATAATCCTTATATGATATACATTGGTTTAAAATTTACAAATAACAAAAGTTCTTTTTTGAGTAAGTGAATAAACATGGTATCTATATTTTATGTTCATGTATCAGTGTAATGATTCATTTAATAAAACGTAATAATTTTTATAAAGTTAGATACTCATTAAAAATTGAGGAATATTATTGTGCTAAATAAAGTAGAACTTTTAAATGTATATCGAATTAAAATAATCTGGTACGATAACATATTTTCAGCTCAAACGGTATGTTCACTGAAAAACTAAACTTTTTCGACCTCAGAATTGTTCTTAGTGTAACAGTGTTTCGCCAGAAACTAATTTATATAAAAATATTTTTAAAGTAGTGTATGACTTTTAAAACTATTTTGATTCTATTTTCTCTTCAAACTGTTCAGACTTTATTGGCTGAAACCATCAATAATGTCTTTAACAAAGTACGGTTTAAAATAAATGCAATTAACCCTTTCAATGATACGCCATTTGCGATTCAATTGTTCGATACGATTAATCCGCTAGTACAAATCGATATTATATCTTTTAATAATTAATAAATGGTATCAGACTTAGAACAGCATCAATACGTTGGTAGAAAATTACTATATTATCGCTTAAACTTTAAATTTTGGGTTTGGTAAGTTAGTGTATACCTGTGATTACTTTTAAAAATAATCCTTTATGACAAAACTTTTAACCATGCTTGAGGGGTATATGTGTTATATCACGCATTCAATCACTTGATTAGATCAATTAAAATTACACCTGAAACACTAACTGCGAATTTAAGCAAAATCGATAATAATATAAACAATACTCACCGAAGAAACTTAGTATTCAACAGATTATCGATTGCGTAGGAAGAATTAAAAGAATATCGAGTTTAGTTATAAATAGATTATTGGATCGTCTTTTCCCATTTAATTTCATTACAAATTTAAAAAGATAATCGATTTCAAAACGTTTCTGATGCATTTATGCTTTTCAATTTTTAAGATTTTAGTAATTATAAAGCTATTAAAAATAGCATTTCTTTATTTCCTTTATTAAGGATATGTGATACCATAATTAAGTGCAAGAAAAAGTATATAATTACTTAATTGTGGGAAAAAGCATTTAGAACACGTTATAAGTTAAATCTGAAAACATCATCTTATTCCTAATAATTAATAACTGATCATCTTATTATTTAATTTCATATCAAAATTTTATCAAAGTAAATTTTACGTTTCTATGCATTTATGTTTTTTTTTAAAGATTTTAGTAATTATAAGTTTATTAAAAATATCATTTATTCATTTCCTGTATTAAGGATATTTGATACCATAATATAATGCAAGAAAAATTAAATAATTATTTAGTTGTAGGAAAAAGCATTAAGAACACGTTATAACATAAACCTGAAAACATCATCTTATTCCTAATAACATCTCTGTCATTCATCAAAGGCAATCAAAATTAGTGATCAAAAGTACTGTGATTTTTTATGTGTTTCTGATGCATTTATGTTTTCTAATTTTTAAGATTTTAGTAATTATAAGGCTATTAAAAATATCATTTTTTATTTCCTTTATTAATTATATGTGATGCAATAATTAAATGCAAGAAAAAGTATATAATTACTTAATTGTAGGAAAAAACATTTAGGACACGTTATAACTTAAATCTTAAACCATCATTTTATTCCTAATAATATCTACCATTTATCAAAGGCAATCAAAATTAGCAATTAGAAGTAGTGTCATTTTTTATGCGTTTCCAGATGCATTTATGTTTTTTAATTTTTCTTTATTAAGAATGTTTGATACCATGAACTGATGCAAGAAAAAATAAAAAATTACTTAGTTGTGGGAAAAGCCATTTAGAACACGTAATCCCTCTAACCTAAAGTATCATCTTCATCCTAATAACATCTATCATTCATCAAAAGCGATCAAAATTAGTGATCAAAAGTAGTGTCACTTTTTATGCGCTTCGAATGCATTTATGCGTTATTTAAGATTTTAATAATTAAAAAAACTATTGAAAATATCAATTTTTCATTCACTTTGTTAAGGATACTTGATACATAATAAAATGGAAGAAAAATTAAACAATTATTTAGTTATAGAAAAAAGCATTTAGAACATTTTGTAACTTAAACCCAAAAATATCAACTAAATCCTAATAACATCAATGATTCACCAAAGGCAATCTAAATTAGTGATCAAAAGTAGTGTAATTCTTTATTTATTCTACAGTATCAAATTGTGCAATAAACCAGCACCAATCGTTAATGGTATTAGTGACTTTACTATAGTGTTTCCACAGTGATAATGTCTTTGTGAAAGACTTTCGAAGTAAGTCAGTAATTGCACTAACTCTTTCCAGAAAGGCTTGGTGTAGTGTAGTTTTGAGAGCTATGGTCTACTGTTTTGCACTAGAGGTCCAATGATACCTTGACCTACTGCTTAAAGCCAATTCCGAACGGTTACGAACATCCATGTCATAGTGGGATTCGAAATTACGAATTCCGGTGCCGAAGATCAGCTCCCTAACCAATCGGCCACCGTTCGTCCATTCCTGAAAGAAGTGCAAATGGGATTGTAATAAAAACATTTGGAGCAATACTTCTTGGTTTTGAAGGACTTGTTAGACTTAAGAACACTTTTATCTAAGATGTTATAGTTTTATCTCTTTTGTTTACTAATAATTATTTTACCATATTCCCACACTATTCCCCAGCAGCTAATTGTCTTAGATTAAGCCTTCATTCCAAATCAGTGTCATAAACCAATTTCCTAATTTTATTTCTTGTCTTTACATATAAAATTCCTCTGTACGTGTGTTTGTAATAGAAATCCTCCTAAACGACTGTACCTATTTTGATGAAATTTTGTGTATGTAATTAAGTTGATTCTACAATGGTTTAGATTTACAATTTGATGCGATAGAAAATGTTTTTTTTATTAACAATCTATAATTGAGATTATCATAATGAATCTCGAAACCCTTCACTGCCAACGTATCTGTGGCACAGTGTTCAGCGCAATGAGCTTCTGTCCAAGAAATCCGAGAATCAGATCCCCATACAGGTGTTGGAGTTTTAATTTAAACTAATTATGTTCAGGATGAATATAAGAGTGGTGACGTCAAATAACTTATAATTGTTTTCCTTAATTTTCCGTCAAAATTGTCCAATTTATAATTTATATAAAAACATTTTACAATTTTTGGTTTCGCAGCATTAAAACAGGACAACGTCTGTCGGGTCATCTAGTAAAAATATACTTTTTGACCTCTCTTAATTGAGCAAAAAGTTCTCTTAAATGTTTAAAAATTGAGTTATTATGACTAATTTACGGAAATTTTGTGAAAAATAGCATTTTGCTGTTCAACAAGAAGAGAATATTTTGAAACACTATTTCCAAGTTGAAAAGAAGCTGATAGGCTACAGAATACTTTTCTATTAAAATGCTATCATACATACATTCAAAACAACCAATACTTTGAAAATCCACTCTAAAGGCCTTTCTATATGTATAATGAGCTGTTTTAATATATTGCTATCACACAAACATTTGAAGCAAACAATACTTTGTAAACACTTTTTGAAATCCCTTTATTTACGACATAGTTTTGAAATCTCCATTTGTCAGAAAATTGACTATTTGATGAAATTGCAGTTAGAATAGTCACTATATTAGCTTATGTGTTTTTTACTCTCAATAAGTTATTTCTATAGAACCCTTTACATTTTTATTGTTTAATAATACAGTTTTTAAGCAATATATGAGAATAAAAGAATGTCATCATTTTAAATGTTTTGTACTTCTTAATTCCTTCATTAATCCTTCCTTATCAAAAGGAACACTTACAGATCTTTCTATTCTGTAAAATTGAGTCTATCATATTTATGTTTAGTTAATAAGTAATGCTTTTAACACATACCAACAGAATCAATTCTAGCAATCTGGAACCGATAACTTTTGCCTGCTGTTTTAATAGACCCAGTTCACGCAGCAACTCATTCACTATATTTTTTTTGCCTAAGAAATTCTATTAATTTTAAGTCTCGAGTTTAAGGACAGAATCAAAATTAAATTTAGATAAGTATTTTCCAAGGATTCTATAAGTCTTTTAGTGTTATTCATATTTAAAATGTTGTTTCTTTTCTTATTGAAAGAGGGATTTTGTTATATATAATGCATTTTACACCTGCCAGCAGAATCGATTCTGGCAATCCAGAACAGATAACTTTCGTCTGCTTATTTGATAGACCAAGTCCACTCAAAAACACATTCACTGATTTCTTTTGCCGAACGAATAGGGTTAATTGGAAGCCTCGGGTTTAAGGACAGGATCAAAATTAAATTTAAATAAGCATTTTCCCAAGGATTCTATTGTACTTTTAGTGCTATTCATCTCTAAAATGTTGCTTCTTTTCTTATTCAACGGGGAATTTTGTTATGTATAATGTTTTTTACACCTGGCTGCAGAATTGATTCTGTCAATCCAGAACCGATAACTTTCGTCTGCTGATTTGATAGACCCAGTTCACTCAACAACTCACTGATTTAATTTTTGCAGAACAAATAGAGTTACTTGGAAATCTCGGGATTAAGGGCAGAATCAAAATTAAATTTAGTTAAGCATTTATCCAAGGATACTATTTTGCTTTTAGAGTTATTCATCACTAAAATGATGTTTCTTTTCTTATTCAACGAAGACTTTTGTTATATACAATGCTTTTTACAACTGCCAACAGAACCGATTCTGGCAATACAGAACCGATAACATTCATCTGCTGATTTTATAGACTCAGTTCACTCAACAACTCATTCACTGATTTCTTATTGCAGAACATATAAGGCTAATTGGAAGTCTCGGGTTTAAGGGCAGAACCAAAATTAAATTTAGATAAGCATTTTTATGAGGATACTATTGTGGTTTTACTGTTATTCATCTCTAAAATTTTTTTCTTTTCTTATTAAATAGGGAATTTTGTTATATATAATACTGAATACATTTGCCAATAGAACTTATTCTGGCAATCTAGAACCGATAAGTTTTACCTTCTGATTTGATAGACCCAGTTCACTCAACAACTCATTAATGATTTCTTTTTGTATAACAAATAAGATTAATTGGAAGTCTTGGTGTTGAGGACAGGATCAAAATTAAATTTAGATAAGCATTTCCCCAAGCATTCTCTAATGCTTTTAGTGTTATTCTTAGTGTTATTCATCTCTAAAATGTTATTACTTTTCATATTCAATGGATTATTTTTTATCGGTGAAACTTGAGGAACATGAGGAAGTATGGAAGGGATATTCTGATATTCAAAACATGTTTTTTGTTCGAATATTATATAATCTTCAGAACAAAGTGGTAGGCATCATCAACGATTTGAAGGATCCATCTGCACAGTAGGAACAACAAATGACATGGAACATCTTTAAAATTTACTTTGTAAAATAATTATAGTAGCTATTAAAATGTTTTGGAATAATTTGTTGCTGGAAGTTTAAAACTCTACACTGTTTTGATGAGAAAGCAGAATTGATAAAAAGTAAAAAAGCCCATTTGGATGTTAACCTGCACATACTTATTCCTATTTTTATTATACCTAACTCTAAAATCTGTCCCATAAACTGAGAAAACCACATATAATTTTTACGTTGAAATAGAGGTTTTAAATTCATGCCTGAGTTTTACTGATTTCTTGTTCGACAGAACATAGCTATTTTACACTACTTTAAAATAAGACAACCCTTTTGAATGTACTTCAGTGTTACCACCCTAAATGTACTTTCTAAATATATGGTATTTTTAATTTATAAACATTTTATATATTTTTACTTCTGAGGCAATAAATTGTTTATCTATAATGTCCCTTTTTAAGACTCATCTCTTTGTCACACCTAAATGTTTTTTGTCTGAGTATAACACATTGCAAACATTCTTTATGAGTAGCATTAGTTCAAAGTTTTAACCCTGAGACTCAATCGTTTTCTGATACTTAAATTAAATTTTTGATTTACTATATACTTTACACCACCCCTCATTTATTAGATATAAATGTGCCATTTTATTGGAAAATGAGTTTAAATTTAACAATAAGAGTTATACAACTAATAAAAATATTAATAATTGATGGAGAGTAGTTCCCTTGTTATACTATAAATATTAGTTTTATATAAAGTAATATCGAAATGAGTTTACGATATTTTTCTTTGTGTTTAACAAGCTTAATGTATTAAAATGGTTTATTTTATATAACAAGAAAATAAAATTTTTAAAATATAAATGCTTAAGAAAAATTTTGAAGCACAATATAGTAGCTTATTGCGAAATGCGTTTATAATTAATAGCATTTATGAAAAAATGTAGGTGGTTTTAAAGTGTTTGAATATGAATGACTCTGAAGAATTTTATTAAGTTTATTTTACACACACACCCACACACACAGCACACACCACAAAAAACACACACACGAACATCACAATATATATATAATATATTAATATATATATATAGGTATAAATCTATATATATATATAAAATATATATATATATATATATATATATATATATATATATATATAATATATATACATGTGTGTGTGTGCGTGTGTGTGCGTGTGTGTGTAAAACCGTACACATCGTTTCTGCTCTCAAACATCTAATTTCTTAATTTTATGCTTTCAAATCTCATACACACACACCTTTATTGTATTGGGAATACTGCTTTAGTTTGAATCTATTTACATAATTATTTTTAGCTTTTAATTAGTTATATTGCATTTTTACTTTTAGTGCATGAAAAAAAATTTATCTTAATTATTTTAATACTGTTCTTTTAATACTATTCGTTGAAAGTTTTTGCATACAATTTTATCTGGAATAATGCATTACGTAATTTTATTGAATAACTATTTTATGCTGTACGTGAAGAAAAATTGAATTGAAAAATAGATGATGAGTCTCGAATCAGTTAAATGAAGCATTGTAAGAGGACAAAAATAATTTGTAACTTACAAACCCCAAACAAAGAAACTAAAATAACGGCTAAATGGTTATTAGAAATCAGATTATAAAGGGTATTTACCGCATTATTTTCCAGTCCTAATATCTACTAAAATATGTATGGTAAAAGAACCATACATGTATTAGTTTAAAACTCTGAAATAATTTCTTTAATCCTATTAAAGCAACAAAGATGTGACTTATATTTTACTCTAGAAATATCAACAATTCTGATCAGATACTGACAGCAAATTACTGACACACTCTAACACATTTTATTTGATATTTATATTTGCATATAAATTAAGAAAAGTATTTAGGTTGTCTAATTATCAGAAATGTAAATTAATACAGATCTCAAGAATCACAAATAATAGAGAAATATAAATTAATAGAAAGCTGAAGGTAAAATTTAATCAAATAATTCTAATTTGAAATGGCTTACGAAAAATATTTCAAACGAAAATTGTTCTGTTCTTTTCAATATGTTTAACTGTGTTTATATACTCTCTATAAAAAATAGAGCATTAAGTCAGTATGAAATTGTGTTGATTTAAACTGTAAAAGAATGTAGTATCTTAAAGCACTTTATTAAAAACATATAGACCTCTGTTAATATATTGGTAGAATATATAAAAACATATTGTATTACTGTTTAAAAATGGACAAATAATATGTAATTAAATAAAGACATTTTCATGATGAATTTATCAAAAAGAAGTATGTAAATGATTTTCTAAGAAGATGAAACTACAAAGATCATTGAATGTTTCCAAATAAATTTCTTTTTTGAATACTTATTATTATACGAAATTGATAATGAATAAAATAGTATTAAATATTTTCTTTCTATCTTCGCTTCCCAAACAGAATAAATTTCCATATCTGAGAACAAATTTCACACAAATTAAAATTCACAGCACAAACGCATTACTATTCAAAACCTCTGAACCGTGGGCAATTTCATTTTCTATTTCTTGGTAAACCTTTTTCTTCATGCGTCTGATCAAATTTATACATTGTATTGTCTTAACGAGATTAAGCATTAAATTGTAGCAAGATGTTAAAAACATACATTTCTAAAACTCTTTTTCTCATTCCTAGTAATGACAAGAGATTATTTATTCTAAGCAATTAGTTTCAATTCGGATATGAATTATTCAAACTTTAGTCTTTAGTAATTTTAAAATAACTTTAGTTACATTTTAATTGATAACGTACACTATATATTATATGTTTTTTAGACACGTGCTGTTTTATAGAGAGGTAATTTTATTAGATGTAAAACATTTTTTATGACTTTTATGTGTATAAAGATACAGTATTCACATAAAGGTATTAAATATTTCTATTTACATAACTATTTATGTACTTACAAAATAGTGTGACATATAGTTTATAAACATATGAATATGTACACTTTATAAGTAGTGCGATAGTTTTACATTTTACACAGTTTCATTACCGATCATTTACATTTTTATTTTGTAAATTTCAACCTTAGTTTTAAAAACACATATATTTTTCCTATATATATATATAGGTGTGTGTTTGTGAGTGTGCTTGTATATATATATATATATATATATATATATATATATATATATATATGTCAAAAAAGTAAACAGTTAAATAGATGAGAAATAATACAACATTATAACATTTCGAAAAAATAGTTAGTTTAATAGATTTATTTAAATATAGTTTTTAAAATTATTTCTATATTTCAATAAAACTAAAATTACCAGATTTTTCTAAAAGATTATAATTTTATATGATGTTTTATAGTGGAAAGCATATACGTATAAATATATGATATAAATACATACATACATAAAAACATACAAATATATATATATATGTGTATGTATATATATATGTGTATATATGTGTATAATATATATATATATATATATATATATATATATATATGTATATATATGTGTATATATGTGTATATATATGTATATATATGTATATATATGTATATATATGCATATATATGTATATGTATATGTATATATATATATATATGTATGTATATGTATAAATATATACATATATATGTATGTATGTATATGTATGTATGTATATATATGTATATATATATATATATATATATAAATATATATATATTATATATATATATATATATATATATATATATATATATATATATATATATATATATATATATATATATATATATATATATATATATTCCTATAGATTTCCATGTATTAAAGCAATATTCATTTCACCATTTAAACTATTTACAATTTTCAGTTATGTGTATTTATCTTATAAAATCTGGAGCTAGAATTATATTTCCCTGTTAGTTTTATATATAATTTTCTTTTCAGATTTCTAGAATAATTATTCTTTTTCAAAAATTTCTTTATATATTATATTTCCACGAGCGAAAACATGACATATATAAAGCATCACCTAAAGCAAATATTTCTAAATATTATAATTTTATATTACTAATTAATATTAATGCTGTAGTTAATGTAAAACATTACACATTATCATAAAAACAAAGCATGCCATTTAGAATTATATTGATATATGTAAGTCCATGAATTTGGAACTAATAATGAATATTTAAAATATTAAATTATTAATTAAGTGATTATTTATAAACCTACATTAACAGCAATTTACGTACATTAAAAAGATTAGTAATTTTTCGAAATAAATACAGCTTCCAAGAATATACGTAAAATTATCTATATTCATCCATCTTTATGCTTTTCTGTCTCATTATACACACAATTACATAAGCATTTTTCAAGGATTCTCTTGTGCTTTTTGTGTTATTTATCTCTAACATGTTGTTTCTTTTCTTATTCAACAGAGAATTTTGTTATATATAAAATGCTTTTTACACCTGTCAACAGAATCGATTCTAGTAATCCAGAAAAGATAACTTACGTCTGCTGATTTGATAGACCCAGTTCACTCTCACTCACTGATCTCTTTTTGCCGAACAAATAGGGTTAATTGGAAGTCTCAGGTTTAAGGGCAGAACCAAAATAAAATTTAGATAAGCATTCTTACAAGGATTCTATTGTACTTTTAGTGCTATTCATCTCTAAAATGTTGCTTCTTTTCTTATTCAACGGGGAATTTTGTTATGTATAATGATTTTTACACCTGCCAACAGAATCGATTCTGGCAATCTGGAACCGATAACTTTTGCCTGCTGATTTAATAGACCCAGTTCACGCAACAACTCATTACATATTTCTTTTTGCCTAACAAACAGGATTAATTGGAAGTCTCGGATATAAGGACAGGATCAAAATTATATTTACATAAGCATTTTTTCAAGGATTCTCTTGTGCTTTTTGTGTTATTTATCTCTAAAATGTTGTTTCTTTTCTTATTCAACAGAGAATTTTGTTATATATAAAATGCTTTTTACACCTGTCAACAGAATCGATTCTAGTAATCCAGAAAAGATAACTTACGTCTGCTGATTTGATAGACCCAGTTCACTCTCACTCACTTATCTCTTTTTGCCGAACAAATAGGGTTAATTGGAAGTCTCAGGTTTAAGGGCAGAACCAAAATAAAATTTAGATAAGCATTCTTACAAGGATTCTATTGTACTTTTAGTGCTATTCATCTCTAAAATGTTGCTTCTTTTCTTATTCAACGGGGAATTTTGTTATGTATAATGATTTTTACACCTGCCAACAGAATCGATTCTGGCAATCTGGAACCGATAACTTTTGCCTGCTGATTTAATAGACCCAGTTCAAGCAACAACTCATTACATATTTCTTTTTGCCTAACAAACAGGATTAATTGGAAATCTCGAATATAAGGGCAGGATCAAAATTATATTTATATAAGCATTTTTTCAAGGATTCTCTTGTGCTTTTTGTGTTATTTATCACTAAAATGTTGTTTCTTTTCTTATTCAACAGAGAATTTTGTTATATATAAAATGCTTTTTACACCTGTCAACAGAATCGATTCTAGTGATCCAGAAAAGATAACTTACGTCTGCTGATTTGATAGACCCAGTTCACTCTCACTCACTGATCTCTTTTTGCCGAACAAATAGGGTTAATTGGAAGTCTCAGGTTTAAGGGCAGAACCAAAATAAAATTTAGATAAGCATTCTTACAAGGATTCTATTGTACTTTTAGTGCTATTCATCTCTAAAATGTTGCTTCTTTTCTTATTCAACGGGGAATTTTGTTATGTATAATGATTTTTACACCTGCCAACAGAATCGATTCTGGCAATCTGGAACCGATAACTTTTGCCTGCTGATTTAATAGACCCAGTTCACGCAACAACTCATTACATATTTCTTTTTGCCTAACAAACAGGATTAATTGGAAGTCTCGGATATAAGGACAGGATCAAAATTATATTTACATAAGCATTTTTTCAAGGATTCTCTTGTGCTTTTTGTGTTATTTATCTCTAAAATGTTGTTTCTTTTCTTATTCAACAGAGAATTTTGTTATATATAAAATGCTTTTTACACCTGTCAACAGAATCGATTCTAGTAATCCAGAAAAGATAACTTACGTCTGCTGATTTGATAGACCCAGTTCACTCTCACTCACTGATCTCTTTTTGCCGAACAAATAGGGTTAATTGGAAGTCTCAGGTTTAAGGGCAGAACCAAAATAAAATTTAGATAAGCATTCTTACAAGGATTCTATTGTACTTTTAGTGCTATTCATCTCTAAAATGTTGCTTCTTTTCTTATTCAACGGGGAATTTTGTTATGTATAATGATTTTTACACCTGCCAACAGAATCGATTCTGGCAATCTGGAACCGATAACTTTTGCCTGCTGATTTAATAGACCCAGTTCAAGCAACAACTCATTACATATTTCTTTTTGCCTAACAAACAGGATTAATTGGAAGTCTCGGATATAAGGACAGGATCAAAATTATATTTACATAAGCATTTTTTCAAGGATTCTCTTGTGCTTTTTGTGTTATTTATCTCTAAAATGTTGTTTCTTTTCTTATTCAACAGAGAATTTTGTTATATATAAAATGCTTTTTACACCTGTCAACAGAATCGATTCTAGTAATCCAGAAAAGATAACTTACGTCTGCTGATTTGATAGACCCAGTTCACTCAACAACTCATTCACTCATGTCTTTTTGACGAACAAATACAGATAACTGGAAGTCTCGGTTTAAGGGCAGAATCAAAATTAAATTTAAATAAGCATTTTCCCAAGGATTCTATTGTACTTTTAGTGCTATTCATCTCTAAAATGTTGCTTCTTTTCTTATTCAACGGGGAATTTTGTTATGTATAATGATTTTTACACCTGCCAACAGAATCGATTCTGGCAATCTGGAACCGATAACTTTTGCCTGCTGATTTAATAGACCCAGTTCACGCAACAACTCATTACATATTTCTTTTTGCCTAACAAACAGGATTAATTGGAAGTCTCGGATATAAGGACAGGATCAAAATTATATTTACATAAGCATTTTTTGAAGGATTCTCTTGTGCTTTTTGTGTTATTTATCTCTAAAATGTTGTTTCTTTTCTTATTTAACAGAGAATTTCGTTATATATAATGCTATTTACACCTGTCAACAGAATCGATTCTAGTAATCCAGAAAAGATAACACTTACGTCTGCTGATTTGATAGACCCAGTTCACTCTCACTCACTGATCTCTGTTTGCCGAACAAATAGGGTTAATTGGAAGTCTCAGGTTTAAGGGCAGAACCAAAATAAAATTTAGATAAGCATTCTTACAAGGATTCTATTGTGCTTTTACTGTTATTCTCTCTAAAATTTGTTTCTTTTCTTATTAAACGGGGAATTTTGTTATATATAATGCTGTTTACCTGCCAACAGAATCGATTCTGGCAGTCTAGAACCGAAAAGTTTTGCTTGCTGTTCTGATAGACCCAGTTCACGCAAAAACCCATGCCTGATTTCTTTCTGCCTAACAAATAGAATTAATTGTAAGTCTCGGATATAAGGACAGGATCAAAATTATATTTACATAAGCATTTTTTGAAGGATTCTCTTGTGCTTTTTGTGTTATTTATCTCTAAAATGTTGTTTCTTTTCTTATTTAACAGAGAATTTCGTTATATATAATGCTATTTACACCTGCCATCATAATCGATTCTAATAATCCAAACTGATAACTTTTTCTGCTGATTTGATAGGCCCAGTTCACTCAACAATTCATTCACTGATTTCTTTTTGCTGAACAAATAGGGTTAATAGGAAAACTTGGGTTTAGGGATCACAATGAAATTTAGATAAGAATTTTCCTAAGGATTCTATTGTGTTTTTAGTGTTATTCATCTCTAAAATGTTAATTCTTTTCTTCTTCAACGAGGAATTTTGTTATATATAATGCTTTTTACAACTGTCAACAGAATCGATCCTGGCAATAAAGAACCGATGACTTTCATCTGCTGATTTTATAAACTCAGTTCACTCAACAACTCATTCACTGTTTTCTTATTGCAGTACATATAGGGTTAATTGGAAGTCTCGGGTTTAAGGGCAGAACCAAAATGAAATTTAGATAAGCATTTTTACAAGGATTCTATTATGGTTTTACTGTTATTCATCTCTAAAATTTGTTTCTTTTCTTATTAAATAGGGAATTTTGTTATATATAATACTGAATACACCTGCCAATAGAACCTATTCTGGCAATCTAGAACCGATAAGTTTTACCTTCTGATTTAATAGACCCAGTTTACGCAACAACTTATTACTGATTTCTTTTTGCCCAACAAATAAGATTAATTGGAAGTCTTGGCGTTGAGGACAGGATCAAAAGTAAATTTAGATAAGCATTTCCCCAAGGATTCTATAATGCTTTTAGTATTAATCTTAGTGTTATTCATCTCTAAAATATTATCACTTTTCATATTCAACGGGTTATTTTGTATCGGTTAAGCTTGAGGAACATGAGGAATTATGGAAGGGATATTCTGATATTCAAAACATGTTTTTTGTTCGAATATCATACAATCTTTAGAGGAAAGTGATAGGCATCACAAAACAATTTGAAGGTTCCCTCCGCACAGTAGGAACAACAAATGGCATGGAACATCTTACATTTGTAAAAAAATTATAGTATCTATTAAAATGTTTTGGAATAATTTGTTGCTAGAAGTTTAAAACTCTACACTGTTTTGATTAGAAAGCAGAACTGATAAAAAGTAAAAAACAAATTTGGATATTAATCTGCACATACTTATATCTTATTTTCATTATACCTAACTCTAAAATCCGACCCATATACTGAGAAAACCACATATAATTTTTACGTTAAAATTGAGATTTTAAATTCATGTCTTTGAGTTTTACTGATTTCTTCTTCGAGAGAACATAGCTATTTTACACTACTTTAAAATAAGACAACCCTTTTGAATGTATTTCAGTGTTACCACCCTAAATGTACTTTCTAAATATATGGCATTTTTAATTTATAAACATTTTATATATTTTTTCTTCTGAGGCAATAAATTGTTTATCTATAATGTCCCTTTTTAAGACTCATCTCTTTGTCACACCTAAGTGTCATTTGTCTGAGTATAACACATTTCAAACATTCTTTATGTGTAGTATTAGTTCAAAGTTTTAACCCTGTGACTCAATCGTTTTCTGATACTTAAATTAAATTTTTGATTTACTATATTGGATATAAATGTGCCATTTTATTGGGAAATGAGTTTAAATTTTAACAATAGGAATTATACAGCTAATAAAAATAATAATAATTGATTCAAATATATTTAAAACATCAATTTTCTTATTAAAATGGAGAGTAGTTCCCTTGTTATACTATAAATATTAGTTTTATATAAAGTAATATCGAAATGTGTTTACGATATTTTTCTTTGTGTTTAACAAGCTTAATGTATTAAAATGGTTTATTTTATATAACAAGAAAATAAAATTTTTAAAATATAAATGCTTAAGAAAATTTTTGAAGCACAATATAGTAGCTTATTGCGAAATGCGTTTATAATTAATAGCATTATTGAAAAAATGTAGGTGGTTTTAAAGTGTTTGAATATGAATGACTCTGGAGAATTTTATTAAGTTTATTTTACACACACATATATATATATATATAAATATATATATATATATATATATATATATATATATATATATATATATATATATATATATATATATATATATATATATATATATATATATATATATATATATATATATATATGTGTGTGTGTGTGTGTGTGTGTGTGTGTGTAAAACCGTACACTTCGTTTCTGCTCTCAAACATCTAATTTCTTAATTTTACGCTCTCAAATCTCATACACACACACTTTTATTGTATTGGGAAAACTGCTTTAGTTTTAACCTATTTACATAATTATTTTTAGCATTTAATTTGTTATATTACATTTTTATTTTTAGTGCATGAAGAAAAATTTATCTTAATTAATTTAATACTGTTCTTTTAATAAAATTCGTTGTAAATTTTTGCATACAATCTTATCTGGTATACTGTATTACGTAAATTTATTGAATAACTATTACAAACCCAAAATAAAGAAATTAAAATAACGGCTAAATGGTTATTAGAAATCATAGTATAAAGGGTATTTACCACATTATTTTCCAGTCCTAATATCTACTAAAATATGTAGGGTAAAAGAACCATACATGTATTAGTTTAAAACTCTGAAATAAGTTCTTTAATCTTATTAAAGGAACAAAGATGTGACTTATATTTTACTCTATAAATATCAACTATTCTATCAACTATTTGCATATAAATTAAGAAAAGTATTTAGGCTGTCTAATTATCAGAAATGTAAATTAATACAGAACTTCAGAATCACAATTAATAGAAAAATATAAATTAATAGAAAGCTGAAGGTAAAATTTAATCAAATAATTCTAATTTGAAATGGCTTACGAAAAATATTTCAAACGAAAATTGTTCTGTTCTTTTCAATATGTTTAACTGTGTTTATATACTCTCTTTAAAAAATAGAGCATTACATGAGTATGAAATTGTGTTGATTTAAACTGTAAAAGAATGTAGTATCTTAAAGCACTTTACTAAAAACATGTAGACCTCTGTTAATATATTGGTAGAATATATAAAAACACATTGTATTACTGTTTAAAAATGGACAAATAATATGTAATTAAATAAAGACATTTTCATGATGAATTTATCAAAAAGAAGTATGTAAATGTTTTTCTAAGAAGATGAAACAACAAAGTTCAATGAATTTTTCCAAATAAATTTCTTTTTTGAATACTTATTATTATACGAAATTGATAATGAATAAAATAGTATTAAATATTTTCTGTCTATCTTCGCTTCCCAAACAGAATAAATTTCCATATCTGAGAACAAATTTCACACAAATTAAAATTCACAGCACAAACGCATTACTATTCAAAACCTCTGAACCGTGGGCAATTTCATTTTCTATTTCTTTGTAAACCTTTTTCTTCATGCGTCTGATCAAATTTATACATTGTATTGTCTTAACGAGATTAAGCATTAAATTGTAGCAAGATGTTAAAAACATACATTTCTAAAACTCTTTTTGTCATTCCTAGTAATGACAAGAGATTATTTATTCTAGGCAATTAGTTTCAATTCGGATATGAATTATTCAAACTTTAGTCTTTAGTAATTTTAAAATAACTTTAGTTACATTTTAATTGATAACGTACACTATATATTATATGTTTTTTAGACACGTGCTGTTTTATAGAGAGGTAATTTTATTAGATGTAAAACATTTTTTATGCTTTTTATGTCTATAAAGATACAGTATTCACATAAAGGTATTAAATATGTCTATTTACATAACTATTTATGTACTTACAAAATAGTGTGACATATAGTTTATAAACATATGAATATGTACACTTTACTGTAAGTAGTGCGATAGTTTTACATTTTACACAGTTCATTACCGATCATTTACATTTTTATTTTGTAAATTTCAACTTTAGTTTTAAAAACACATATATTTTTCCTATATATATATAGGTGTGTGTTTGTGAGTGTGCTGGTATATATATATATATATATATATATATATATATATATATATATATATATATATATATATATATGTCAAAAAAGTAAATTGTTAAATAGACGAGAAATAATACAACATTATAATATTTCGAAAAAAAAGTTTAATAGATTTATTTAAATATAGTTTTTAAAATTATTTC
>CM063504.1:109142271-109149771 GCA_032207245.1 Pardosa pseudoannulata
GATATAGGCAAAGTTTTTCTTATCATTTTAAGGTACATTTTGAGTTTAAAAATTTTCATCATATTTGTTATTTCGATTTATAACAATTAAATCTTTCGCTTTTAATATATTTGTGATTTAGTTTAACCATTTTGTGATAAATAAATTTTCTTTTAGAGTATTGTATCACAAACTTTTTTCGTGTATTTTGTCATATTTTCTACATTTATATTTTGATCAAGTGAGTTTATATATAGTATGCATTTATTATAAATAACAATTCTTGTACTTCTTACCAGCAGAAATCTTGTTTTGAATATTAATAGAGAGAATATCAATAATTTCATTCATACCTATTAATTAATTCATGATATCAATCATTTGGAATATTCATAGTAAGTATTTTAATTAATAAAAATTTATTCAAGAATGCAAATCAATTATGCCAGAATATAACTTAAATTGCTAAGAAAACATGAGTCATAAACAGAATGAAGTAAACTCATTCACTTGCAAAAATAAATTGAGCACTAAGTTAGTTTGCTTTTACAGGAATTATCTCACATTTAGAATTTCCCTTGCTTGAAAAAGTGAAATAGCTCACAGTGTACTTCTTAGGTTATTTGAGTCTTACGTACGTTGGATTTGGATGTTAAGATCTATTACAATCTCTTTTATTCTAAAAAGGCTTTGAAAATCCCTTAAACGTATACTATTTTAAACAATGTAGAGAATGTATTATGGTAATTTCCTTATTATATCGTCTCTTTACGTTTTTAATGCATTAAATTACTATATCTTTCAAAGTATGGGATTAATTTCGGTGCGATTGTCATGTAGTTAAATCCCTGACTCTTAGCACTGGAATCTTTGTGTTCAAATTTTACTATTGGTATGGATTCTTGTAGCCCTTTGGAATCAACTTTCAACTTGCATTCAGGTCCCTACCTCTTTATAGCAAAAAAAACTGCCTAACGCATCTTGTTTACTGATAAAATTGAAAGTCAGTACAAAATAAAACTCATTATAAGCTAAAATGATAACACACTTTATCTAGAAAGTATTTTATATTTAAAAATTTATGCACATGAATTTTTTTTAAATAAAAAATAAATGTAGAACTTATAGAGGGGATTTGTCATTAAAATGAAATATTTTAGATGAAAAGAAATATGCCAGATTCAGAGTTTTATTTCCTTGACGTGCACGATCTATCACGCTAAACTGGCTAAACTGTGCACAATCTAGATAATCCGAGTGGCGTTGTACATTTTGTTGCTAAATCTTTTCACACTCGAATGCAATCAAGAATTGAAAATAACAATGTGAAGGCAAAAAACAATCGTTTTATTGAAATTTATTAATTATATGGGAATGTAATTTATAACACTTACTTATTCAAGTATTATATATGTGTATATGTATATATATATATATATATATATATATATATATATATATATATATATATATATATATATATATATATATATATATATATATATATATATATATATATATATAATATATATATATATATATATATATATATATATATATATATATATATATATAATATTATATATATATATATATATATATATATATATATATATATATATATATATATATATATATATATATATACATATATATATATATACATATATATATATATATATATATATATATATATATATATATATATATATATATATATATATATATATATATATATATATATATATATATATATATATATATATATATATATATATATATATATATATATATATATATATATATATATATATATATATATATATATATATATATATATATATATATATATATATATATATATATATATATATATATATATATATATATATATATATAAATATATATATATATATATATATATATATATATATATATATATATATATATATATATATATATATATATATATATATATGTATATATATATATATATATATTATATATATATATATATATATATATATACATATATATATATATATATATATATATATATTATAATATATATATATATATATATATATATATATATATATATATATATATATATAAATTCAACGTTTCAATTTGTGTTTTTTACATTGAAAAAATTAATTTTTTTTGTCGGATTTTTCAAACAATCTGTGCATTAAAGGGTTAAAGAAATAAAATATTTTTATTCACAGAATAATAGTTTTTAAACAAAATAGTAAATATATTTCTTAAGTCACTCACACTAATTTTTTAAACCGCGAGGACGCGTGCTGTGTTTTTGAGGTCCGAGCGTTATAAAAACATTCCGTACAAAATAAACTTCCCAAATTTTTTAGTAGCTATGATATAGGTCTTCTATAACATGTATTTTTGTAATTTTCTATGAATATTTTTCTCAGAAAGGGACACTATTAATATATTAAGGTTTGAAAGACCCAGTACATGCGCATACACTTTTAACTTTTTAAATAGTTTTTCTGGTCGGAGCAGAGATGCTTTCAAAAACTCAGCGTTATTTAATTTAAATAAGGAAATATAAAGTTCTTATTTCAGTTTTTAACTTGTGTGTGTCTAATGCTTGTGCTTTTGGAATACTAATAAAAAAGGTCTAAGGCCCAAAATACTTTTAAAAATTAATATTTCTAATTATCCTAAATATATTTTGGGCTTTTAATAATGTATATTTGGAGATGCAAATTTTCTATTCTTCCTCAACATTTTTGTTAGTATTTTGTTCCAAAAAGTTGCACCGGGCCTCCCGTGACCGTTCGGATTGTCACCTTCTCTCGGAAGAACGCGTCCTATCTGCTTAAACTTGTTTTCCTTTTGAGGGAACACTGATTCCGATAATTATCTGAAGTGTAATTTGAGAATTGAAAATAATTTGCATTTAACGAAATTGTACGTTAATAGGTTTGATTGTTATTAGGTTGTTTGGATTGGAGATACGATATGCTGTTTCGCTACACAAGGGTTAATGAGATCGCGACCTTCTGCTTGAATTGATTTTGAAAGACTATAAAAATCCATGCTAGTAGTAGAGAAGTTCTCAACCCATTCGTTAATATTATTTGAACTCTTAAATGCAACAATAAATACTTTTATAAAATACAAGGTAACATGAAGCTTCTATAATATTTGAATATTCTAGAGAGTGCAATGTAGTTCTCATTTGTTTAAAGTTTATAAAATATAAGATATACCCATAATTACTAAAATTATCTAATATTTTCTCCCATATCTCACATTATCATCGTTTTACTTAAAATACCAATTGATAAATATTTAAAATATTCCCCTTTAAAAATTTATAGATGATATTTATCGATTTCATAAAGCATAAGCATATATATGAAAGCAATATGATATCAAAATGTATTTATCTGAAATCTGTAACGTTAAATTTTGTGGACTGAATAATATATTATTTCCTATCAAATTTCAAATTAAACCGTCAGTTATTCAATATTAATGTCTATGAATTTTAAATTCTAACTGATTACATTTTACGTAAATTTTCAATGAAAATCTTATCTTTTAAAATAAGTCAATATAATATGCATTTGATATTATCTTATGCATTGTGCGTACCGTATAATTTAATTGTTACTAAACGTAATTAAAATAGAAAAATAATTTGTATATGTTGCTCGTAGATATTATTAAGCTTCAAATTTGTTGTTGAATTATGCCACTTGGTCAAAAAACGATTAACCCGAAGGCTACTTGTATTATGGCAAAGGAGTGCACCTTTCGTTTTTAACGATCATCACAAGGGTAAAATTACGATTTATGCCCAAGTGTGTAAACGTAATTTTAAAGCAAGGACCAAGCAAAAGAGCCATAGGTTTGGCCTGCCATCACCAGAGGTATTGATTGATAACTTGGATGACATTGTGACCACAAATATGTTATACGTGTCCCAATCACCTTTCACGAACACGTCCTATTTTACGCAGGCTAGGGCACCGAACCCACAAATCTCCAGTTACGAGAGCGTTATTGAGGGAGAAACGGTGGTTCATACTTTAGAGCAGGGGTGACTAACCCAAATCGGTTGGTGGGATAAAAAACAAATTACTGAACTGAGGTGGACCGAACATATAAAAATAAAACAACAAATTATTCAAAATATTTTGGAGGTTAGAATTTCAAATTCATCGTTAGCTTGCACTTTCTAAATAAACAATACATTAATTATTGCTCTGAAAATAATGATAACTTTACAATAGCCATAAATATAATTTATAACTTTCTTTCCATTCTACTTCCACTGAGTGGTCGGACAGATCACTTATAAGTAATGGTCGATTGACAGAATATTCTAGAGCACTCAAATTTCAATTTAACCTGTCCAATACTACTCAAAAACCAGGTTTATGTTTGTTACTATCCAGTCTTAACGTACATAATAATGTGATATTTATTATTGCAAACATTATCAAATAAAATTCTATGTTTCTGAAACCAAATAAACCAAATGTTTAGTTCTTAAAACTTAAAAAAATTGTACAAACGGATACATTGGGCAAAAAAGTTTTTAAATGGGCAGCATGCAGCCCATGGGACACGGGTTGGGCATGTCTGCTTTAGAGTTACACGTTAAATAGACTTAGAAGACTTATATCTCACTTACTTATGTCGGTCAAAAGCCGTCAGTGTTTAATCATATAACAATGCACTGTTTACTCCGTACCGCAGATTACTTCAATCTACAGCTTTCTGAAACCAAATAAACCAACATGTTTAGTTCTTATAAAGCTTAAAAAAATTGTACATACGGATACATTAATAAAAAATAATTAATTTTACCTGGCTTTCTAGATTTTCATCTCATGCTTTAGAATTACACGTTAAATAGACTTACACGACTTATATCTCACTTACTTATGTCGGTCAAAAGCCGTCAGTGTTTAATCATATAGCAAGGCTCTGTTTACTCCATACCGTAGATTTCTTCAATCTACAGTTTCTTCAAACCGAACAAACCAACAATTTTAGTTCTTATAAAGCATAAAATATTATGTACATACGGATACATTAATTAAAAAGATTTACTTTTACCTGGCTTTCTACATTTTCATCTCATGATTTAGAATTACACGTTAAACAGACTTAGACCACTTATATCTCACTTACGTATGTCAGTCAAAAACCGTCAGAGATTAATCATATACCAAGGATCTGTTTACCCCATACCGCAGATTACTTCAAAATACAGCTTCCTCAAAATGAACAAACCAACATTTTTAGTTCTTATAAAGCTTACGAAATTACATAAATACGGATACATTAATAAAAAAGAACTAATTTTACCTTGCTTTCCAGATTATTTAGAAATAATTATTAAAACAATATTACACAGCTTCATATACTAGAACTTAATTATGTAAAAATCTTTACTAAATTAAAAGTTATTTTTTATGTTAGGTGTCTATAAGCTTTAATTATTAGCCTAATATCATGAGCAATTTTAAGAATTACAAGAAAAAAGTCAAAATCGAATTTTGACTCATTTTATAAATTTTTATTTACATCATTTAAAAAATCGCAAACACTTAGCTTAAATAGCTACGATTTATATAGATGAAAATCTGGGCAGTTGTGTATCAATTTCAGTTATTGTTGTGTGGCCAACATAATTTATGAAATTGTAATATTTAGAATAATGCTAAACAGTTTGTGATATAATATGTCTAGAAATTTCTAATGCAAGGCATAATGAGCTAATATGAAAATATATACATAACCAACTCTACAGCTTGTTTTTACTGAGTCAAAGAGATGCGTAAAGAAAAATCGTTAAGGTACGGTTGACTGTATTAACATACACATAGCACATATTTTACTATAAGTACTTACTTAATGGATTAAAATAAATGACTTATAGTTTTTAGTCTCATGAGATCTATAATGAGTTAATATGAAAATATATATATTACCAACTCTACTGCTTGTTTTTACTGAGTCAAAGAGATGCGTAAAGGAAAATCGTTAAGATACGTTTGAATGTATTAACATACACATAGCACACATTTTACTATAATTCCTTACTTAATGGATTAAAATAAATGACTCATTGTTTTTAGTCTCATGAGATCAATAGCTAATTATAAAATATATATTTATTATATATATATAAATATATATATATATAAATATATATATATATATATAATATATAAAAATATAAATATATATATATAATATATATATATATTATATATATATATATATATATATATATATAACCAACTCTACAGCTTCTTTTTACTGAGTCAAAGAGATGCGTAAAGGAAAATCGTTAAGGTACGTTTGAATGTATTAACATACACATAGCACAAATTTTACTATAATTCCTTTCTTAATGGATTAAAATAAATGACTCATTGTTTTTAGTCTCATGAGATCTAAAATACAAAAATATATTTAATACTAATCTGACTGTCTTAATGTATTTTTCTGATAATAAATTTAACATTAGAACGTTTTTAATACATTGTTCTACATTTCATTATCAACTATACCACTTTTTATCCTACCCATTGAAATTTATTCTGTCATAACCTACTTAACTCTTCTTATTACTTTAAAATATTACTTTAATAAAGATCCTTTCTTGCCGTGGGGAAATCAAATTTTGAAATTCTGAAATATGTTGAAAGTTTTTTCGTTCAGCTTTAAGATATAATAATCAATATATAACCAAGATCTTTTAATCTTGCTTTTCTTTCATCTCAAATATAATTTACTAAATCAGCTTTATAATGGGGATATATGTTTCGTTGTAAACCTGCTAAAAGTCTAGAATATTAAATAATTAAAAATTAAAAACTGCATTTAATGAATTTAATTTTTTACTATATCTTCATGTATTGTATATGGTATTCAGTACTTTAGTCACTTTTTATTTCGAGTTTTAAAATATGACAATATATTTTTATGTTATATTCTATATTTCTAACGTATCTTTTATGTTTTAATAAAGCCTTAGGAGAAAATTCTTAAATGTTGGTAAATATATAGTTGAATATATTGCTAAAATAATAGTATTTTATTTAAGGAATTTCAGGTTTATAAATAAGACCTAAAATCCTTTGTAAGATAACAGTTTTTTTTAAAAAATTACGAATAATAATATATTTCCTAATTATCCGATACTACATTTATCAAGTAATGCCACTTAATAAATGTTATATTTCGAGGTTGCTGGTTAGTTGTAGCGATACTTGCTTAAATTAAAAAGATATTACACTTTTATTGCTTTTCATAAAAGTGAAATATTTTACTGTATGCAATTTTATAAATTTCATATTTTAATGAATAACTAAAAAAACATACACTTTAAAGTAACTTAAAATTATTTATCACTTTTTTATATCATGAAAAAAGGATAATAGCAACTATAAATCTTTTGATATACTTTAAAACAAATAATACTGTCGTGTATGTGAGTTATAAAGATAAATTCAAAATTTATTATTG
>CM063504.1:109154771-109177271 GCA_032207245.1 Pardosa pseudoannulata
AATTCAGAGAAATATGCAGAATATGCGATTTTAAACTATATTTTATTAGACTTAGCTATTCATTTATATGTTTTTCATATTCAGCTTAAATCCTATGCTACCGTTCTGAAAAACTTTATATAAATTTTATGATTCACAACTTTTTATGTATGTATTTCTCAGTTTAACTTGAATTCAACTCTATTACCAACTGCACCATATTAAAAATTAGTATTTATTTTACGTCTGACTTGTCGCATATTCAATATTTGTCTCACTTTAATGCTATATTTAATCAAATACACTCTCAAACATTTTTCATATCTTATTTCATTTGATTTTTGCAGGGAAAATATAATTTATTTTTAATTTCATAAAAGTAAACTTCTTTCTCGTCGATTTCGATTTAGGATAATTTACATTTCACTGAGATATTTCGTATTTTTAATCTATGTAGATTTTATATCTGCATGTTTATGCTCTTCCTCTAACTAGAGAATAAATCTGATATTTTACAGCAAATATATTTTCACAATAATGCAGACTGATAATTTTAAACATGTGCTGCATAAATCAATTTCCGGAGTGTATATCATAAAATAAACATTGAAAAAGAAACAAATACGCACTCTAAACGAAACAAATTGAATTTTTTAAACTAAATGCACTAATATTCACTGTTGATATGAAGTTTATGTTATTTCTAACACATATACTAAATTTCTGCATAATAGCTTTAGTTTGGTTTGGTTTGGAGTGCTACGCTCTACTTTTTGTAACACAAGGGTTAAAGAGACCAGGACCTGCCGGTTAAAGCCGATTCCGAAAGGCTACGAACAACCATGCTACTGTGAGATTCGAACTCACGAACTCCGTTACAGAAGGCCGGCACCCTAACCAATCGGTAATCATTCGGCGATATAAAATTGAAGTCTCGAAAATTTGTGCTTTTTACTTTTCCAACTGACATAACGATTCTAAATGGTGGAATTATTATTAAAACTGATAAATTTAAACATGATTTTTTATTGAATCTATACATACATATAACTAAATGATTTTAATATTTCAACTTAAAGATACGCTATCTTTATACTATACACATATCATTTTTCGTAGAAACTATATATTATTTTTCATGTATTAGATTTTAGATCACTTGATTGACAGTAACTTCTTTAAACTTCAGAGTATTAATATTATGTTAGTTCTTTTCTTAAGTTAAGGTAATATGCCTTAAATAAATTAATCATTTTTTATAGTATACTTAATTGAATTATGTTTGTAAAATATATTTATTAAGACAGAAAAATTAAAAAATGATTTTTATTGAATGTATGCATACATTTAACTAAATGATCTTCATATTTTAACTTAAAGATAACCTGTATATTATACTATATACATATCATTTTTCTTAGAAACTGTATATTATTTTTCATACATTAGATTTTAAATCACGTGACAGTAACTTCTTTAAACTTCAGAGTATTAACATTATTTTAGTTCTTTTCTTAAATTAAGGTAATATACCTTAAATAAATTAATCATTTTTATAGTATACTTAGTTCATTTCTGTTTGTAAAATTTATTTATCAAGAAAGATAAATTTAAAAATGGTTTTTATTGAATGTGTACATACGTTTAACTAAAATGATTTTAATATTTTAATTTAAAGATACGCTATCATTATACTATATACATATCATTTTTCTTAGAAACTGTATATTATTTTCATGTATTAGATTTTAAATCATTGTATTAACAGTAACTTCTTTAAACTTCAGGCTATTAACATTATTTTAGTTCTTTTCTTAAATTAAGGTAATATACCTTAAATATATAAATAAATTATTTTTATAGTATAATTAGTTGAGTTCTGTTCGTAAAATTTATTTATTAAAACAGGTAAAGTATTTTTTTAATCTATACATACGCTTAACTAATATGATTTTAATATTTTAATTTAAAGATACGCTGTCATTATACTAAATATATATTATATTTTTAGGAACAGTATATTATTTTTATGCATTAGATTTTAAACCACGGTATTGACAGTAACTTCATTAAACTTCAGGGTATTAACATTATTTTAGTTATTTTCTTAAATTAACTTAATATATCTTAAATATATAAATAAATTATATTTTATACTATACTTAGTTGAATTCTGTCCGTAAAATTTGTTTATTAATACATATAAGTTTAAAAATGATTTTCTAATGACTCTATACATACATTTAATTAAAATGATTTTAATATTTTAATTTAAAGTTACGGTATCATTAAACTAATACATATACTTTTTCTGAGAAACTGTATATTATGTGTTTCAAATATTAGATTTTAAAACACGGTACTGACAGTAACTTCATTAAACTTCAGGTTATTAGCATTATTTTACTTCTTTTCTTAAATTAAGATGATATACCTTAAATAAATAAACAGTTTTTTATAGCATACTTAATTGTATTATGTTCGTAAAATTTAAGACAAATTTAAAAATGGTTTTTTATTGAATCTATACATACGTTTAACTAAAATGATTTTAACACTTTCCTTTAAAGATACGCTATCATTATATTATATACATATTATTTTTCTTAGAAGCTGTATATTATTTTTCATGCATTAGATTTTAAATCACGTGATTGACAGTACTTTTTTTAAACTTCAGGCTATTAACATTATTTTAGTTCTTTTCTTAAATTAAGGTGACATACATTAAATAAATAAATAAATTTTGCATAGTATACTTAGTTGAATTCTGTTCACAAAAATTATTTATTAAGACAGATAAATTTAAAAATGGTTTTTATTGAATTTATACATACGTTTAACTAAAATGATTTTAATATTTTAATTTAAAGATACGCTATCATTATACTATATGCATATAATTTTTCTTAGGAACTGTATATTGTTTCATGTATTAGATTTTAAATCACGGTATTGACAGTAATTTCATTAAACTTCAGGCTATTAACATTATTTTAGTTCTTTTCTTAAATTAAGGTAATATAACTTAAATATATAAATAAATTATTTTTATAGTATACTTAGTTGAATTCTGTTCATAAAATTTACTTATTAAAACAGGCAAATTTAAAAATGATTTTTTATTGAATCTATACATACGTTTAACTAAAATGATTTTAATATTTTAACTTAAAGATACGCTATAATTATACTATATACATACCATATTTCTTAGAAACTGTATATTATTTTTCACGTATTAAATTTTAAATCACGTTATTTACAGTAACTTCTTTAAACTTTAGGCTATTAAGATTATTTCCTGAGTTATTTCTGAGTTAGTTATTTTCTGAAATTAATGTAATATATCTTAAATATATGAATACATTATATTTTATACTTAGTTGAATTCTGTTCGTAAAATTTATTTATTAAAACAGATAAATTTAAAAATGATTTTCTATTAAATCTATACATATATTTAACTAAAATGATTCAATATTTTAATTTAAATATACGCTATCATTATGCTATAGACATACCATTTTTCTTAGAAATTGTATATTATGTGTTTCAAATATTAGATTTTAAAACACGGTACTGACAGTAACTTCATTAAACTTCAGCCTATTAACATTATTTTAGTTCTTTTCTTAAATTAAGGTAATATACCTTAAATAAAAAAAATACATTTTTATAGTATACTTAGTTGAATTCTGTTCGTAAAATTTATTTATTAAAACAGATAAATTTAAAAATGATTTTCTATTAAATCTATACATATATTTAACTAAAATGATTCAATATTTTAATTTAAATAAATTATCATTAACTATAAACATACCATTTTTATTTTAGAATTGTATATTATTATATGTATTAGATTTAAATCCCAGATTAACAGTAGCAACTTCAAATTTAGTATTAACATTATTTGAGTTCTTTTCTTAAATTAATATATACCTCAAAATATAAATAAATAAATTTATTTTT
The DNA here is from genome assembly GCA_032207245.1 of Pardosa pseudoannulata. Classification (NCBI taxonomy): domain Eukaryota; kingdom Metazoa; phylum Arthropoda; class Arachnida; order Araneae; family Lycosidae; genus Pardosa; species Pardosa pseudoannulata. The sequence continues at coordinate 109,158,726 of CM063504.1, forward strand.
TTATAGTAGTTGAATTCTGTATATGAAATTATTTAAAAAATAATTATTTTATTACAATATAACATTGTCACATGATTCAGATATACGTTTTTAAATTGTGTAAAATAAATAAATAGTATATATCTTCCATGCATACATGGACGAAGTGGTAATGAAGTGTGGATAAGTGTTTGCGCCAGACTGCAGACGGGGAGCGATAATATACCTTATTATGTAAGAGTGAGTTAGGTTTAGATAATCATACCAAAGTAAAAAGAAAAAAAACACATAAAAAGTAAAATGTAAAAAAATTACTTTAATCTTGAAGATAATAATACTCAGCATTAAAAAATTTGTTACATCCAAAAATTAATTAAAAAAGGAATTTTAATAATTTTTATGTAAAGGAAAAGTTCAGTGTCTATTTTAAGAGCAAAAAGAGAGTACGGTGATGTGTGAGACGATAGACGTGAGAAAAATGAGTAGTGTAAAAATACAAGTAGTAAATTACTCCTCAACCGGTATCCACATATTCTGACTTAATGAACTACGCTTTTAAAGCTCATGGCACTTTGCCTGTGTCATGATTTTCAAGTGAATTTGAAGTTCCCAGTACAAGACTCAAACTGATATATTTATGTATTAGTTATCTTATGTTTTTAAAAAATTATTTACTAACACACCGCTTAAGGCTTAAAATAATAAATAAATAATATATATATATATAAATAAATATATATAATAATATATATATATATATATATATATATATATATATATATATATATATATATATAATATATATATATATATATATATATTATAATATATATATATATATATATATATATAAAACATACTGAAAATTAATACTTAATATATATATTACCTAATTACTAATTGATGAAATAACATAATAACGTTGCTTAAGAAAAAATATAAAAGCTCTTTCATCATAATATGAGGCATTGAAGATATCACCCATTTGTAAAGTGGAAAAAAATAGATTCTAGCTTTGTAATAAAATTCAATCTAAAGTAACTATAATGTTATTATTTGATTTGAATTATTGCATTCTATTTTTTCACTAATAAAATTTTAAAATATTTTGTTTAATTGAAAAGCAATAATTTTTAGTTGGTAATAATAATAATAATATAATAGTTTTTAACAAAAAATTTTATAATTAATTATTAGTTGCCTGTTTGGTAGAGTGTTAGTCTCGTAACCGAAAGGTGGTGGGTTCTGTCCTCATCTCGGCCGCCTTGTTGCTAATGGTAGTTGGGGCACGTTAAATATGTCGTGACTGAAAAGTTCTCGAAGTTTCCATAACAGATTGTAATTCTGGGGGTACTGAATCAGGGATGAAACGGTCTCTGGTTTGGATCTAAATTCTGACTTGCAGATGGATTAATGACTTTATGAATGAGTCCGACGGCCCCCTAAGAATGTTATGTCTTGTGTGCTCGAGCAAAGTCGTACTTTCACCTTAACGCTGCTCGTTGACAACGAAAGGTGCTCACTTCTGCATTAAATCGAAACTGCAGCGCTTATTCGGGCTTGTTCTGATCATGTGATATTAGACCCACCCAATCACCACAATTATTTTAAAAATGAGAACTTACATGAAATAAGAAGAAAATAAACTAATTTACTTAATGCATGTCGCGTAGCCCTGGCTTATATTTTGGTATTAACCTGTGATCAAATGTAAAGTGGTATTTATTTTGGTTGCGTTGTGTAAAAATATTTTAGTACTAAATTCAACCACAGGTTCTGAGAAACTACAGACATAAAATATGAAAATAAACTAAAAGCTAAATTTAAAACATCTGAAAAAGGCTGAAAATGAAAAAAAAAGTAAATTTATTATAATGACATATATATATATACATTTATGTGCACACAATCTGATTGTAACTTCATAAAATTTGCTTTATCAACAACTTCAAATTAAGTGCCTCTCTAATTTAGTTCTGTCAATAATTTTTCGTCACTTAAGTAAATATATAAATATAAGAGACAGGACCTAATCTCAATTTCAAATGTATGTAAAAGGGGGTACCTTTGTGAGTTAATATGTTGTGCCCGGAACAATGCTGGTTGAGGGCTGATTAGGATTGGGTATGTATAGATCTTCCGTCGATCTTATCAGGGTCTTCCTTCTGAGTAGCTGGGGGTGCGGCCGTAATATTTGATACAGGAATACTGCTGGTAGTCGCTAGATGTTTTGAACGTTTCTGGAGTCTCTGTCGAACTCTCGACCTTCGAGCTCTCACAGTCCGACTTGCCTTCTCGACTCGACTACTCTGCTCTCTTCGACCTGACTCCACTCTCTAACAACTCCAACACCTTGTATCTTCGACTGGACTCTCGAACACCTTCTCTCTTTTTTATTTTTCTTATTTTATTAATTTCACCTTTCCCCCCTCTTCCTTCTTAACGTCCAATCGGGATAGTTGTAAAAAGCTATATGGTCCTCTTAACCTCGCCTTGACACCGCCAACGTGGAAAACCTTATCCCTTCTAATTGGGCACTGTTCCCTAGGGACTCATAAATTACCCCACAAAGGTACATTCTTATTTAGTGTCAAGTACGGAGACGGGATTCTAATCTGGGACTGGGATCAGAACCCCACCCGAGACTACCGTACAAGACAACATTATCTATAGAATATAATTTTATGGTCCTCTGTCTTTTACAAAAGATGTGATGAGGTCAGATTTAGATCCCGAGCATTTTACTTTTGTATAAATGAATCAAATATATTACTGATCTAAATAGCAGCATCAAAAGTGCATAGTCAATTTAAATTTAATTCTAATTGGACTAAATATACAGCATAATTATACAATACTGACATTAAAAACCTAAATAATGATATTTATTTACTTTTTTAAATCAATAAATGCCAGTTGTTGATCTAAATTCTGGTATCAATAAATCCACTAGAGATCATATATATTTTATTATAAGCTTATTAATTGAGGTTTGTTTTCTGCCTCTTGCATAAAACTATTAATGAGTTATAAAGTACGCCGGAATTGTACAGGATTTCATGTTCAACTTAATCCTTGAGAAATAGCAGTTTAATGAGAAACGGAATTCTTCACAATCCGATTATAGAGATTTATGAATGCCCCCTTCTCACATTAAATCAATAAACGTCATTAATAAAAGCGCTGTCCTTTCCCTGATTATCATCAGGATTATCTTTCATCATATCATGCGAGACAAACCTCACTCAATTAAAAAATTCTGCATTTTTTTGCGTTAGCATTAAAAAATCCTGTTTTTCATTTTTATTTTTTTTATCTGTTTTTATTTTTTAACATGGAACTGAGAGAGTTAATTTACCTACTAATTTATTTTTTATTGATTTATGTATTTTTTTCTTTCCTGTACATTTCTCCGATTGAAACGTTTCAATATGAACTGTGAAATCAGTAAATGATGGTTTTGAGGAACAACGTATTCAAATGTATTATTTTATTCCCTAAGGCATACTCAAAAATGGCATTTTAACTGTTGCTCTATTAGATGGTGTAAATTCTGCACTATTTTAATAACTGTAATCTTTAACGATGATTGTAAATCAAATAAAGGTCATTTAAAGAAAATTTAGGGAAACATAATTGAAAAAATTGACTTTATTTGATGGACAAAATATACACTTTTGTTTACTTGTCGGAATAAATTTGGCCATTTTCTATTTTGTAAGCATAGTCCACGTTTGGTGCTAAGGTTTACGTTTAGCTTCCGAGAATACTTCAGAAGAAAATAAAAAATGGCAATGGATTGTATAGCAGCAGAATTTAACCCCTTGCCTGATTTGCACGTACACGGTACAGACGCGGTTACCGTGCCTTGTAGGATTTGTCCGTACGTCGTACGTTTAATTTGATTTCTTTTTCATTCTCATTGATTTAGCCTTATCTTTTGTATTTTTAATGCCAAATTAGTCGTATAGATGTCTACAAGGTGTTAGTTTTCGAAGTGCCTTTCTGATACGTTTTGCGTTATTCCGCCAGTTTGTGGTGCCCACAAATTATAATTATTTTTGTTGCCACTAATTGTCTTTATTTGTACTTTAATTTGAGTATGCAAAGTTTTGACAACTGACAGATGATCTGCTTGCGCAGACGCGTACTTGTCACTAACCAGCTGCCTTATAAGTCGCAACCAGGTGTGAAAGAAGGAGAAGAGCATTGTCATGCGGCGGTAGAATCCGTCGTATTTCGCCCCCGGAAGCACTTCTTCATTCGACTGTGAGATCCAGCTTACCAGACCACAAGAACGTTCTCCATATGACTCTTCAATTGCATGCTGAAAGCATTGTATCTGCCCTGATTTGCTTTGTTTCTTTCGTTACTATTATTTTTATTATACACGTCAGTCTCGTATTAAAAGATTCTTAACGAAAGCTTATTTTTTTGGAGTTTATTTTTCGATTCACTACAGTAGTAGCATTACAATGGTGGAAACCCCCCTACACGTTTTTATCTTTCAGTTTTTAGTTTGAGTTTGGCTTCAGATTTTGGGAAACTGAACGAGAGAGACATTTTAGAGGTAGTTATATCTGCAAACAAACCAAGACCTGCAAACCAGTGGATTTGTGTCCACTAAAGAAAAATGACAACTGTAAAAGAATTAGAAAAAAAGGCTAGGAATTTTTGCTGGGGACTGTGGCGTTAGACTAAATCTGATCTTTGAAAAAAAAAACAGGTTAATAAATGTACTTGTAGTACTTGATGAAAGATTTAGAACCACTTTTAAAGGTAATACAGTGTATTAATAGAAATCCTGAATAAATCTCATATGTTTCAGATTGTTGACTATTATAACAGTTTATTAATACTGAATGTCCAGTAAATACATTACTTATCGGGTAGATTTGTATAAAAACACATAAAAATAAAAACTGTTCTTAATATCAATAAATAAAAATAACAAAATATATATTTACATGCTAACGATTAAATCTGCATCAAATTTGTGTCTTATATTAAATTTTCTCAAACTTTTTTATGGCAAAATATAAGTTCAATCCTAAATTACATTACTGTATTACTACTGTAAGTTGATTAGCAACGTTAATATACCTTGCCATATTACGTGGTAGAATAGGAAGCAGAGGTTTTGACAGCAGTGCTAATTTTGTTGGTAGTAATAAATGTTTTCCAAAATTAAGGAAATTTATGACAAACCACATGGTTTTGTATGAAACAGAAACACATATTCATACCGACAACCATATGAATATGAAGATAACTGTATAAAATGATAAGTTTTTATTTGCCCGTGAGAGTCACTGAAATTTGTACTTTTTGTACTTACAATATTGTTGATAAAAATTTCATTCTAATGTAAAAATGAACCAAGAATTAAATTTAAAATTAGTTCTCATATAAAAATGCTATAAAATATATATATATTCGAAATATATATTTATTCGAAAATATATAAATAATAGTATTTGTGGTCGAAATTATTTCTATTTTTTATATGCCCAATTGTAAGCTTAACTTCCCTTTCCGGCGTACATGAGAGAAAAAAAGACAACTTCCAGGGGAAAACAATATGTTTAATTCCAGTAAGAAAGTTGTTATACATGCTTAAATAATTAGAAATATAACTTTTAATGACATTTTCCAGCTTACAAATATATAATGAACAAAAGTATCCAATAAAAAATGTGCATAAATAATGCACATAAAATTAATAGCAATAAAAATAGCAATAAATAGAAATTGACCATTTTTTGGGTCGAATTCTTGAAAAAAATTAAACTATAAAAGGGGTTAAATATCTTTCAATTATCTACTGTCTACCACTCATTTCTCACTTTCGCCCTGGAGTATTTTGACAGTTCGGTATCCATAACTTCACATAGATAATGAAAGAACAGAACTGCTTAATGAAAGCGAGTAGCAAATTAATCAAACCAGATTGCTACATCCATACGTTATACAACTCTTACTCTTTGCTTTCATCCTTCGAATATGGACCTTAATCGCACGTAGAAGATAATATCGCTAATTTCACCTCTATTTTTACCTCATAAGAGAGTTTGAACTCAACAAAAAAGTTTATGTACTTATGGACTATCGTTGGACAGACGAAGAAATGCGAAATACAAAATCTTCGTTTAATGTTTAGATTAGCATTCGTATTAGCAGCTCATAGATTAAAAAGAAATAAATTTGTAACTTACGTGTTTTACTATGTATAGACTCCGTTTTGATTTATATTCCGTATTCTTAAATTTTACTGACACACATTACAGGGGCCTGTTATATATTAGCGTGCCTTTCATTCTAGATGACTTTCAGACATGATTAAAAAATTAAATACATGTTAATGGTAAACTATTTATAGTATTTTATAGTATTTTCCAAGAAAAACTACCAGAGACTTGGTGACTTCTCTAAAGTTATTTAGGTAAGGTGTATAATCACACAATAAACTTGTTTTCATACCCAGTTTAACAAAAGAAAAATTATCTGAGCATATTTAGAATGCAAATTCAAATGTCTTATTTAAATTTAAGTAGTTAATATATCGCAGGATTTTAACTAGTAGTTTAAGAAATATTGGATCTAAGAACTTAAAACTTGTAAACTTTCCAAATCGTTCCAAATTTATGGATACTGTTCTTTACTCCAAACACTTCGCCATTCTTGCTGAATCAATGGGTAAATATTTTAATAGACTTTTAATGAAATCAACTTTAAAATTTATTTGATTTGACTGAAAACAGTTATTAAAATAAATAAGCATGAGGGAATAAAAAAAATTAAGTATATATGTAATGAAATAATAACATGAAAAAAAGGTATCCCAATGTGTGTATCATATTAATTGTATGAATAATTTAATTTAGGAAATAATTTCAATTTAGAATAAAATAGTTAGAATACCAAATATGAAAAAAGTAAAAATTGTATAACCTAACATAGGAATCACTAAATAATAGACAATGTGATAAAAATAAATTAAGAGAGAATAAAATATCTTAGTGATTATATTAATTTACAGACATTAAATGAAAAAACATGATTAAGAGTTTATTGGCATAGTAAGAATTGAATGAATAATTTTGGAAAGTTAATAAAATTTTACAAAATAATTAAGTTTATAAATTGATAAATTCTTACTGTGATACATACTCTAGATTTAGATAATATATAACAAATTGTGCAGTTTTATAAAAAAGTAACAGCTTTCACTGGAAACTTTCCCCTTAGAGTTTGTGGAATGGAATGCGAGGTTTTAAGTTATAATGTTATCTGACTATCAAATAAGAACAAGTAAAATAGCAACGATAAAAAATATTGTGAAGATGTTAAATAAAATGTCAACTTATTGAATAATAGATATGTTAATAAATATATATGTTAAAAGAACGCACATTTTTTCTTTCTATTATGTCAAGTGTCACTTGACAATCACCCGTAAATTAAAGTAGTTTTTTAAGGATACTTGGTACATAATTCGCCTGAAAGTACCAAATGCCTTTCAATTTCATTTAAATATACATACGCCTCACGTATGAAAAATAAATTTTAATATTTTTTCTTTTATTTGATGACTTTCTAACAAATAACATTTCCAGCCAAATATGTTTTTAAGTTTTTATTTTCTTTCTCGATAAAATTATTTTCTGAAAATTTAAATATTAATATCATAGAGATTTACTTATACAATTCTACAATGATAAAAAAGTAAAATGTAGCGAATGGGGAGTTATTAAAAATATTTAAATTAAGGTATATATTTTTAAATCTATATTAAAAAGACTGTTTACATTAAAGATGGATTATACATTTTTACAAAATTTTTCCTTATTATCTATCTATCTATCTATCTATCTATCTATCTATCTATCTATCTATATATATATATATATATATATATATATATATATATATATATATATATATATATATATATATATATATGTATATATATATATATATATATGTATATGTATGTATGTATATATATATATATATATATATATATATATATATATATATAATATATATAATATATATATATATATATATATATATATATATATATATTATATATATATATATATATATATATATATATATATTATATATATATATATATATATATATATATATATATATATATATATATATATATATATATATATATATATATATATATACATATATATATATATATATATATATATATATATATATATATATATATATATATATATATATATATATATATATATATATATATATATATATATATACATATATATATATATATATATATATATATATATATATGTATATATATATATATATATATGTATATATGTATATATATATATATATATATATATATATATATATATATATATTATATATATATATGTATATATGATATATATATATATATATATATATATATATATAGATATATATATATATATATCTATATATATATATAATATATATATATATATATATATAATTTAATTCTTCGTAATTCTTCGTTTTAATTTTTTCTTAACCAGATAGAATGTAACATGTTTTTGAAAAAAATAAGAATATGCTTTGGCTTTAAATACCGTTATACGAAAAAAAAGGATTAAACATTATTAACAAACTGCATTAAATGACTATATATGACATGCATTCTCGCTCTGATGAAAGCCTTTTAGACATGTAAGTCCTTTTCCATTATTTCCTACATAATCAACAGTATTTTCTGTGATTAAAAAACATAAATTCTTATTTGGAGACATATCTTATTAATTTTAATTAATCACTTACGTTATATTCATGAATTTAAATAAAACCGTGTATTACAATAGTTTCAGAAATTTTAGAGAAATGTAATAATAATTCGTGGTGTAGTAAAAAGTAGAAGTTTCAAATACTTAAGTATTTAATAAGCAATTTTTATATGACTATATTGTTCTCTAAATACCTCTATAGATGTACTTAATAAAAGTAATTAAAAATTTAAATATTTTATACCGAAGAATAAGTATTTTAAAATATTCTATTATAATGCATTATAAGATTATTTCTCTTGAATGCTTCTTAAATTTTTATGAATTCAGTATCAAATAATTATTCTTTTCGTAATTTTTTTGTGTCTTCTGTAAGATTCTAAGTTGCATAAAACACATTTATATTTAAAATAAGGGTATTGATTGAAGCGTTAAACGAACTATTTTTAAATCAACCCTGAGAACACGATGAAAAGATTTTCCACGAGATTAAGGTAGATTATTGGATCTGACAATGATCTCCTTATCTTAAAAGATACAAGCTTAAGCAGGGAAGAAAGCAGAGGTCGATACAGCCTAAAGTTTGGGTTAGTTATTTAGAAGTCCTGAGTTTAGAGCAATTTTTATGTCCTCTATAGCTTTTATAGATAGAGATATTTCGGTAAATGTTTAATAAAATTCAAACTCTTAGTTTATAACATAGTTTATTACTCGTAGTATTAATTTTAAACATCTGGTTTTTATTATAAAAACAATACCAATAATAAAACCTACCATTAAATAATTGTATTTATTCATTATATTAATTTTAAAATATACTCTGTTTCATCTGAAATACAAAAAGTATATGATATTTATATATATATATATATATATATATATATATATATATATATATATATATATATATATATATATATATATATATATATATATATATATATATATATATATATATATATATATATATATATATATATATATATATATATATATAATATATATTATATATATATATAAAAAAATATATGGAAATATATATATTATATATATATATAGATAAATAAATAAAAGTATATATATATATATGTAAAAAATAGCTGTACTGTTCGATATATACTATATATATGCTTTATTTTTTGCTATTCAAAATATTTTCTTAGAAACATTTAATTTTTTTATACTTAATTCGAATATCCATATAAAGCATTATATATAATAAATTACTTATATTTTATCCATTATTCATATGTTTATTCAAATCATCTTGTTATATATTATTAATGCCTGAAATATATTTCATACATCAAATGTAAGAAAAATATACTTTTCATACATATTTTTGAGCAAATATTAGTAATTTATAAAAAAAGTAGTAGAAGTATGTTTTTAAAGTAATAATTTTACATTAGCAGAAAAAATAGAGGTAATAAAATGTTACTGAAATTTTTAAACATTATAGATATCTTTCAGCTGTATGCTTTATTCAAACTATTTTTAAATTAGTCTTTGTAATTATCTTATCATTTTAATAAACGTTATGTAACAGTTTAGCTAAGTTTATATATAAAACATACAACTTATAATTAACACTTTTTAATCTATTTTATAATTTGAATGAATTATAGTTTTAGATGAATAAACATGTTTAAAACATATGTGTTTTCATTAAAGTAAAAAATTTCACTTGCTCAAAATGCTCACATTGCTTACTAAAAATGTTTTTTAAATACATCAGAAGATTTAATAAACTTTAACGATATATTACGTATCTAATACTCCTGAAAATGTAATAAAGTTATTCAGTTAAAATTGCATCATTTTATATTTATTTTTATAAATATTAAAATTTAATTTCTTCTATGCTTAATAAGAATATCGAAATAAAGCATTATATATAATCCATTACTTATATTTTAACCATTATACATATATTTACTTAAATCCTGATGTTATAAATTATTAAGGCCTGAAATATATTTCATACATCAAATGTAAGAAAAATATACTTTTCATACATATATTTGAGCAAATATTAGTAATTTATAAAAACAATTTAGTAGAAGTATATTTTTAAAGTAATAATTTTACATTAGTAGAAAAATTAGAGGTAATAAAATGTTACTGAAATGTTTAAAAGTGATAGATATCTTTCAGCTGTATGATTTTTTCAAACTATTTTTAAATTATTTATGTAATTAAATTAACATTTTAATAAACGTTATGTTGCAGTTTAGCTAAGTTTATATCTAAAACATACAACTTATAATTAACACTCTTATTCTATTTTATAATTTGAATGAATTATAGTTTTAGATGAAAATGTAATTTAAATACATCAGAAGATTAAATAAACTTATCAATATGTTACTCATCTAATACTCCTGAAAATGTACTATAGCTGTTGAAGGAAAATTGTATCATTTTTTTTTTAATTTTTATAAATATAAAATTTCAAAGTAAATTATGCTATTGTCTCTAAGTTTTGTATTAAAAATCAAATTTGAATCGTATTTCGAAAATTAAAGAGTGGTTTAACACTCCTTTCAAATTGTATAATAGTTTGTAAAATATTTATAACATAATTCGTAACTTTACAATTTTACCTGCTGTAAATAGATTCCCCGTCATATGTTTGGTTTACTAATGCATTCTAGAAAACTTAGCTTTTAGATATTTCTAAAATTATGGTTGCATTTAGAAATTTATAATTAAAACTTAAAATTATATCTGTGTGTATTATGAAAAAGAAAATTAACATGAAATCTTCTTTCCAGGTTATTGAATGTACAACAAATGTTTGTTACATATTTAATTATCTTTCAATAAAATGAGTTCAGAGTAGAATCATGGTAGTTGAAACCTACAAACTTTTGCATTGTTGTTGTTGTTGTGGCTTATACTCCAGCTGTCAGACAAGATCCATCCGACCGCTGACCCTAAGGAAGTCAAGTACAAGAAGGGGGGACGAATATAAGTCCTCTCTGGAAAGTCAGAAACAGTCCAGGTTATGTTCAGCTGAAGCTTGCTGAGTTTGACATTTTGAGCAGACTGCAAATATTTTTCTGCCTTTGAAAAATGTGTGACTCTTAGTACCAAATTACTAATATTACTTAGACTTCTATTACCAAATAGAAGTCTACAAATTACCATTCGAGAGGTTTTGTTAAAATGAGTTCAGAAAAGAATCATGGTAGTTGAAACCTACAAAATTTTGCATTGTTGGTGTTGCTATGGCTTATACTCCATCTGTCAAACGTAGTCAGACAAGATCCATCAGACAGTTGACCATAAGGAAGTCAATGACAAGAAGGGGGTGGGCGAATATAAGTCCTCTCTGGTAGTCCCAGACAGTCCAGGGTTTGCTCAGCAGAAGCTTGCTGAGCTCTACATTTTGAGCAGACTGCAAAGATCTTTCTATCTTCGAAAAAATGAGAGGATCTGAGTATTACCAAATGCAATTCTGCAAATTACTCTTCGAGAGTTTTTGTCACAACTGAGAAACAAAGATCTAGGGTCTTTGCCAGCTTGCCAGTAATGACTAGGAGGGATCCTTCACGCCTTCGAAAGTTCAGTGTCTGCATGAAATTTTGCATAAATAACACAATTCAATTGGAGATAGTGCATGAAGTATTTTATTGTAAATTTAGGTAAATTAGGTTTCAAAATAATTAAAAATTATAATTACCTTAATAAAATTTCAAAATCGTCTAAAATTGTTGGAATGATGTATTAAACTACATTTTCATGACTTTAAGGGAACCAAATTCTATTTTATTAAGTTAAGCGTTAGAATATTTATATTTCTCAGTGATTATATAATTAATTTACTTAGTTAAGTAGATATATATCTGTTATACTATTTTACATTTTTAAAATTAAGTTCTACATAAATGTTATACATGAAATTTGTTTCAAATTAAACAAGGGTAATAAAAACAATTTTCAAATAAAAGAGTAGAAACTTGTTCTTATTGTAATAACCAAGTTTTATTGTCATAATGAAAACGGAGAATATGCAGTAAAATATTTTTCATAGTACTTTCAGTGCAATCTTCTTGTTAAGAGGGATTCAAAGTTATTTCCTGATTAAAGTTATAAAGTATTTTATACCTTTTTATTTAACTAAATCATATTTGGATGACTGTAAATATATTAAAATTATTTCATTATATCAAATATCTCATGTTAGAATATTTCTTTGTATTTTTTATTTTTTAAAATACTTAAGTTAACTATTGCACGTTATTTCAATCAATAATAAAGAATAAACGTAAATATTAAATATATATTTTTTTATTTTCAAAAATCATTTTATATTCATTAGAATACTTTAATTATTAATTAAAAATTCTATTTTACTGACATAACATTTATTTCTGCTTATTAACCTCTTCTAAAGTACATAATATTGAAAATTATAGACATTAAATGTTGATTTTATTAATTTTATGAAATTGTATATTAAAGTAAACCGCATAAAGAATAAAATACAGTTCTGCAGCGTTGATTTATAATGAAACAACATCAAAATACGGTGGTAGAAAAGCATAACTATCCATGATTTCTATATCGGAAAGCCCAAACGATAACAAAGTATACAAGTTTTCTATATTAATTTTAGTAACCTTTATGAAGTTTCAATATCCTTTAAATACACCATGACTAATGTATATCCCTTGGGAATTGTAATTTATTAGAATAGAATTGATATTTGAGAACACGTATGAATACGTATGTCAGACTAAAAAAGCCAGTAAATTCTACCTAAAATTCAAGAACATATTCATTTTATTTGAGACTGGTAATCGAAGCTTATATGAGTTAAAAATACAGCAAATATAAAATTTATAATAAATTACTGCTAACTATTACAATAATAATATATTGTACAAGTTGAATAATTAACTATAGAAATACATATTAAATACTTGATTATACATTCAAAAAATATTTTCATTTTTTGAAACGTTTCATTTTAAATTTAAAAAAAAATGTATAGTAAATAAATTACATTAAAATCGAAAGCTACATTTATTTTTAATTCCTTCATAATAAAGGATTTATTAAATTACTTCAAATGCAAGAAGACAAATTTCCTTTATTCAAAAATATTTCAACAATATTTTGTTTTTATTTAAAGTCTTATAGTTAAAGTTTAGTTACAAAATTTCTGAGGTTTGTTAAAGATATTCAAATTACATTGAAATATTTTTACATTTTTGTGCAATTTAATGCAATGCGTATATCACTCATTCATCGTTAAATATAAATTTAAAGATAACATAAAAATATTTTTAATATTCAAATTCATACTATCAATAAGCATTTATACAAATATCTCAATCTTTAAGGTAGTTAATTATGCATGAAAAGGCTATTACATGAGATAAGTCATTGTATATTGAACGATGAAATCAAGATTGTAGCAGCTGTTAGAAACATTCCTTTTATGATACAACTTCTGCTGCAGCTCAAGGAACACTATCGATTAAAGATTTATCGATTATTTGCCTGACCATTAATAAAGGCGGGGAATCGTATTATACTTTCGGTAGTAGTAAAAAGGTTAACCAACAATTAAACAATTGCAAATAAATTTAGTGCAAGGTTGGATAATCTTCTAATAATCAATTTATAAGATGAAAAAAGTTTAATTATTACAGTTTTAATGAGTTGATTTAAATATTTTTATAGTTAATTAAAACTTTTGTTTTGTTTCACAAAATTTTGAATACATTAAATTGACAATTACATTTTATTTTTTACGCTAGAATGTGTATTAAAGTAATGTATTCATGTAGCGAAATACATTAAGTGATAAAATATTTTAAGTCTAGATTTTAATATGGATAACAATATATCTAGTAATGTATATTTAAGCTATAATTTTCTATAGTCTTTCCTATAGTCAATTTTTTAAAGAAGGAAAAACTGAGTGATAGCAAAATTGTAGGACGCTGTTCTTCGGTGCCAGAGTTCACAGATTTAAATTTTACTGTTTATCTTTTTTACGTAGCCGTAAGGAATCAGATTTAAGCGTAAGTTCCCGGTATCATTAGCCCTCAAGTTGCAAAGCAGTATACAATAGTTGTCCAAATCAAATCAAATCAAATCAATGAATTTAAAAATTCTAACCCAAAATGAAACACTTAATACATTTAAAGCAAGTGTGAATTATGGTCTTTCCTAAAGTACGAAATATAAATACTGAGAGAAAGTTTAATTAATAACTTTTTCTAATTTAAATAATTTAATTTTGTTATTCAGGAGTATTTGATTGACATTTTGTTTCGATTAAGATTGTTACAAATGAAGTGAGATAAAATTTTAATATTTTATTTCTTAACAATATAATTAAATATCACTCAAAGCTAGTGACTACAATTTTATTAAATAAGAAGGGGGGACTGCATGGTTTATTTAATCTATGTAATTATTTTTATAACTTATATTAACTTGTTTAAAATATGTATCTATAAGATGCAGTGTATATTGTTTAGCAACCAATTTAATATTATATGACTATTTATGATATGATTACTCTACTTAAACCCTTTGTCTGCGATTACCTTCTTTGTTATGCATGTGTGAGATACAGACGGACACTTTATCCCATAGATAAGAGGTACGAAAATTTTTCCTTTTGAATACAAACTAAAAACTCACAATGTGACCAAAATAATATTTTCACTTTTGTCATGTGGAATTACGATTTGTCAAGAAAAAAGTTTACTGTAGATATTAGTTAATATTTAGTGATCCATTTTTCGGCTTGTATCTGAGGGATACAACACGTTCTGTAGTGTCTGTGGTTTATTTAGTTCTGGTTTTTACTTTTTGTATAGCACTTATAAGCAATTAATTGTTTTTCAAGATTTAATTTATCAGAAAATTTTTATCTTCTGAAGATTTAGGCACAGAAAATTTGATGAAATCTCAAACAGTTCAGATGAAATAATAAAGTCTAAGTTGCATAAAAAAAATTCAAAACATTCAACGAAAAGGCAGTTTTCTATAATCCGTGAACAAAATGGGTAAGTAAGATTCAGGTACTCGTGATGTACATTAAAAAAAAAAGATGAAATTTATTTAAAGCTCAAATAATTTACTCAAGGCTCTTAAATACAAAATATATATGTCAATCAGAATGTGCCTGATAAATATATGAGGTACACCTGAAGAAGTGTTAAATAGTTATTATATTTTCGGGAGGAATAAAAAAATTAACAAACAATTAAATAATGAAACATTTGGTGCGAAAACTATTAATATTCTAAAAATTAATACGATAAATCAGTGTACTTTTAATCAGTAAATTACTTTAACTTTATTTATTTATGGGAAACTATTTAAAATTGGTTGGTTTAATATCAGATTTTAAAATATATAATTAAGAAAAATAAGAAATAGCCCTTTATTTATAAACAATCAGCAGAATGTCTTATCTATACTTTGTTTTTATAAAAAAGTAATATTAACATTTTATTAGAACTATGTTGTTCTTCAAAGTACTATCTAAATAATTAAGAAATAAACAAATTAGTTAAAGAACTTTTAAAAATTACCTTAAAGAATTAGATGAAAAATCATTTGATAGAGTTTTCATTACATAATTATATTTAGTTTATAACAACAGTGAAAGATTTAGATTTAGAGTAAAATCATTTCGAATAAGAGGAATGATATATGTAATATTTTATTTTATTACAAAAACTACATACACTTTAATCCAATGTGTTATTTTTATTAAAAATTATGATAAGAATTGCATATTTAATATACGTATTTATCTAATAATGTGTATTTAACCTATGAACTTCTAATATAAGATTCCAGAAGAAATAAAAGATTTAACAAATATATATATATATTAATAAATTTAGAACAAGAGTAAAAATTAGCATAATTATCCATCTGTACCATAAAATAAAACAGTAGTATAGATTTCAAGAGCATATTACTTTATGTTCACATTTACTCGACATAATTATATTAAAAATATTTAGTTTAAATTAAGAAAAAAAATATAGCATTTTTATTTCTTACAATAAATATTTTAAGCCTAAAATTTTCCTTTTATACAAAAATATTATTAGCATTCTAATTATAACTTGAATATTTGGTTTCTAGTTTTATTAACACAGTGCTGAATAATCATTTTGTTATTCCATTTTTAATAGTTTTAATCTCAATTAAGAGTAAATGATAGAAAATTAAATGGCATTTACTAATTACATGATTTATACTCTTTTATTTTGAGGGAAACTATTAATGATATACTAACAGAGATGCATAAATATTGATATTCATACACTTTTGTTAGCACCAAATCACAAATTTAAAATATATTAAAAATCATCTTAATTTTAATAAATAAAAATAATTATATATTCTGTTTCATGATTTTGTAATTAAAGTAATTTTTTTTCAAATTTAATTAAAATATTCATGGAATTTAATTTTACCTACGTAAAAAGTCTGGTAAAACTTTTGGGTATATATATGAAATATATATTGGAAATATAAATACGTTCAATAGTTTTCAAGTTTTAGATGTGTATATAAATGCATGCTAGACATAAAAGAAACAGGCTTATATAAATATTTTATTCAAATTTTCAAAACTTTAGTTTGAATTGAATGAAGGAAAAATGAATTTTGCAAATGATATAAACAATATGCATGATCAGGTGCATTTTGGCAACTCGAAAGAATATTTAATAAAACCTCGCAGACTGAAACGTTAATTTAAGTCATAATTACCTTCCTAAAACATATGTTAAAACGTGTTCTTCATTGCAAATTTTACTTCCTGTAGATCCAATCCTTAATCAACCACGAGGTCACAATCAAAACACGAGGGCTTTCTAATTACTATATGATTGTTTTAAAATTGAGTAGAATTACATGACTCATATGAAATAAAATTAGTCTTTAAAATTATGCTTGGATTTTTGGGACATTCTACACACTAATAATCTACTCATAGGCAACGAAATAAATATTTGAGATAATATATGCCATTTTGTTAAGGAGTAAAACATATGTGAAACATATAAATTTGCAGCATTAAATAATAAAATTTATTCCAATAATCCTATACGACATACATAGATATCATTATACTTAAAATGTGCATATATTGCATATACGATGACTATTTAAACCGACATAGAATTATAATTTATACACACAGATATAAATACATACATACATACATACATACATACATATATCTATCTATCTATCTATCTATCTATCTATCTATCTATCTATATATATATATACATATATATAAACATAAATATATACATATATATACATAAATATATACATATATATATACATATATAAATATATATATAATATATATATATATATATATATATATATATATATATATATATATATATATATATATATATATATATATATATATATATATATATATATATATATATATATATATATATATATATATATATATATATATATATATATATATATATATATATATATATATATATATATATATATATATATATATATATATATATATATATATATATATATATATATATATATATATATATATATATATATATATATATATATATGTATATATATATATATATATATATATATATATATATATATATATATATATATATATATATATATATATATAATATATATATATATATATATATATATATATATATATATATATATATATATATATATATATATATATATATATATATATATATATATATAT
>CM063504.1:109189771-109222271 GCA_032207245.1 Pardosa pseudoannulata
CAGACGCATTTTTGATGTGAACTTTTCATTATGCTATAAATATACTGAAATATTATTTGTAGTAGTTAAGTTGAGTTATAAAATCATGCTTGAAGCAATTTTCCTCTTGACTATCACTGAGCGTATGTTAGGATTGTTCATTTTTTTTAACAATCTTGCTTCGATTGCTGAGTTATTACTATTATTCTTTAGCATTCAAAGAAGCTACAAAGAACAATAGCAAAGGATTTGTCTAAAAACTGGTGACATATTTTTCCGATTGCATTCATTCACCTTTTCTTTGTCTTGAATGTTTCAGTGTGATTCATCGCAATATGCATTGATAAAATGCATATTTTTCATGTACTAATAAAATTATTTTTGTATGTTCTTTATTGCATTAGTCTCTTCTTATAAGTATAATAGCATTGGTGTTAATAAAAAATTTATCAGTATTCATAATTACTATAATTACGCACTTTTATTATTTGCTGCTTTGCCTGTCACCGGTGACCCCTATGGCAGTCAGCTTATTAATAATAAAGTTTCTTTAAATTTATTAAAACAGTTTCCATTTAAAGGCAGAACACGAGTGTAAGATGTATAAAAACAGTTTTACAAAAGATTTAAAAGTACGCATTAATGTGATTTTTTTTACTCGAGGAGCCAGGTTACCTAAATAAGACTTTATATATATATTTTTTAATTTTAACTGTATTCTTAATATCATTGTTAATAATGTTTTTTTCATTGTACACTTAATTTACCTTTATATAGAATTACTGTTTAAAGTATTATATATGTCTAATACTTTAAACAGTCATAAGTAAACTATTAAAAATATTGATAGTGCAAGTTTATTTAATTTTTTTATAATATATTTATAAATTATGTAGGAATACACAACTGGAAATAAATTTTGTTTAAGTTGAATACAACTTAGATCACTAAAATATTTGGATTAAAAGTGATTCGGAAAATGATTAGTTGCTGTATGATTATTCTTAATAGCATTATTAATAATATATCTTCATTATATACTTAACTTACTATCATATTGAACTGATGATCAAAGTATGAAATATGTCTAATATATTAAACAGTCCTAAGTAACCTTTTAAAATTATTTATAGTACAATGCATAATGCCAAGTTTATTTAGTTCTTTATTATGTATTTATATATTATATAGGAATACAACTGAAAATAAAATTTGTTTATGTTGAATACAATTGGAAGTAATTTTTTTTTACCTTAAATACAACTTATATTAAGTATTTGAATTGAAACTGATTTTGAAAATGATTAGTTGCTTTGTTGTATGTGATACAACAAAAATACTGTACATGCCTTTTCTAGAAAAAAATACATAGAGTTTAAAAATAGCGTGATATGTTTTGTAATGTACACATAAATAAACGATTCCAAGAGATTTTAGAGCGGGATAAAAATAGTTATTACACGTGGAATAGACGTCAAATATCGACGGACCAGTTATAAAAAGCAATATCCCGGAATTCAATGTTTCGAGATATTGGTATTTACATGTTTAACATTACTCTAATGTTTTTAACTTAGCACTCAGCTTAAAGAAATACAAACATTTCGAAAACAGATTGTACCTTTTACATACATATCAAGTTCATGCAATGTTAGATGAAATTTCCATAGAATTATTAACCAATAAAAGGACACTATCTCAAAAGAAATATAAAGTAAAAGAATGTAATTTAAATTTTGAGTTGTTGACTTTTAGATTGGGTTATCAAGATGAAGTACAAAATAAACTAATACATCATTTTTTAGGTCATAAAAGAAGTATATAAGAAAGAAAAAGTTTGAATTAAATAAAACATTTATTTTATTAAAAACATGAAACTGAATTTTCAATGCACAGCTAACTTGACATATTTTAGACAAATATACATTTCCTATTTTCATTAGATTTCTTTCATTTTAAAAATATCTTATCCCATTAATGGACATTCTGTGAAAAGTGACATGTTCAAATACCATGCATAAATTTTTATGACAGAGCATGAAGGATAATTTAATATCTGTACTAAAATATAAGATGAATAAAGCATGTACTACGAAACTTGCATATATTTTATGACAATACATGGATGAGCTGCATTATTTCTAATAATTTCTTAGCTCTCGCACGTACTTAGGATTTTGAACTATCTCGGATTGTGTATAAGATATTTCCATTATTTACGCATGAAATTTTAATGACTAAAAAGAACCTGAGATTCTTTACTGATCAACATATTTTTTATTATACAATTTTTGTTAAGATTATCCCTTTATACTCTAGAGATATCTGGCTTCTTTCTTCTGATCTCCAAGAATTGTATTTTGGAAGGATCCGATCATTAGTCTACTAAAGGAAATTATATTAAGTTCAGATCATTAAACTGATGGCTCCTTCTGAGTTAATGGAATTTGCGAAGCAATTGGCGTTTAAAGATCAGGCGTAAAAGAAACAGCTGTCGTAATCTATATATCTAGTCTTACTGTTATATATATTACATTCCAAAAGTAGATTAGTTTTTCTCAAAACAGGAAATTAAAAGAATAAAGTATTTCGAAATTTAAAGTGTAAACTTAAATTTTCATTTTATTTATAAACTTATATAAAATCATATATATATAATATATGATTTTGATGTCGCAATAAAAATTGTATCTTATATTTTTTAAATGTTTATCACTTTGTTTAATTAAAAAATGCAGGATTTCCATAATATAAATTTAGATATATATGTGACATAACATTTGAAATTGGAAGTAAGATGGAAATTAAGAATTACCAGTTGGTAAGAGATTGAAATAGTGCTGATCTTTGGCAATAGTTTGATTGGATTTATTCGGTGAACTTATTTCGTAAAGAGTATAATTTCCAAATGGGGAAGGACGATACCGTCCTCAGTGAATTTTTAACTCTCAGCTTATATAAATACAAACAAATTCAAAGAGATTGTACCTGTTTCATACATTTCAACTTCATGCAATGTTAGATAAAATTTCCATAGAAATATTAACCAATAAAAGGACAATATATTAAAAAATATAGAGTGAAACAATGAATTTAAATTTTGAGTTGTTCAGGTTTAGACTTAATTGTCAATATGAGGTACAAAATCAAACTAATTCATCCTTTTTTTAGATTATAAAACAATTGTATAGGACAGGAAAATATTGAATTTAATTCAAATTTAATAAAATAAATAAAACAATCCTATGATTAAAAACGTAAAACTGAATTTTAAATGCACAGCTAACTTGACATATTTTAGACAAATATATGTTTCGTATTTCTATTAGATTTTTTTCATTTTGAAAATATCTTGTCATGTTAATGGGCATTATGTGAAGAGTGACATGTTCAAATACCATACATAATTTTTAATGACATATCATGAAGGATAATTTAATATATGTATTAAAATATAAGATGAATAAAGCATATAATACGAAACTTGCATATATTTTATGACAAGCATTGGATGTGCTGCATTATTTCAAATAATATCTAAGCTCTCGCATGTACTTACTTATCATTTTGAATTATCTGTGATTTTGCATAAGATATTTCCATTATTTACGCATGAAATGTTAATGACTAAAAAGAACCTACGATTCTTTACTGATCAACATCTTTTTATTGTACAATTTGTGTTAAAAAATAGAAAATCACCTTTATACTCTAGAGATATCTGGCTCCTTTCTTCTGATCGCCAAGAATTGTATTTTGGAAGGATCCGATCTACTAAAGTCTACTAAAGGAAATTATATTAAGTTCAGACCATTAAACTGATGGCTCCTTCTGAGTTAATGGAATTTGCGAAGCAATTGGCGTTTAAAGATGAGGCGTAAAAGCAACATTTGTGGTAATCTATATATCTAGTCTTACTGTTATATATATATTATAACCTTACTTAAAGTAGATTACATTTTGTTGTAACATAAAATTAAAATTAATCGTATTTGAAAATTAAAGAATAAATTTAAATTTTCATTTTACTTTTACCCTAAATATATCATTTTATTCAGTCAGCAGTAAAACTGATTTTAAATGATTAGTATCTTATATTTTTTTAAACGTTTGTCATGCCTTTTCTATATAAAAATACAGTAGATTTTAAAAATTCAGATAATTATGTTTCTAAACATTTGAAATTGGAAGTAAGATGGAAATTAAATATTACAAGTTGAAATGAGTTTGAAATAGTGTTGATCTTTGGCAATAGTTTGTTTGGAATTCAATGTTTTCGTAAAGATATTGGTATTTACATGGGGAAAGACGATACTCAGTGATTCTTTAACTTAGCACTCAGCTTAAAGAAATACAAAAAAATTTCAAATATATTGTACCTCTTTCATACATTTCAAGTTCATGCAATGTTAGATGAAATTTCCATAGATATATTAACCAATAAAAGGTCACTATCTCAAAAGATATATAAAGTGAAAGAATGTAATTTAAATTTTGAGTTGTTGACTCAAAACTTGACTTCTTGTGCTCTTGACTGGGTTGTCAAGATTAGTTACAAAATTTAACTAATACATCATTTTTTAGGTTATAAAAGAAGTATACAGGACAGAAAAAAGTTTGAATTAAATAAAATATCCATTTGATTGAAAACGTGAAACTGAATTTCAAATGCACAGCTAACTTGACATATTTTAAACAAATATACATTTCGTATTTTTATTAGATGTCTTTCTTTTTGAAAATAACTTGTCCCTTTAATAGACATTACGTGAAGAGTGACATGTTCAAATACCATATATAAATTTTTATGACAGAGCATGAAGGATAATTTAATATCTCTACTAAAATATAAGATGAATAAAGCATGTAATACGAAACTTGCATATATTTTATAACAATACATGGATGAGCTGCATTATTTCTAATAATTTCTTAGATCTTGCACGTACTTACTTATGATTTTGAATTATCTCGGATTTTGTATAAGTTCCATTATTTACGCATGAAATTTTAATGACTAAAAAGAGCCTGAGATTCTTTACATATCAACATATTTTTTTATTATACAGTTTGTGTTAAGATTATCCCTTTATACTCTAGAGATATCTGGCTCCTTTCTTCTGATCACCAAGAATTGTATATTATAAAGATCCGATCATTAGTCTACTAAAGGAAATTATATTAAGTTCAGACCATTAAACTGATGGCTCCTTCTGAGTTAATGGAATTTTCGAAGCAATTGGCGTTTAAAGATCAGGCGTAAAAGAAACAGCTGTCGTAATCTATATATCTAGTCTTACTGTTATATATATTATTACCTTCCAAAAGTAGATTAGTTTTTCTCAAAACAGGAAATTAATAGAATAAAGTATTTCGAAATTTAAAGTGTAAATTTAAATTTTCATTTTATTTATAAACTTATATAAAATCATATATATAAAATATATGATTTTGATGTCGCAATAAAAATTGTATCTTATATTTTTTAAATTTTTATCACTTTGTTTATTTAAAAAATGCAGGATTTCCATAATAAGAATTTAGATATATATATATGTGACATAACATTTGAAATTGGAAGTAAGATGAAAATTAAGAATTACCAGTTGGTATGAGATTGAAATAGTGTTGATCTTTGGCAATAGATTGATTGGATTTATTCGGTGAACTTATTTCGTAAAGAGTATAATTTCCAAATGGGGGAGGACGATACCGTTCCCAGTGATTTTTTAAATCTAAGCTTATATAAATACAAACAAATTCAAAGAGATTGTACCTGTTTCATACATTTCAACTTCATGCAATGTTAGATGAAATTTCCATAGAAATATTAACCAATAAAAGGACAATATATTAAAAAATATAGAGTGAAACAACGAATTTAAATTTTGATTGTTCAGGTTTAGACTGAATTGTCAAGATGAGGTACAAAATCAAACTAATTCATCCTTTTTTTAGATTATAAAACAATTTTATAGGACAAAAAAATATTAAATTTAATTCAAACTTTAATAAAATAAATAAAAAATCATATGATTAAAAACGTAAAATTGAATTTTAAATGCACAGCTAATTTGACATATTTTAGACAAATAAATGTTTCGTATTTTTATTAGATTTTTTTCATTTTGAAAATATCTTGTCATGTTAATGGGAATTATGTGAAGAGGACATGTTCAAATACCATACATAAATTTTAATGACACATCATGAAGGATAATTTAATATACGTATCAAAATATAAGATGAATAAAGAATGTAACACGAAACTTGCATATATTTTATGACAAGACTTGGATATGCTGCATTATTTCAAATAATATTTTAGCTTTCGCATGTACTTACTTATCATTTTGAATTATTTGTGATTTTGCATAAGACATTTCCATTATTTACGCATGAAATGTCAATGACTAAACAGCACCTAAGATTCTTTACTGATCAACATCTTTTTATTGTACAATTTGTGTTAAAAAATAATTATCCCTTTTATACTCCAGAGATATCTGGCTCCTTTCTTCTGATCGCCAAGAATTGTATTTTGGAAGGATCCGATCTACTAAAGTCTACTAAAGGAAATTATATTAAGTTCAGACCATTAAACTGATGGCTCCTTCTGAGTTAATGGAATTTGCGAAGCAATTGGCGTTTAAAGATCAGGCGTAAATGCAACAGCTGTCTTAATCTATATATCTAGTCTTACTGTTATATATATTATAACCTTACTTATAGTAGATTACATTTTGTTGTAACATAAAATTAAAAGGTAATGTATTTGAAAATTAAAGAATAAATTTAAATTTTCATTTTACTTTATCCTAAATATATCATTTTATTCAGTCAGCAGTAAAAAATGTATCTTATTTTTTTTAAATGTTTGTCATTCTATTTATATAAAAAATCCAATATTCCAATAATAAGAATTTAGATAATTATGTGGCTTAATAATTGAAATTGGAAGTAAGATGGAAATTAA
The DNA here is from genome assembly GCA_032207245.1 of Pardosa pseudoannulata. NCBI lineage: Eukaryota > Metazoa > Arthropoda > Arachnida > Araneae > Lycosidae > Pardosa > Pardosa pseudoannulata. Next base: position 109,196,727 of record CM063504.1, read on the forward strand.
ATATTACAAGTTGATATGAGTTTGAAATAGTGTAGATCTTTGGCAATAGTTTGTTTGGATTTTTTCGGTTAATGTATTTCGTAAAGACTATAAGATCCAAATGGGGGAGGACGATACCGTCCCCAGTGATTCTTTATCACTCAGCTTAAAGAAATACAAAAAAATTCAAATAGATTTTACTTGTTTCATACATTTCAATTACATGCAACGTTAGCTGAAATTTCCATACAAACATTAACCAATAAAAGGACAATATCTTAAAAGAAATATAGAGTGAAACAATGAATTTAAATTTTGAGTTCTTCAGGTTTAGACTTAATTGTCAATATGAGGTACAAAATCAAACTAATTCATCATTTTGTTTAGATTATAAAACAATTGTATAAGACAGAAAAAAGATTCAATTTAATTCAAACTTTAACAAAATAAATAAAAAAATACTTGATTAAAAACGTAATATTGAATTTTGAAAGTATAGCTAACTTGACATATTTTAGACAAATATATGTTTCGTATTTCTATTAGATTTTTTTCATTTTGAATATATCTTGTCATGTTAATGGGCATTATGTGAAGAGTGACATGTTCAAATAACATACATAAATTTTAATGACATATCATGAAGGATAATTTAATATATGTATTAAAATATAGGATGCATAAAGCATGTAATACGAAACTTGCATATATTTTATGACTTGGATGTGCTGCATTATTTCAAATAATATCTAAGCTCTCGCATGTACTTACTTATCATTTTGAATTATCTGTGATTTTGCATAAGACATTTCCATTATTTACGCATGAAATGTTAATGACTAAAAAGCACCTACGATTCTTTACTGATCAACATCTTTTTATTGTACAATTTGTGTTAAAAAATAATTATCCCTTTTATACTCCAGAGATATCTGGCCCCTTTCGTCTGATCGCCAAGAATTGTATTTTGGAAGGATCCGATCATTAGTCTACTAAAGGAAATTATATTAAGTTCAGACATTAAACTGATGGCTCCTTCTGAGTTAATGGAATTTGTGAAGCAATTGGTGTTTAAAGATCAGGCGTAAATGCAACAGCTGTCGTAATCTATTTATCTAGTCTTACTGTTATATATATTATAACCTTACTAAAAGTAGATTACATTTTGTTGTAGCATGAAATTACAAGGAAAATGTATTTTAAAATTATAGTGTAAATTTAAATTATTATTTTATTTTTAAACTTAAATATAATTTTTTTTCAGTAAGCAGTAAAAATTTTATCTTATATTTTTTTAATGTTTGTTATTTTATTTAAATAAAAAAAAATCCAGTATTTCAATATTAAGAATTTAGATAATTATTTGGTGTAACATTTAAAATTGGAAGTAAGATTGAAATTAAATATTACAAATTTAAATGACTTTGAAATATTGTTGATCTTTGGCAATAGTTTGTTTGGATTTTTTCAGTTAACTTTTTTCGTAAAGACTATAAGTTGCAAATGGGGAGGACTATACCGTCCTCAGTGATTCTTTAACACTCAACTTAAAGAAATGCAGAAAAAATTTAAATAGATTGTACCTGTTCCATAAATTTCAAGTTCATGCAACGTTAGCTGAAATTTCCATAGAAATATTAACTAATAAGAGGAAAATATCTTAAAAGAAATATAGAGTGAGACAATGAATTTAAATTTTGAGTTGTTCACTTTTAGACTATATTGTCCAGATGAGATACAAAATCAAACTAATTCATCATTTTTTTAGATTATAAAACAAGTCTATAGGACAGAAAAAGTTTGAATTTATTTCAATCTTTAATAAAATAAATAAAACATACATTTGATTGAAAATTTGAAACTGAATTTTAAATGCACAGCTAACTTGACATATTTTAGACAAATATATGTTTCATATTTTTATTAGATTTTTTTCGTTATGAAAATATCTTATCCCTTTAATGGACATTATGCGAAAAGCGACATGTTCAAATACCATGCATTAATTTTTATGACAGAGCATGACGGATAATTTAATATCTGTACTGAGATATAAGATGAATAAAGTATGTAAAACAAAACTTGCATATATATTTTATGACAAGACATAGATGAGATGCATTATTTCAAATAATTTCTGAGTTCTCGCACGTACTTACATATCATTTTGAATTATCTTTGATTTTGTATAAGATATTTCCATTATTTACGCATGAAATGTTAATGACTAAAAATAACCTACGATTCTTTACTGATCAACATATTTTTATTGTACAATTTGTGTTTAAAAAACGACAATTCCCTGTATATTCTAGAGATATCAGGCTACTTTCTTCTGATCTCCAAGAATTGTCTTTTGGAAGGATCCGATCATTAGTCTACTAAAGGAAATTATATTAAGTTCAGACCATTAAACTGATATCTCCTTCTGAGTTAATAGAATTTGCGAAGCAATTGGCGTTTAAAGATCAGGCATAAAAGAAACAGCTGTCGTAATCTATATATCTAGTCTTACTCTTATATATATTATTACCTTCCAAAAGTAGATTAGTTTTTCTCAAAATTGGAAATTAAAAGAATAAAGTATTTCGAAATTTAAAGTGTAAATTTAAATTTTCATTTTATTTATAAACTTAATTATATGATTTGGATGTCGCAATAAAAGTTGTATTTTATATTGTTTAAATGTTTATCACTTTATTTATATAAAAAATGCAGGATTTCAATAATAAGAATTTAGATATATAACTGACATAACATTTGAAATTGTAAGTAAGATGGCAATTAAATATTGCAAGTTGGTATGAGATTGAAATAGCGTTGATCTTTGGCAATAGTTTGTTTGGATTTATTAGGTGAACTTCGTTCGTAAAGAGTATAATTTCCAAATGGGGGAGGACGATACCGTTCCCAGTGATTTTTTAAATCTAAGCTTAAATAAATACAAACAAATTCAAATAGATTGTACCTCTTTTCATACATTTAAACTTCATGCAATGTAAGCTGGAATTTCCATAGAAATATTAACCAATAAAAGGACAATATATTAAAAAACATATAGAGTGAAACAATGAATTTAAATTTTGAGTTGCTCAGGTTTAGACTGGATTGTTAAAATGAGGTACAAAATCTAACTAATTCATCATTTTTTAGATTATAAAACAATTGTATAGGACAGAAAAAAGATTTAATTTAATTCAAATTTTAATAAAATAAATAAAAAATCATTTGATTAAAAACATAAAATTGAATTTTGAATACATAGTCAACTTGACACATTTTAGACAAATAAGTTTCGAGTTTTTTAGATTTTTTTCATTTTGAAAATATTTTGTCATGTTAATGGGCATTATGTGAAGAGTGACATGTTCAAATACCATACATAATTTTTAATGACATATCATGAAGGATAATTTAATATATGTATTAAAATATAAGATGAATAAAGCATATAATACGAAACTTGCATATATTTTATGACAAGATATGGATAAGCTTCATTATTTCAAATAATTTCTGAGCTCTCGCACGTACAGATCATTTTGAACTATCTCTGATTTTGTATAAGATATTTCCATTATTTACGCATGAAATGCTAATGACTAAAAAACACCTATGATTCTTTACTGATCATCATCTTTTTATTGTACAGTTTGTGTTAAAAAAAGATTATCCCCTTTATACTCTAGAGATATCTGGCTCCTTTTCTTCTGATCGCCAAGAATTGTATTTTGGAAGGATCCGATCATTAGTCTACTAAAGGAAATTATATTAAGTTCAGACCATTAAACTGATGGCTCCTTCTGAGTTAATGGTATTTGCGAAGCAATTGGCGTTTAAAGATCAGGCGTAAATGCAACAGCTGTCGTAATCTATATATCTAGTCTTACTGTTATACATATTATTATCTTACTAAAAGTATATTATTTTTTCTCATAACAGGAAATTAAAAGAATAATGCATTTCGAAATTAAAGTGTAAATTTAAATTTTAGTTTTATTTTTAAGCTTAAATATATGATTTTTCAGTCAGCAGAAAAAATTGTATCTTATTTTTTTTAAATGTTTATTATTTTATTTATATAAAAATTGCGTATTTCAGTAATAAGAATTTAGATAATTACGTATCATGATATTTGAAATCATAAGTAAGATGGGCATTAAATATTACTGGTTGAAATGAATTTTAAATGCTGTCGATCTTTGCTATTGACAATAGGTTTTTTATATATTTTCTGGTTAATTTCTTTATAAGTGTCCATAAGTTCAAAATGGGGGAGGAGAATACCTTTACACTAGTATAGATACTAGTGTAGACAATACTAGTATTTGATGTGGTGTATAGTGACTTCCAAAGTAAATGGGGTAAGGCAGACAAAGTAGGCCAACAATTAGGCATAATGTCTATAAGCATTTACATGATGTTTTTAAAATACTCTGAAAATAAATTATTTAATACTGTATTTACCATAACAAATGCTATCTTATTTTTCAGTTATAAATTTAATTATTTCTTCCCCTGTGGCTCTGCTACCATTGATTTCCCCCCCTCCCCAATGACTAGAGAATAGAAAGGTTAACTGTATTTTCATTATAATAATTCGATGAATCTTATAACAGCTCAGTAGATTGTTGACTTTACGAAAACGAACACCAGTAAACATGGAGATTTATGAATAATGTTAATAAAACTGACACCCGAAGTTAACAAATTGTGAAACCACAACCATGTCATTCATTTCTTATTATAAACTGTAGATATAGGTTTTCGCTTCTAATAAAGTTTCTTTTACATTAGATGGTCATTTTGTGATGCTTAATATATAGTAAATAAAATAGATATTAAGAATTTCAAATATTATTTTAAATTTTAGCATAATGAAATATTACGGGAAAATGAGGAAATTTTTTGAAAATTTTTGTAAATGTGGCGATGGTCAATGGAATTTTTAAAGCTTTCTTGTAGATAAATTAAAGTTAAATACAAGGAATTCGGCTTGAATTATAAAAATTCTAATTGACAAACTTAGAAGTCTACACTAATACTTTACTTACCTGAACATTGTTAAAAATTAAGATAATCTAATCCAAAAAATTTCATCTAAAAATTAATATAATCTTATCTAAAGTTTATATATAATATCAGAAACTTATATGTCATATACTCCTAATTAAATCATAGTGATTAAGATAATTTTTTTCTGTTCCAGAATATTTGCAGTAGAATTTGTTACAAATATATGATTTGTTTCGTTTAAGAGAACAAATATCATTTAAACGGATGAGTGTATTTAAAAAAATAAACGTTTTTAATTCCTATCATCCCCTATATAATAATAGCCTAACTTGTCTGTCCGCGAATTTATGAAGCGGTTGTACCTGGAATGGATACAATCAAACATATTGAATTTTTTATGAGTTAGAGTTAGCAAAATTCAAAGCGAGTTCGAAATCCACCTCATTCCCCCTTTTTCCAGCTTTTAATGCTATTATTTCAAGCCTTATTCTCCCTCTTATTCTATACTAAATTCATTCTTGATAGGATAGCTAAGCCGGAGCGTAATATTTAAATTTCTGGACTGTTTTTACTTGAGACTTTATATATTCTAACCATTTCCTCCACCACGTTTAATCTGGCACATGGTAGAGTGTCTGCTCATTTGATCGTCGTACTTCTCGGGTTGATGGTTCTACCACCGACGCAACCGAATTTTTCTAAATCTCTAATTAATTTAATAATTTCTGCTTTTTCTTTTGAATTCTTATTCCTAAAGTTGTTTTATTATTTTTAAAATAATTTTTTACCATTTTTCAAATTTTTATTATTTTTATTATTTTTATTTTATTAAATTCACGTATTGTCATTATTATATCAAGCCCCATTTTTAAGAGCAGACGATTAAATGTATCAATTTATCACATAATAAATAACTAAAAATAACAATTTTTTCTAGCATTATGACGTCATTCTTTTAACCATCTCATTTAATCATTTATTTTAGATTGTTTAATTATCTTCTGCATTATTTCCATACGTTTTATAACTAGACTTAGATATTACGTAAATAATTTTCTTAATCTAATATTTTGTTGCAAAATAATTCTCAGCCAAAAAACAAACCATTTTTTTACATGCCTCATTGGGTACTTAACAAAATTCTGGAAAATTAAAAATTTTACTGATCCCGTCATATGATGGGCTATATTCTAGTCATGTGATAATTATAAAGGGAAAACTAGGTAAGTAATTATATAAGAAATATACTTGACTGTTTTATAGTACACTTAATAAAACTGAAGCTTATGATTTGATATCATGGGCTTAAGTTTTTTTAAAATTATGTTTTTACTGAAATCAGTTTTGAACAACCCTTAAGAACAGAATGCTACGTGGTTCTTTTATTTATTTAATTTTGAGATTTTGGTACGGTTTGTGGTTTAAGGGGTATTAGGACCCTTAAATCTTCAAAATGCTTGATTTTTAAAATATGTGTTTTGGATAGAGATGTTTTAAGCCTTTTAAAAAGTTGTATAAAAATTTTGCTTAGTTTAAAAGTTATGATTAAAAATATAAATGACACTCTAAGGTTTGGCAGCTGTTTACTTATGAGCCATACACTACCGGTTTTAAGGATAAGTCTATTATTTGAACGTATGACTTTCGCTCAAGTGAGACGTCATATTTTAGAAGCATGGACAAAGAGGAAACCCATAGGCATGGCCTGCCACCCCAGAAGTATTGATTGAGAACTTGGAGGACATTGTGACGACTAACATGTATTACGTGCCTCAGTCACTTTTAATGAACACGGCCGAACACATACTTGGTTTGACCAATTGGCTTGTGAAACAATAGTTGTTTGATTATTATTTTAACTTGATTTTCACACGATTACAGATATTTAATGTTGAGCGCAAAATTTCTCAAAACCTATTTAATATGTTTGAGCATAAATTTTATCATTTTAATATAACGATATTTTGTTATAACTCAACTAAAATTATTGTTACGAGAGTAATATTTCTTGTTTGTTTTAGAGAGATAAGTACATGCCAAAATTAATTCCCCAACGGGGGGTAAAATTTGTTAAAAATATAAAATGTGCTAAAACTTGCAGTTTTTTTAAAGTTAAAATAAAATATATAGTTATTTAAAGTTATATAGTTTTAAAATATCTTCTTCATTTAAAAACTTAAAATTTAACATTTGCTTGCAAAATATATTTTGTAAACGTGAACTCAAAGAACAACAGTTTTAACGAACAAAAAATCAAGTCGTAAATACATATTTAAAAAAATATTTTTACTTTTTTATAGGTACTTAACGTTAGCTTTTTAAAGACATATTTAACATATTTAAAAAATATATTTCAGACAATTTAGTGGGAAATAAAAAACGATATGGAAAGTTGAAAAGAAGTAACAAAAACATGTGGTTCTTATGTTTAATAGTCATGAGACCTCAGAAAAGAAAGAAAACTATTAAGTCTGAGAGAAACGAAATTTTGTCTTTTTGATATTTTAAAGTTTAGATGTCTCTTTTAATATCATTAGTTGAGAAATATTTTACCTAGTTAAATTTTTTATATGTGATATGGTTCTCTCAAATTTATTAACTTTCTATTGTTATATTCTGTCTGGTAATTCTTCAGTAGTTATATATGCTACCATAGTTTGATGGTGTAAAACGATTCACACAAACTGTAAGTGTTTTTTGCATAAAGTGTGAAGCTAAACAACTTAATGTTTGGTTTTTCTAGCAATGGCACAGCATTCTTGAACAAAAAATGTGATGCAGAGCATTTCCTAGTCAAACACTTCTTTGAGATCACGCGAAGTATTTAAAGAGGAACTGTTTAGCGAAAAGAATATATCGTTTCACGTTTATTTTCATATTTTCAGGAAGATCAGGAATATATACAAGAAAAGAGAAATGTATCAATCTTGTAAAATATTTGCTGTCTTTTCGTTATGCGGATGAAATCCTGTATTTCGATTTAAATTTCTGATTTGATTTAGCGCATAAACACTTGTATTACTTTTTGCACAGCATTGTAGAATTAGTCACTTATTCAAGTGACTAAAACATATTCTATGCAGCTTTATTGTTACAAGTCCAAATTGTAGTTGAGTTTAAAAACGATTAGTTACTTCTTTATACAACATGATTAATTTATAATTAATACGAGAGATAGATATATGCGAATGTCACATTTCCGTGATCTTTCATCTTCTCGAACATTCTTACGTAGATGTCTACATGTTATTTTTATTTATAAATTTTCATTGAAAATTATTGTATACAGTCCGTGTTGATCTACTTGATCTTCGAGAAATTTTCATCGACATGATCTCTTGTCAAGATGATATTAATATTTTAGACTTAAATCTAAAAGTTTAAAAAGTTTGCAGACTTTAGAATTCTGTAGAGACTTGTCAGAGATTATTTTTCATACCCTGTTATATATTATTACTATTATTACAAGCTCTTATTATGTCAAATTAAACTTTTTCAAGATTTATAGACACTTTAATTAAAAGTTATAGTCTTTATAACATTTAATTTGTGTTACTAAATATCCAAGAAATTATTGTTCTGTCGATAAATTGAAAGAAAATTGTAATGTAATGATATGAGAACAATCTAAATCAGAAGTTTAAACATTATTGCAAAATGTTGTCTTCCAAGTACTTTTTGTGATTCTGCTGCTTTAATAACTTTATAGTTTTTTAATTCTTGTTATCAAACATCTGTAATGACATATATTTTCAAATATATATATATATATATATATATATACAAAACATATTACAGAGAAAAAAATTAGATATAAAAGTTAAATATTAGTTAAACATGTGGAGGTTAATTAAAAAAGATTGCTAGAAATTAATATTTATAACTTACAGATGAACTTTGTATTTACTGATTTTTATTTTTGAGGCTTTATTTTCAGACTGAATAAAAAGTAATTAAATCTGATAGCGTACCAGTAATATAATTAAATATTTTTATTTATTAGTTAATTAAATAAAATCTTCTCTTGTCAAATTTTTTTCCTTATAATTCGTAAAAGAACTAAAATTTCAAGACTAAAAAAGCTGGAAATGAAAGGTTTCTGTATATACACAATTTTTACAAACAAAATAATTACATTTAGTAGATTTTCATCATTTTGTATGTTTTAAATTATGCGTGAAATACCTACCGTATTTTTATGCAATTCAATTATGGTAATTTAGTCTATAAATGTGGGATTTATGAATTGTTATGTTAATTAAATCGAAACTAAAAGGATTAACAAAAATATAATTTATTATGTGAATATTAACTTATATTTAACAACGTATTTTTGAATTTATTTTTCTTTTAAATATTCTATTGTTCTATCAATTAAATAAGAATATTATTATACGCCTATTTATAAAGGACATTTCTCTTCAACAAAAAAGCTTTTTTAAAATCCCTTTGACGTATATAACATCATTAGGAAAATAAATTGACTTTTATTATGCACGTGTTAGAGAAACAAAAACAAACTAGGTAATTTTAAGTAGAAGGAACATAGAAAATTTTGTACAAATCTGATAGTACATATTTGCTAATAATCTAAATTTTGAAAACTTACATGCAATTTGTTAACAGTGATAAAGTTTTTTTTTCTTTGCATTTTTATGTAGGATATATAGATATTTTTTTCTTTATTAGTAATTTCTAAAATTTTTTATAGCAAAATATATTTGTGTCTTTAAATAATTGCACAAAATATCAAAATGGAGTATATAATGTAACACACAACCATGTATCAGTGAAATATAAAACTTGATTTTGTTCTATGGTGTGTAGCAATCGAAAAAGAAATCAATGTTTCAATTTAAATTTACATACAATATCCTGATAAACAATGGGACAATTTGAGTAAAAGATTTCAGAGCAAACATTTATTCTTAGCTTATAAATAAAAACAAAATACTTTTATGTTAGTGAATGCCTTTATATTTTTTAAATTAAAAATTAAGATTGAAATAAAAATTACTTAATGAAATGTTGAATTTTCACTACATTTTAAAGCTCTATAAGTAAATACCCTCATTAAAGTACACTTTTTGAAAACAATACTAGAATAATCTTTCTAGAAATAGTCATATTTTCCAAATTAATTGTCAGACATATATACATAGGACAAAACTAGAAATGATTTTATATCTCTATCAGTTAAAAAGAACTTAAACATCTTTGTATAGGAAGATTTAGATGTTAACACATTTGCAGATATATTTTCTACAATGTCCAAAGTCTATATATAATGCATCTAAGATTTTTTAATTTTTCAAGATTTTGAATGTTTTATCGTTGAATACCTTTAAAAGTACTCTAGCTGTAGTCAGAAAAATATTTCTTTTCATAAATATATCATAAGTCAATTAAGTAACAAAGGTTTATGACGTTATGATGAAATTTATTATTTTTTTGTCTTATTTTTTATATAATATATTTTTTATAATTTAATATATTTTTCTCATATTTCCGTTTTAACTTCAGTACGATTTTTTCATATGTTTTGTCTCTGTATTCCTAATTGTAAAAACCATAGAAAATGTTATATTTTAATTTTTTCTATCACAACACATTTTATTATTCAGTAGCTTTTGCATAATTAGGCTTTAAAAAAATTTATCAAATTATTATATTTATATTATATTATATCTATATGCTGCAAAGTATCTGCGACGAATGCCTATCTCTTATTAAGTGTATATTCTGAGACAGAATTAGTGTTCTAAACAGACATAAATTTATGTTAAATGTTCTTTTATTTGTGATTAAATGCGAAGTATACCAAGTGAAATAACGTTCTGAAATATAAGAATTTAGGTCTCGAAATTAAGTGCAACACTCTACAACGTTTCATTTTGGAAAAAGCTATTTTTCTTAAAATGAGAATAGTTTATAACTCTTTTCACACTTTTATGACTGTAATGTAGTAAATGATTACGGGATTTTTATCAAATTATTTCGCGTATTATAAAAAATAATAATGTAAAAACTATTTTGTAAAAAAGGTTTTAAAAAAATTCTTATACTATTTATTTTAGTTCTCGTTTTAAAAAGTACTTTTCTCACTGAGGAGACAGATACAGTTTTTCTTTAGACTAGAACACTTCTTTTCTGACAGCTAATGCGTGATATTTTTGACAAGCTTATTTAATTTTTGTTTATAGTTTATGAATTCTTCCGATTCCTAGAAACTCTTTTCAATTAAGTACACTTAAATCAACACATTTAACATGTCTCTGATAGCGTGTTTAAATTGTAAAATTGTTATACAAGCACCTATTTACACTGTTTGAAGCAAAATAATAAATTCCCAAAAAATTCAAAATATCAAAATAAATTAATAGTTTGGTTGCATATGATATCCAGTCTAACTGATTCATCATAATTTATGATTTTATGGTTGGTTGGGAGCACTACGGTCTACATTTTTGCAACACGAGGGCTAATGAGACAGGGACCTACTGCTTAAAGCCGATTCCGAACGGCTACGAACATCCATCCCTTAGTGGGATTCGAACCCACTAACTCCGGATCCGAAGGTCAGTGCGCTAACCATTCGGCTTTATGATTTTATGAAGAAGTCCAATGATAACGTCATTAATATTATACTATTTTGAGATATATAAACAGTAAAATTATAAATCTATAGTTATAATATTAGTTTATATCAGATTATAAACTAAGATTTATAGCATGTTTGAATCTCAAAAGAATTGTTAAATTCTTATGCATTTACTACATGAACAGCAATTAAAAACGTATGGAAGAGTTGAAATCTATATATATTACTAATATATGCACTTTTACTAATATTAATATTTACTAATAATATTAATATTAGACTTTAGTAGTTATTTGTTTCCTATTTATACCTAAATTTCTCAATAAACATAGATATACTTTTAATTTTTTTTTCTTCTAAAGAAGATTTTAAACGTTTTTCTGTAAATGGTCTCAAACCTATCTTGTGTTTTTAAATTTACGTATTACAGAAATATTAATTTCCAGAAATTATATTTAAGGAAATTTTGAGTTGATACAGAAAATTAATGATAAACGAAAATATTAGATTCGTAATGGGCACAGAACTTAGCACTTGATTCTTTCAAAGAAATTTCAGTAACCAAAACAGTTAAAAAAGACATTTCAAGAAATAGTTGATCCTCTTAAATTCCAATAATAAGCTTCATAAAATTTATTTAAAACCAATTTATCAAAATAGTATTATTCTCATCAAAAAATATTTAAAGGAAAATATTATAATCCTGCTAACAATCTATTGAATATAAAAGGAAAAAAAATGGAAACAGCCATTTTACCTTCAAGAATATGTCTAAAACTGAATAATTTTTTTCTCAGATATAAAAATAAAGTTTCTAAAAGACATTTGTTATTGAAATTACATTAAGGCTTAAAAGCATATTTTAGAAGAATATTTTTCTCCGTTTTATTCTATAGATATTTTGAAAAAATCATTTTATTTTTCGATAGGCTAATAATACATTTTACCCTTTTTAACGTTCCTTTAATTCCTTTTATGAGAAATTAATTAAAACAAGATAAGAGATATAAAAAACCCTTTTAAATCAGTCTCAATATAAAATAGATGTAAAACGTAATTGGATATTTTTCCGAAACATTCAAAATGTTAATGGAATAATACCTTTTCTGTGGAAAAATCTGTCTGTATTTTTTTAAACCTTATGATGTTTTTAATATATGTATATATATATATATATATATATATATATATATATATATATATATATATATATATTATATATATATATATATATATATATATATATATATATATATATATATATATATATATATATATATATATATATATATATATATATATATATATATATATATAAAGATATATATATGTATATATGTATATAAAAGATATATATATGTATATATATGTATATATATATATATATATATATATATATATATATATATATATATATATATATATATATATATATATATATATATATATATATATATATATATATATATATATATATATATATATATATATATATATATATATATATATATATATATATATATATATATATATATATATATATATATATGTATATATATATATACACATATATATATATATATATATATATATATATATATATATATATATATATATATATATATATATATATATATATATATATATACATATATATATATATATATATATATATATATATATATATGTATATATATATATATATATATATATATACAGACATATATATATATATATATATATATATATATAATATATATATATATATATATTATATATATATATATATATATATATATATATATATATATATATATATAAATATATATATATATATATATATATATATATATATATATATATATATATATATATATATATATATATATATATATATATATATATATATATATATATATATATATATATATATATATATATATATATATATATATATATATATATATATATATATATATATATATATATATATATATATATATATATATATATATATATATATATATATATATATATATATATATATATATATATATATATATATATATATATATATATATATATATATATAAGTAATGAGTTCAAATTCGGGACATCGATTAAAAAATTCTAACAGAAGAATCTAAAGAAAATTTTAAAAAAATCACTTTTGTGTTAGAAGTAAAAATATCTCAGATTAAAGATAATTATTTTCAGTAAAAATTACATTCTCTAATTGAATCTCAGTCAGAAATGAAGTCAGTATTCTTTTTAGATCATAGCATGGGGAATGTTCATTAAATGAATCCTATGGTATTTCAGCACATGCAAACTTTGTAAAAAAGAACTACCAAGCATCACGGCGTGCAAACCTCACCCTCTAATTCATACAGTAGATTACAATAAGGGGAAGGTATCTAATATACTACCGGGCATGATCTACAGAAACACCGATAATATCTGTCTGTACATCTAGAGAAAGGTCTGGATAAATCTATCTGTCACAATATCATCTTCCTTGGAAGACGAAAGAAGGAAGATACGCAGGGCTTCGCGTTGAAACATCAAATTTTACGAGGAAGTTAAAAACTGCTTGGAATCTCTAGCATGGACATACAAATGAGTTTCACCAATCACAGGAGTAGGGATACGCTGTGGGGTAGCATATCAAATTAAATTACTGTAGCTAATATTAAAATAAACAGGATTGCTTGAAGATATGCATGTAAAATAGATTTAAATAAAATAGATGTTACTTCTTAGGCACAACATTGAATACAATTTAATCAGATTACTTTTGGAAAAACTTAAATTCCAACACATAAATATTTTAAGTAAAGTTTCATTTTTTTTATAATTATAAAATGTTTTATATATCTGTTTCACTGTATATCGTTTGATATGTTATTTGTTATATGTTCCACCTATTTATTTATCTGTATGACATTTCAGGAACTGACTAATGGTGCAAATTTTAATTGGGGAATTCAAAAACAAAAATTTTATAAGTGAACATCGCTTGCACTATTTTATCCAAATTCTAATTATTGATTTTGAAAGTTATTAATATATAGATATTGTGAACATTCCTTTTTAAATCTTAATTTCCATGTCTTTCAAAAAATTTTGTTCTGCATTTTTCTATAGCATTTTAATTTTTTAATCTTTTCTTTCAGTGTTTTTAAAGATATATGGTAAATGTATATATTTTTTAGTATTTATTTTATGCTTAATATTCAATCATTTATCCTCTGTAGTTACAGTTTATGATCATATTTTCTCGCCCATTTACTTATTAGTAGGGCATTTTAAGAACTGACTAATGGTGCAAATTTTAATTGGGAATTTCGAAAACAATAATTTTATAAGTAAACATCGTTTTGCACTAATTCATCCGAATTCCAATTATTGATTTTGAAAGTTATTCATATGTAGACTTTGTGAATATTTATATTTAAATTATAATTTCCAAGTTATTCAAGCACTTTGTTTCTGTATTTTTCTATAGTATATTAACTTCTAATTTTTTTTTCAAGTTTTATTTAATATTTATGGTGAATGCATTGCTTTTTAGTATATATTTTATGCTTAGTATTTAATATTTTACTCTCTGCATTTACAGTTTTTGAACATATTTTTCCGCCCATTTATTTTCAGTAGAGCATTTAAGGAACTGCCTAATGGTGCAAATTTTAATTGGTTAATTCAAAAACAATAATCTTATAACTGAACATCATTTGCATTATTTTATTCAAATTTCAATTATTGATTTTTAAAGTTATTCATATATAGACATTGTGAATATTCATCTTCAAATTATAATTTCCAACTTATTCAAGCACTTTGGTTCTGCATTTTTCTATAGCATTTTAACTTCTCATTTTCTCTCTTTCAGGTTTTATTTAATATTTATGGTGAATGCATTGATATTTTAACATATATTTTATGCGTAGTATTTTGTATTTTATTCTCTGTAGTTACAGTTCTTGAACATATTTTCCCGTACATTTATTTATCAGTTGGGCATTTAAGGAACTGTCTAATGGTGCAAATTTTAATTGGTTAATTCAAAAACAATAATCTTATAACTGAACATCATTTGCATTATTTTATTCAAATTTCAATTATTGATTTTTAAAGTTACTCATATATAGACACTGTAAATATTCATCTTTAAATTATAATTTCCTAGTTCTTCAAGCCCTTTGGTTCTGCATTTTTTATAGCATTTTAACTTCTGAAATTTTTTCTTTCAGATTTAATTTATTATTTATGATGAATGCATTTATTTTTAGTAAATATTTTATGCTTATTATTTAATCTTTTATCATCTGTAGTTACAGTTCATGAACATATTTTCCCGCTCATTTATTTATCAGTCGGGCATTTAAGGAACTGTCTAATGGTGCAAATTTTAATTGGGGAATTCAAAAACAATAATTTTATAAGCAAACATCGTTCGCACCATTTTATCCAAATTTCAATTACTGATTTTGAAATTTATTCATATATAGACACTGTGAATATTCATATTTAAATTATAATTTCTGAGACTTTCAAGCTATAATTTTCTGTATTTTTCTATAGTACATAAACTTTTCAATATATTTCTTTGACTGTTTTTAAATATATATGATGAAAATATTTATTTTTTAGTTTTTATTTTATGCTTAACATTCAATTTTTTGTATTCTGTAGTTCCAGTTCTTAACCTATAGAAAGATGTCAATACCTAATATTTTTGTTTAATTTACTGTTTACCAGTAGTGTCCATCTGCTGGCTTGCCATGCCAATTATAAAGTCCACGTATTTAGAAAAATATATTATATTCACGCAATATTTTCTTCGATTAAATTCATTAAATCTAGTATAAAAACCAGATTCCTATTTCATTCTTGTTTTCTCTTCTGTTGTTATTATTGACAAAACTGTTGGGAGACATTCGTTTATTGATTTGGAAAAAAGACTATCTACAATGCTTCTATTAAATTATCCCTTTTAAAATTTCATTTCTAATATATCTAATTATATTACTTCTTCATTTCCCCCTCCTCTCTTGTCAATATTAGTTCAAACTTAATGACACTGTCGAGTGATCATCAACAATATTCAATTATTTGTCGTGTGGTACCTTTTTTGTTTCTCTTTAATTAAACACTGTATGGTTTGTTTTATGAATGTAATCATTATGGTAAGAGCTTTAAATAATTTGTTCCAACTTTAAAATAGCTAATTTTGTATTCTGATTCTCTACATTATCCCATATATTCTTAGTATAAATTTATAAACACAATAATACAGCTGAAGAATTGTATTTCACAACAGGGTTTTTACTTTATCTTTTATGCCTCTGAAATGACTAAACATTAAAAAATAATATACATATTATTAAATACCGGTATATAAATCCTACTTGCAGAAATTTACAAATATTATCGAAATATAAAAAATTCAGTCTACGTTAATACAAAAGGCTTCCAACATGACTTTGCATAATATAAATATTTAAAATCCCTGTTAAAGAATATTAAAAATAATAAACTTATTCATCTAATCTATTTCTTTATTTACTAAAGAATTCAATTATTTGTACTTTATTCTATATTACCTTGAAATTGGTAAAAAAATCATAATATTCATTTGTCTTATTTTTGTAAGGCTAATTGCCGTTTATGCATTCACAGAAATGTCCTGTAGACGTTAATAATACATTATTAGAGTCCACCTACCACCTTCCATAATATCTGCTTGTCCATTGGACCTTGCATGCTGTTAGTGTAGAAGCTATTGAGGATTTAATAGAAATTATACATACACGTGATCTTAATATTAAACTAAAGATAATTTGCAATAGACTACCAGAAAAATACACAGGAGGTAATTTCAGATTACATAATTATCCATTGTCGGTATTTTGCATAAAAACCATATAAAATAAAATGTGCCATAATTTTCAGTTTTTTTTTGTTTACATATTTACATATAACAAGATTGATTGTCAAATTTGAATCTCATAGGACAGAAATTTCTTTGCTCAAAAATTTAGACTATAAACTCAATTTAATATTTTTATTAAAAATTTTATTCAGTATTCCAAAGTATGTAACATTTATTCTTCTAAATAATTTTAGTTACTAAATTATCTTTCTATAAAGTTATTTCACTTTGATAAAGAATTTAATTCCTTAAATATTTTTCATTTAATGCAGGACTATAAAAAACAATTCCATATACCATCATATTGTCCGGTTGTCCATTGTACCTTGCGTGCTGTTAGTGTAGAAGCTATTGAGGATTTAATAAAAATTATACATACACTTGGTCTTAACAGTAAACTAAAGATAATTTGTATTAAACTAAGAGATAAATACACAGGAGGTAATTTCAGGTTACTTAATTATCCATTGTCGATATTGTGCATAAAAATCATATCAAATAAAATGTGCCATAACTTTGAGTTTTCCTGTTTACATATTTACATATAACGAGATTTATTGTCAAATTTAAATCTCAAAGGACATAAATTTCTTCGTTCAAAAATTTAGACTATAAATTCAATATTTTTATTAAAAATTTTATTACTTAGTACAAAGTATGTAATATTGATTCTTCTAAATAATTTTAGTTACTAAATTATCTTTCTGTAAAGTTTTTTCATTTTGGCAAAGGATTTAATTCCTTAAATATATCTCATTTAATGCAGGACTATTAAAAACAATTCCACATGAAATCTTCAATATCATCCGGTTGTCCAGTGTACTTTGCGTACTGTTAGTGTCGAAGCTATTGATGAATTAATAAAAATTATATATACACGTGATCTTAACAGTAAACTAAAGATAATTTGTATTAAACTAAGAGAAAAATACACAGGAGTTAATTTCAGGTTACATAATTATCCGTTGTTAATATTTCGCATAAAAATCATATCAAATAAAATGTGCCATAATTTTGAGTTTTCTAGTTTACATATTTACATATAACGAGATTGATTGTCAAATTTAAATATCATAGAACATAAATTTCTTTGTTCAAAAATTTAGACTATAAACTCAATTCAATATTTTTATTAAAACTTTTATTTCTTAGTATAAAGTACGTAGCATTGATTCTTCTAAATTATTTTAGTTACTAAATTATATTTCTATAAAGTTATTTCATTTTGACAAAGGATTTAATTCCTTAAATATATCTCATTTAATGCAGGACTATTAAAAACAATTCCACATGAAATCTTCTATATCATCCGGTTGTCCATTGTACCTTGCGTGCCGTTAGTGTCTTAGCTATTGAGGAATTAATAAAAATTCTACATACACGTGATCTTAACAGTAAACTAAAGATAATTTGTATTATACTACGAGAAAAATACTCAGGAGGTTATTTCAGGTTACATAAGTTTCCATTGTCAATTTTTTGCATAAAAATCATATCAAATAAAATGTGCCATAATTTTGAGTTTTCCTGTTTACATATTTACACATAATGAGATTTATTGTCAAATTTAAATCTCATAGGACATAAATTTCGTCATTAAAAAACTTAGACTATAAATTCAATTCAATATTTTTATTAAACATTTTATTACTTAGTACAAAGTATGTAACATTTATTCTTCTAAATAATTTTAGTTGCTAAATTATCGTTCTTTAAAATTATTTCATTTTGTCAAAGGATTTAATTCCTTAAATATTTTTCATTTAATGCAGGACTATAAAAAACAATTCCACATACCATCTACCATATTGTCCTGTTGTCCATTGTACCTTGCATGCTGTTAGTGTAGAAGCTATTGAGGATTTAATAAAAATTTTACATACACGTGGTCTTAACAGTAAACTAAAGATAATTTGTATTAAACTACGAGAAAAATACACAGGAGGAAATTTCAGGTTACATAATTTTCCATTGTCGATATTTTGCATAAAAATCATATCAAATAAAATGTGCCGTTATTTTGAGTTTTCCTGTTTACATATTTACATATAACGAGATTTATTGTGAAATTTAAATCTCATAGAACATAAATTTCTTCATACAAAAATTTAGACTATAAATTCAATTCAATATTTTTATTAAAAATTTTATTACTTAGTACAAAGTATGTAACATTGATTCTTCTAAATAATTTTAGTTACTAAATTATCTTTCTATAAAGTTATTTCATTTTGATAAAGCATTTAATTCCTTAAATATTTCTCATTTAATGCAGGACAATTAAAAAGAATTCCACGTGCCATCTTCAATATCATCCGGTTGTCCATTGTACCTTGCGTGCTGTTAGTGTCGAAGCTATTGAGAAATTAATAAAAATTCTACATACACGTGGTCTTAACAGTAAATGAAAGATAATTTGTATTATACTACGAGAAAAATACCCAGGAGTTAATTTCAGGTTACGTAATTATCCATTGTCGATATTGTGCATAAAAATCATATCAAATAAAATGTGCCATAATTTTGAGTTTTCCTGTTTACATATTTACATATAACGAGATTGATTGTCAAATTTAAATCTCATAGGACATAAATTTCTTCGTTCAAAAATTTAGACTATAAATTCAATTCAATATTTTTATTAAAAATTTTATTACTTAGTACAAAGTATGTAACATTTATTCTTCTAAATAATTTTAGTTACTAAATTATCTTTCTTTAAAATTATTTCATTTTGACAAAGGATTTAATTCCTTAAATATTTTTCGTTTAATGCAGGACTATAAAAAACAATTCCACATACCATCTACCATATTGTCCGGTTGTCCATTGTACCTTGCGTGCTGTTATTGTAGAAGCTATTGAGGATTTAATAAAAATTATACATACACGTGGTCTTAACAGTAAACTAAAGATAATTTGTATTAAACTACGAGAAAAATACACAGGAGGTAATTTCAGGTTACATAATTATACATTGTCGGTATTTTGCATAAAAATCATATCATATAAAATGTGCCAGAATTTTGAGTTATCCTGTTACATATATACATATACAGAGATTGATTGTCAAATTTAAATTTCACAGGATAGAAATTTCTTAGCTCAAAAATTTAGACTATAATTTCAATTTAATATTTTTATTAAAAAATTTATTAAGTAGTACAAAGTATGTAACATTTATTCTTCAAAATAACTATAGTTACTAAATTAACTTTCTATAAAGTTATTTCATTTTGATAAAGCATTTAATTCCTTAAATATTTCTCATTTAAGGCAGGACTATTAAAACAATTCTATTAATAACTATGAAAGAAATTAACTTAATGACTTATTGATCAAGCATAGACAACAGAAGTTTAACTATCGATAATTTATCTCAATATAGTGTGACAAAAGAGAAATTTCATTCCATTAAATTTATCCCCACGAGAAGCTTCCTAAATGAAATAAAATACATAGTAAATAGGAAGATTTATTTAAAAAATAAAATGTAATTAGTTTAGATTTTTTGTAAGTCTCTTTTCCTAAATTATCAATGCGAATATAAATACTCACTCTTTCCACAAACTTTTAAAATACTTTTATCCGTGTCTTCCTTTTTAACTGTGTCTTATTTATTCAGAAAGTCAAAATTTTGTTTATTTATAACTGTGATATTTATCCATAATTTGAAGTGATTTAAAAATGTAATCTGAATAGATTGTAACATTCCTACTACATTGGAAAAATACTTTGTAGTAATGATCTTAGAGAATCAGTTTTCAAATTCTGGATGTATTTTTCACACAATTTTTAGTGATTCTTCCATACGATATAACAAAGTATCTGAAAAGCTACTCCACAGTTACGCTCTTGTATTAAGATAAATTAAATTGTAGATGTGTGCTAATTCCTATTAAGATGTATCTTTTTTCACGCAGATAACTCTTTTTCGAACCAACATTTATAATCATTCATGAGACATTCTCCAACATGTATAATCATTCAATGAGATGTAACAAAAACAAAATTGTAATTTCCCTTTTTTTTAATTTTATTTTAGGATATGCAATTTTCTCATAGAACTTTTCTTTCTACAATATTGATACACTTATATCATAATTTTCTATGACGACATTTTTAGAGCAGTTCAAAGGAAACTTCAAAGCGAGATTTTTAAGTTGGACTAAAGAGAGATTAGTTTTATTTCTAATTCATAAAGTCTTTCATTTTACTTATGTAATTTTTCTAATATGATATTCATATTAGAACTTAAAATTATATATGTTCTACTTTGAAATGAAAATTACTGGATATTTATATAATCCATAAAATGAAAAATAAATTGACGTACGTTTTTATATAATTTAGATTAAAAAACTTAACATTAATTTTAAACCTGTTAATGTGACCTATTAAAAAACAAAATTACAATTTCATGTTATTTTAAGACACTGTTTTATCACATGAACATTTTTTTCTACAATACTTTTTACACATTTATACCATAATATGGTATTATTAGAATTTTAAAAGGATTAACAGTTAAAAGGAAACTTGAATGCAATATTCCTTAATTAAGTTAAAATTATAGTTTAATTAAATTTATATTCATATAAACTTTTTTCTCATTTATATTTTTTCTAAACTCATATTTAAGTTTTACCTTGGAATTATAAATGCTGTTTTATATAATGAATATATAAAATAAATGAATATATAAAAAAAATTCATATAATTTAAGCATATATCGTATTTTTTAAAATTTTTTATTCTTTAAAAAGCATATTGAGTAGATTATTGGATAGACGTTTCCAATATGTAGCCTTATTTTTAATTTAAAATTTGCTATAACTCAATTTAAAACTTGATATTTAATTAGCATTATAATTATTTTATATTTATAAATACTTATTTTAAATACATTTATATCTAGATGTGACTTTTAAAAATATCTAAGCTTCTATAGGGATTGTCCATACACTTAAAATCCAAAAAAGTCAATCCAATGTATTGCTCCTTGCAAAAAGTGTACCTATAATCATTAAAAAAGCTCATTCTTCGATTTTGATAAATATTGGAATTTTTATCTGATAAATGGACTTTTCATTCACGTTTCTCTTTTCTATGCGAGTATAGTATTTAAACATAAAAACGATTTGAAAATGCATACCGTTTATGTCTAAACTGTACATCTGTATTACTTTTACATTTAAAAATATTGATATAAATAGGTACTTCAGAATGCATAATCTGATAACAGTACTTATATTTAATAGGAAGACTGTTGCACTTCAGAGACTCTTATTAAAAGTATGAGTTTACTACATGATGTGGATTCCAGCTCTTAGAATATATTTTTTTATTATTAGATTAAATAATATATATTTAAAGAGTGGATCTTTCAAATAAAGTTTGTAACAGGGGAGAGTTTCCTATACAGAATATCTACGTTAAAAAAAACATTATATCACAATACTTTCCTCTTATATGGAGTATAGTATTTAAACACAAAAACGATTTGGAAATGTATGCCGTTTATGTCAAAACTGTACATCTGTATTACTTTTACATTTAAAAATATTGATATAAATAGGTAATTCAGTATACGTAATATGATAACAGAACTTATATTTAATAGTAAGATTGTTGAACTTCTCAGATTCTTATTAACAGTATGAGATTACTACATGATGTGGATTCCAGCTTAGTATATACTTTTTATTATTAGATTAAATAATATATATTTAAAGAGTGGATCTTTCAAATAAAGTTTGTAACAGGGGAGCGTTTCCTATACAGGACAACTAAGTTAAAAAAAACATTATATCACAATACTTTCCTCTTATATGGAGTATAATATTTAAACATAAAAACGATTTGAAAATGTTTTATGTCAAAACTGTACATCTGTATTACTTTTACATTTAAAAATGTTGCTTTAAAAGGTACTTCAGAATGCATAATCTGATAACAGAATTTATATTTAATAGTAAGATTATTGAGCTTCTGAGACTCTTATTAAAAGTATGAGTTTACTACATGATGTGGATTCCAGCTTAGTATATACTTTTTATTATTAGATTAAATAATATATATTTAAAGAGTGGATCTTTCAAATAAAGTTTGTAACAGGGGAGCGTTTCCTATACAGGACAACTAAGTTTAAAAAAAAAAAAACATTATATCACAATACTTTCCTCTTATATGGAGTATACTATTTAAACATAAAAACGATTTGAAAATGTATACCGTTTATGTCAAAACTGAACATCTGTATTACTTTTACATTAAAAAATATTGCTTTAAAAAGGTACTTCAGAATGCATAATCTGATAACAGAATTTATATTTAATAGTAAGATTATTGAAATTCTGAGACTCTTATTAAAAGTATGAGTTTACTACATGAAACGGATTTCAGCTTAGCATATATATTTTTTATTATTAGATTAAATAATTTATATTTAAAGAGTGGATATTTCAAATAAAGTATGTAACAGAGGAGCGTTTCCTTTACAGAATATCTATGTTAAAAAAACATATCACAATACTTTCCTCTTATATGGAGTATAGTATTTAAACATAAAAACGATTTGAAAATGTATACCGTTTATGTCAAAACTGTACATCTGTATTACTTTTACATTTAAAAATATTGATATAAAAAGGTAATTCAGAATGCGTAATCTGATAACAGAACTTATATTTAATAATAAGATTATTGAACTTCTGAGAGTCTTATTAAAAGTATGAGTTTACTACATGATGTGGATTCCAGCTTAGTATATATATTTTCATTATTAGATTAAATAATATATATTTAAAGAGTGGATATTTCAAATAAAGTTTGTAACAGGGGAGCGTTTCCTATACAGAACATCTAAGTTAAAAAAAACATTATATCACAATACATTCCTCTTATAAATAGTATAGTATTTAGACATAAAAACGATTTGAAAATGTATGTCGTTTATGTCAAAACTGTACATTTGTATTACTTTTACATTTAAAAATATTCCTTTAAAAAGGTACTTCAGAATGCATAATCTGATAACAGAATTTATATTTAATAGTAAGATTATTGAACTTCTGAGACTCTTATTAAAAGTATGAGTTTACTACATGATGTGGATTCCAACTTAGTATGTATATTATTTTTATTATTAGATTAAATAATATAAATTTAAAGAGGGAATCTTTCAAATAAAGTTTGTAACAGGGGAGCGTTTTCTATGCAGAAAAACTAAGTTAAAAAAACATTATATCACAATACTTTCCTCTTATATGGAGTATAGTATTTAATCATAAAAACGATTTGAAAATGTATGCCGTTTATGTCAAAACTGTACATCTGTATTACTTTTACATTTAAAAATATTGCTTTAAAAAGGTACTTCAGAATGCATAATCTGATAACAGAATTTATATTTAATAGTAAGATTATTGAACTTCTGAGACTCTTATTAAAAGTATGAGTTTACTACATGATGTGGATTCCAGCTTAGTATATATATTATTTTTATTATTAGATTAAATAATATATATTTAAAGAGTGAATCCTTCAAATAAAGTTTGTAACATGGTTTCCTATACATAATATCTATTTTAAAAAACATTATATCACAATACTTTCCTCTTATACGGAGTATAGTATTTAAACATAAAAACGATTTGAAAATGTATACAGATTATGTCAAAACTGTACATCTGTATTACTTTTACATTTAAAAATATTGATATAAATAGGTATTTCAGAATGCGTAATCTGATAACAGAACTTATATTCAATAGTAAGATTATTGAACTTCTGAGACTCTTATTAAAAGTATGAGTTTACTACATAATGTGAATTCCAGCTTAGTATATATATATATATATATATATATATATATATATATATATATATATATATATATATATATATATATATATATATATATATATATATATATATATATATATATATATATATATATATATATATATATATATATATATATATATATATATATATATATATATATATA
>CM063504.1:109227271-109229771 GCA_032207245.1 Pardosa pseudoannulata
AATATATTATATATATATATATATATATATTATAATATATATATATATAATTATTTATATATATAATATTATATATATATAATATAAATATAATATATATATAATAAATATATATATAATTTTATTATAATTATTTTTTATTATTATGATTAATGTGCTGTCTATTATTAAACTAGAATGCAAATTATAAAATCCTTTTACTTAGGTTGAAAAAAATTCTTTCCATAGTTAACATTTTTAATAAAAATGAATGTCTTAAATTCCCAAAATATTTACCTGACATTCTTTACATGTGATGAGATATTCTTAAGTAAAGAATATATTTAAGTTATAATTTCTACAAGATGAAGGTTCATGCATCCGTGAAATGCGTTTAAAAAAGTTTATGTGTCTTCCCCTCTCCTGTTATTCAAGTTTATAATTCTAACGGCTTATATTTCACATCTGAGTTCACGTGAGATACGTTTACTACAACTGCATTTTGAATTCTATCAGATTAAAATTTTAGTCACGGTACGTTAGTTCGTTAATTTTGGCGACGATGCTGAAACTCAAACGAATGTATTATTATGGGAAATTAATCACGGTAAATACAAACATATGTTTCAGAAATACGAGAAAACCCCTTAAAAGGGCGAAAACCTTCATTCGTTGGGTATTGGGTAAAATAATTTTAAAATTTCCCTTAATATTTATTTTCAATCCCTCGATTATTTTTTAAATAATTTTTCTGTCAGGATATATACCTTTGCTTGGGTTTCATAACATGAAATTTTATTTTATTAAAGTTCAATTAAAATTATTTTGTAACAAAAAATGACAAAGTCAATTAATAGATCGTCAAACTTATAAATTAAGAACTGTTTTTTATATGTATTTAAAAATTTACCTTTAACAAAATTGTATCAGGAATTAAAACGTTATATTTAATTTATAAAATATTAAATGTAGCTTTTTTTAAAACTAAATAACCTCTAAAATATTAAAAAATATAACTGAATGTGTTTTTATGTAACTAGTGAAAGTATGATAGCTTCCTGAAATGAATTGCTACTTAACCCGTTAACGCCCACCTTAATTTAATATTGAAATTTTTTATAACTTTTTTTTAAAATTATATATCGAAATGCTTAAATTAAATATAATATGCAATTAAACTCCACACCATTAATTTAGTATCCGAGATAATTGCTTTCCTATAAATAGGATGCTGGGCGGATATGGAAGTTTTTGAACACTTAGTACTTTTCCTTTGTTTTTAGTTACTTGATCAAGCTTCTCTTTCCAAACAATTGAACTTTAAT
Source organism: Pardosa pseudoannulata (assembly GCA_032207245.1). NCBI lineage: Eukaryota > Metazoa > Arthropoda > Arachnida > Araneae > Lycosidae > Pardosa > Pardosa pseudoannulata. The sequence continues at coordinate 109,228,576 of CM063504.1, forward strand.
ATTTAATGCAAAATAAAACGAAACACAAATAAATTTGACATTTTTATTAAGTTTAAACATATTCACACATTTTTTGGTAATTTTGCGAGCATTTTGTGAATAGAGTTACATTACATTTCATGCAAAATTTAAGAGGTTTTCCCGAACAATTTTACTTTTGACATCGTCTTTGGTTTTCTCTTTTACCAATTATATAGCCAACTCCATTACGTCTAAAAGCGTCTATTTCCTTCACTCGAGATGAAATCTATATAACTTGGTCAACCGATTTGTTTTTGGCCTGTGTTGCCTTTTACTAGATAGGCTATTGCAATATGTCGCCTTATTTCTTTGATATTCTTTTTCTCCCCATTTACCATATTGTAAATAACACAGGTATTTACAAAAGCCATGTCTGCACTTCGAGTAAAAATAGGCAAATACCATTTTTTATCAACACCACACATGTATTTGTTGTAATTGTTTATGAGACATGCTATTAGATTTTATTTTTTTCATCTTTTCATTTTTTAGACCTTCAAACAGACGTTAGTCGCTCAATTATGGCAAAATTTATCGCAAGTGAAACGCATTGTTATTATTGCATTTTATTGCAGTACTTTGTTTTTGCATCAAAGTAAAAATCAAGTAAGCCATGGCTGGTCTTTTTGGAAGTAGAATCAATTTCAATGGGACAATGCTGCATTATATCACTTATTATAGTTCCTGTTGTTCGAAATCCACTCTTTCTAGGTCATCTAACAAATTATAAGAAGTAAAAAAATATCAAAATAAACTATATGGCTGTTGGAATCAGTAACTGGCTGAAGCATATTTTACAACTCAAAATTTCAATGCTACCTGTAACGTCTCTTACAGATGTGTCAAGATATTCAGTGTCAACAAATCCTTCTTCATCTGTTAGTTCATCTACTTCAGGTGGCAAAGCAATCATTTAGGACTCTAAATCCTCCTAAAATACATATTCCACAGCTTCCTCAGCAGTTTTAAGAACTTTTTTCAGCGAAATTTTAAGCAAATATGAAATAAACTAAATATCAGAAAATTTAACGGATCCGCCCAGCGTCCTATTTTTAAGACAGTAGTTTAAATTTTAATTAAAACTAATAAGAGTAAAAATAATTTTAAAACGTTATAAGATATCTTTTAACAGAATATCTGAAATATAAATTCTGAAAAAATGTTTAAACTTACCT
>CM063504.1:109234771-109289771 GCA_032207245.1 Pardosa pseudoannulata
GTCGGTTTATAATCATGGACAATAGCTTCTTACTTATCTCACTTAAAGTAATGAAATATAGAGGATTGAAACGGAGATAATGGTACGCTTGACTCTTCAAATTGAGTTACGTAATTTGAAATCTCTGGGTCTCTGTATTTCTTCAGGTCATGTTTATGTAACTGACGTTATTTCATATCATTTTATAAGTTAATCTGATACGTCAATATATTTCCTCATCACAGTTTACTATCGCTTTCATTGATAGGATAATTTTACCACAAAATAAAATAGCAAAAATACTTTATATTTTAACAACAGGAAGGAATAAAGTTCATAGAAATTTTAAAGTATATAAAATATGGAGAATGACAAAAATGAAATTCGTTTTGCTAGCTGATAATCATTAAGTCACAGAATTTATTTTATTTATTTTACTATGCCAAGAATAAAATGCCTTTAGGAGGCTCTACTCTAGACAAGAAAAGAAATTTATGTAAATGATAAAAATATTGCCTCCAAACTATTTATTACAGCAGTAAATGTTAAGATAACCTCTATTACATGGGATAGATAAAGCAAGGAACTTGGTAATTCCACAAAAAGTCAAACTGAAGGTGGTTGGATGATTCATTTTGGTGTAATGACATCTATCATTTCTAGGACTGGAGGAACACGATCAAAACATAAGGATATCAAATATTCACAAAACCAAAAAACAACTGTCATTAATTTTGTAATAAAAGGAATCCACAGTAACCTGCATTGCCTTCTAGGGATTTTCTTCGAATACTTATTCCAGAATACATTTATGGGTGTATCGGTGTCACTTGTTTTAGCTAAACATCAAATTATCATTACCTAAATTTGGCAATCTAGTGTGTAAAGTATGGAAGTTTCTTTATCAAATATAACTTTATTAAATTATATTTAATGTAATTTTTATGTAACCCTGTGTATTTGGCAGCAATTGTGTTAAGCAGTTTTGCATATGCTATGCGAAGAATTGATTTTGGATGTTTTGAGAGAATGGAATAAAACGGTATTATAATGTAGCCGTAAGTTGAAACGTGAGTAATATAAATGTGTCTTATTGGAATTGTATAGATACTATACTATCTAACCTTGATAAATTATTTTGAACGAACATATATGTTATTGTAGGTGATATATAACCATGGTGTAAGTTTTAAGCAATTATTTTGTCAGCATTATGGACTTAATATTTGAAACTCATTTACTTCATAGGTATATTATGCTCTTTCTTGAGGTTTCATTTTAACTTAATGTTAATAGATGAATAATATATAAGAATACATTTACGTATAAATGGTACCTTAGATAACGTTTTATGAATTAACCTTAATTTTTTTTATTAATATGTAATATAATATGAAAAAACAATTTACGGAATGAAAAGAAAGATTTATTAGAAAGTCAATCTTTAAAATTTAAATTTTTTAAAACAATTTTATTAAAATACTGTTTTTTCAAATCTTTCACACTAACAACAGTCTTCTGATTACACAATAATTACAAACAATAATTCACAAACCTATTACAAATAATGTACTGACAACTGAAGCTCAGATCTTCAGAAATTTATTTAGTACTCAATGTATACAATGTTTAACATAACGTTTTACATAAAGCTTCTGTTAAGTATAACGTCTAAAATATAGTGTGACAGAGTATATAAGAATTTTAAAATACCATGCAACTAATTTAAATGTATCATTAAAATAATTCTGATACAGGTATATTTACTATATCAATAATGATGGAGTAATAATGATATAGTTAAAATATGTTGCTAAAAACATTTACACAAATGTAAGAGCAATATTTCTATACTCTTTATATTTTGGAACAAGTGCTAATAAGTAAAGTTTAGACAACCCCAAAACTTATTAATGATAATGAGCATAAATTAAATTATATAATATTAGAGTCAGACAGCTGCATATGAGAAAATAATATACGATTGGTCTTAATAGATTTGAAGCACTTTGGTCATTTTTTCAATAAATATTCAGAGTATGACAGATAGCTAATCAGAGTGTGATATATATCTTAACTTATTCTATACAGCTATGAAAATGCATGACAACTGCATTATTAGAAGGAGTTTCAGAAAACTTATGTTTCAAATATCATTACCTAGTTTCAATAAAATTAATCAAAACATGAACTGGAATTATATAAAATATCCGATAGAAATCTAGAGGCCAATTCATCATTTTTAGCAGTTAGACTCAGTTTAAAATAAAAAAAAGCTTATTGTTTCTATGAATATTTGGTTATACTGATAAATATAATTAAACAAAAATGGAAAAAATGTTTATTTAATTGCACATATTCCAATTTGGATTTCGTTTACTTATTATGGAAATTCAGGGCAAACTAGCAGAAAAAAGCACCCGAACATTAGAATATCAATCCAGAGTATCAATTTTCAGAATTAACTCTATGACACACTTTTCATCAAAACTAACTTCCATTAAGAGGAGCTATTTCAATTCTTATAATTGTATGATTCTTGTAATCAAATGCATTTGGTTTATAACTGTACACAGATCATCCAATTGAACATAAGATATATTAATATAATGAATGGAATAAATGTTAATGTAATGAGTTTTTTCCATAATAAAGAAACATTGTAGTGCAAAAGTGATTTTGTTTATCAAAAGCAGATAGACTTTTTTTTAAAATTAAATTAAAATTTTTTTAAAACGAACCTTAGCTGTTAAAATGGTATTAAATATCATAATTAAAACATTACATTAAATATCTTATTATATTTATATTTATCTTTGATAAACTATTATTTTAAAATTCTAAATCTTAGAATGATTTGAAAATTTTATGTTCTAGTAATTTTACACATAGTCCAATTATGGTTTGATTTAATTCTTATGAAAATTTAGGGCTTACTTGTTCCATATTTTACTTGTTCCATAACCATAACCATAACATCAGAACATCAAAACATCAAATCAGAATTTACTCTAGGATACACTTTTCATCAAAACTGACTATAATTAAGTGGAGCCAATTGAATTCTTATAAGTGTGACATTCTTGCAATCAAAAGCATTTAGTTTACAACAATGCACATATTATTGAATTGAGCATAAGATAAATGTATATAATGAATGGAATAAATGTTGTTGTGATGAGTTTTTCCATAATAAAGAGACATATCAGTGCAAAAGTGATTTTGTTTATCAAAAGTGGTTGGACTTTTTATTGGAATTAACGATACCGAATTAAAACCACGAAACTTAGCTGTTACAATGGTATTAAATATCATAACTAAAACAATGTTTTTTTAAATATTTCATTACAATTATATTCATCTTTTATGAACTACCCTTTTTTAAAAATTCTAAATCTTATATAAATCTTATATAATCTTATATAAATCTTATATATTCTTATATAAATCTTTATGTTCTCGTAATTTACACATAGTATAATTATGGTTAGATTTACTTATTAGGGAATTTTAGGGCAACTAAATATCAAACATAGCAACGTAATATCAAAACATCAGATCATCAATTCAGAACATCAATTTTCAGAATTTACTCTATAACACACTTTTCATCAAAACTAACTAGCATTAAGTGGAGCTTTTATAATTCTTATAGTTGTACGATTCTTGTAATCAAAAGCATTTAGTTTACAACAGTACACATATTATTCAATTAAGCATATGATAGATGGATATAATGAATTTAATAAATGTTGATATGTTGAGTTCTTCCAGAATAAAGAGACATGATAGTGCAAAAAGTGATTTTCTTTATCAAAAATGAATGGACTTTTACTTGAAATTAACAACATAAAATTAAAACTCTGATAATGGTATTAAATATCATAAATAAAACATTATATTATATATATATATATATATATATATATATATATATATATATATATATATATATATATATATATATATATATATATATATATATATATATATATAATATATATATATATATATATATATAATATATATATATATATATATATATATATATATATATATATATTTATCTTTGACGAACTATTGTTTTAAAATTCTAAACGTTGTATAATTAGAAAAATTTTTATGTCTCCTAATTTTACACGTAGTTCAATTATATTTTCATTTACTTATCAGGAAAATTTAGGGCAAAATGGTTGTAGAAAACCAATATAACATCAGAACATCAATTTTGAGAATTTATTCTATGACTCACTTTTCATAAAAGCAAACTTGCTTTAAGTGGAGTTATTAGTGTAGCTTTAAGTGGAGTTATTAGTTATTATTGTAGTATTGTTCCTACTTTTGAATATAAAGCATTTGGTTTACAACTATGGGCAAATTATTCAATTGAGCATAAGATGTATGCATATAAGTAATGAAATAAATGTTGAGGTGTTGAGTTATCCCAGAATAAAAGGACATAATAGTACAAAAGTGATTTTGTTTATCAAAACTGAGATATTATGATGATATGAGATTTTTATTAGAGATATGAGATTTTTTTCTGGAATTAACGATACCGAATTAAAACAAAGAAAAATAGCATTAATCTATTTAATAGTACATTTAATGAATAAGTAAAAATACGTATTTTTAAAACATTGTATTAAATATCTCATGACATTTATATTTATTTTTGATGAACTGTTATTTAAAAATTCTCTATCTTACAGATATAATTGAAAAAATTATGTTTTCTTCATTTTTTTAACTTTTAAAAGATTTAATTACAACAAATCAATTTAAGGATTTTAGATACATGAAAATTAGATATTTGTTTATACTTATAAATTATTTGAGGGTATAATAAAATAGGACACTTTCATATAAAACATAGTTAGGATATATTAATCCCCAAAAAGTTAATTAAACTGGACAATCTGGACCTGATTCAGTCCTTGTATTTCTGTCTACAAAACGTATTATTATGAATTTTTGCATCCAATGAAAGCCTTAGCAAATTAGCTTTTCGTAACTTTATGATCATGTAAATAAAACCATCTACAGAGGTATTCATGAGTTAGAAAATGATATAATTGCATTTAATTATATAAAAAAGATTCTAAAGGGTGTAAGTGTGGAATGGCTTTTTTATAGTGGAATAGCTTTTTATGTTTCATATACGGGGATTATTGACAAAACATATTGATTGAAATAACAACCAAGTACTAGTCGTGCACATTATTCAAGCAGGTGTTCATACAGAACATATATATATATATATATATATATATATATATATATATATATATATATATATATATATATATATATATATATATATAAATATATATATATATATATATATATATATATATATATATATATATATATATATATATATATATATATTGCACTAAAGAATATTATTACTATAGATTTCATTTTTTAATATTATATTTTAAGATATCAAAAACACTCTGTCTGACATATGTAGCCCCTGAGACAGTCGGTTCTCTAAATAAATATATTTATATTAATACTTTAGATAATATATTCTGTAGTGGCTTGAATGTATATTCTGTACTATCGTTTTTTTATCATTTTCCTAGATAAATCAAAAACGTGCTCTGTTAATTATCTGACAACTCATGACTAATCAAAAAGCCTCACAGCAATTGAAACAAAATATATGTAACAAGAAGTAAACAGTATTTAATCATATTTGGATAAAAGTTACAAGAAATTAAAAATATTTAAAATGTACAATTAATTCTTAGTAATAAAAAATGCAATTAATTATGCAGATAAGTTTGTCAAACGTGGAGATAGCGTGATTACTTAGCTAATTAAAAAAAGAGTAGCAATTAATAAAGTACTTGGAATAAATCCCAAATGCATTTGTTCATTCTACCCATGAAAACTTTCCCCCAGCGATTACCAGCCTGCGAGTCAACAATGCTAATTAATTGGAAACTGTTTAGTATGACGATTTTTCATTGTGGTTTGGAAACAGATGTATTATTCTACTATTTATATTTCAAATTGTTATAACTAGTTTAATAAAACCAGTATGTGATAGATCCTGTTGGCATCGTTTAGTTTCTAATTGATGGATAATAAAGTATTAAAGTTGAAAATTCCTCATGGGGATATGTATATAAAATATTATAAAAAATCTATGTTAGGTATATAACATTAATCCCACCGTAAATTTTGCTCTTGGCAAAATAATCAGAGTAAAATTACATAAATGGCTACAAAAATGAGTTAATAAAGATAAATATAAAATAAAATAATGCATGAGGAATAAAATAGTATATAATCAAAATTTCACCACTATTAGTACATCTAGAAAGAAATTAAGAAGAGACAAAATGACATATGTAGCTTTTTTTAAAAACTTCGTTTTTAAATTAAAACTGTCTAGCTCTCAGGACCATTATACGGAGAAAGGCATGAGACAGGAGAAAATGATAATTTTTATAGTAGTCATTTTCTCTATTTAAAGAGTGATCATGGGGTATAAAGATTTCCAATGTAGAACTTAAGGATTAGTCAATCTCGAAATCAGAAGTATTAATGCATTGGTTGTGATCGTTTATGCCCTGTGTTAAAAAGAAGGTTTATTAAGGACTATGGCGTACATAAACATATATCCTTATACAAATATATATTGTTTTCTTTAACCCTTTGACAATTTCATTTTTTCCAGAATTTGGCCAAAAAAATGTCACATTTTTTTATTGCATTTTTATTTATTTTACATTTTTAAGTAATGATATGTTATTAAAATTAACATTTCTAATATTTTTAAGCATTTATTACAACTTTTTTTTCTTTCTATGAAATAATCATAGAACTAAAGTTTGCTTTTAGTCTCATCGATATCCAAGTTAATTTTTGGAATTCCAGTAAAAGCAATTCCGGTGAATGCAAAATTGTGATAATCCGAAGAATTATCACAATTTCAAAATAATTCAAAATAATTCAAATAATTCAAAAAATTGAATTCAAAAAATTAATAATTTAAAAAATTGCCGTGGTTGACTGATTCCATCTGTACTACTCCCAGAGTCACTACTATCCAGGTCAACTAGTAAATTTTCCTTACTATCGTTTACAGATAATTCAATTTCTGATTCCAAGTCACAGTGCTAATCACAAGAAATTAGCCCATACGCACTGAATTATCCATTATTTAAAAGTAAAAATATATTATTCAACTCTTACATCAATAAATATATCAGGCAGTTAGTAAAATATAACCAGAAAGCTATACACTGACAGATAGCAATTCGTCTTCTGATACAAAACACGCAAAAAAAAATCGCACTTTTTAACCAATCAAAGTAGAAAATACAATAAACTGAAAACTATTATTTACAGATCATCTATACGAATCTATACGAATAATTTGTTACTAAAATTGGAAAAAATACGACCCAAAGAGTGCAACAGAAATAGAAATCAGATTGTACGTATGCCATACGGGGAAATTAGTAAAGGCCCGAAAGCTGTGCCCGTACGGTATACGGGCAAAACAGGGAAGGGGTTAATTTAGTTTGCATTATATTATTATTTCAATGAATTTGTATTATTAATTTGTAACTAACTTTCGGACTTGTTGACATTGTTAAGGATCTTGTGTACACTGGTATTACACCACATTTCTGTTACACAACATTCTTAATGAAATTAAGCAGTATAAAAACATTTATATATATATATATATATATATATATATATATATATATATATATATATATATATATATATATATATATATATATATATATATATATATATATATATATATATATATATATATATATATGTATATATATATATATATATATATATATATATATATATATATATATAATATATATATATATATATATATATATATATATATATATATATATATATATATATATATATATATATATATATATATATTATATATATATATATATATATATATATATATATATAATATATATATATATATATATATATATATATATATATATATATATATATATATATATATATATATATATATATATATATATATATATATATATATATATATATATATATATATATATATATATATATATATATATATATATATATATATATATATATATATATATATATATATATATATATATGTGTGTGTGTGTGTGTGTGTGTATGCAATATACGAAAATTATTTCACTCTAATATCTCTTTAAAAACCTGCTCTTTTCCATTTTATTTAATTAAAATCTATTTTTCAGGCCCAAAATATCTTAATCAAAGGAGTGTCCTCGACTTTCTTATATTGCATTTCCCAAAATTTTCTATGCAATACATGCCCATTTTCTGTTCTTTCAACACAATTTTTTTTTGTCGCCGATAAATAGGTAATTTTTCTCCCGATCTAACAAATTCTTTGACTAAGTTTCATGGTCCTGTGAAAAATTCTATCTGTCTCTATCTGGGGTACACCTCTGTTACAGCAAAGTGTTTTTCGTATCACACTCTTGTCTGGCAGTCTTTTTATCAGCTCCTCAATACAGCTTAAGTTATTCTCGAAGTTTTCCTTCTCTTCAATGTGGCTAGACTGCATCTATATTCACTACTGCTAGTGATTAAGCTTGTACTTGCCCAGTAGTCCTGGCAAGTAAAACGAATAGAAGCAGCAATCAAATGTAATGGGCTGTTTTAAAATTCCTGGATTATATGTTCCTGGAAATTATGAATGTACACATGTAAAAAGTGATGATACACACATATACATATAAATAAATAAATAAATAAATATATATATATATATATATATATATATATATATATATATATATATATATATATATATATATATATATATATATATATATATATATATATAATATATATATATATATAATATATATATATATATATATATATATATATGTATATATACATATATATATATATATATATATATATATATATATATATATATATATATATATATATATATATATATATATATATATATATATATATATATATATATTTATATTATATATATATATATATATATATATATATATATATATATATATATATATATATATATATATATATATATATATATATATATATATATATATATATATATATATATATATATATATATATATATATATATATATATATATATATATATATATATACATATATATATATATATATATATATATATATATATCACTATAAAAACTCTTATACTAATGAGACAAGTCTATAAGAGCACTATAAGAACTTAATAAGAATAATCTTTCTATAGAATAGAATTTAAAAAGATTATTCATCTAATGTTTCTTGGTAACCAAACGTATCAGTTATTTCGCAAATGTATTTTTTAAATAAAGTGCCCTATTTCAGAATGAATTAAAATGACATGGAGTAAGAAAGGTAAATAAAAAATATTATAATTTATAGTTTTACTGTTAGTATACCCATTAAAACTAATTCTTCACTTAAAATAAATACTGGTAAAATTAAAATAAAATAAAATCTATTTTTCCAGGAACTTTCAGGATTATTTCTTTTTATACTGAACGTCATGTGATTATAATTCAATAGATCAAAACCTATTATAAAAAAATTAATTCACGGTAGCAGTATAAAAGAATAGAATATCCTTGAACAAAATAAAATTCTAATTTAATTGTGTTTCAAATATCATTTTCAGTTATAAAGTCATATTATTTTTTAACATTTAAGAAAAACAGATATTTTACCGGGATTATTAATATAAGTTGAAAGATTTGAACTGTAACTGTTAATGTAACTAAAAAAATAAAACTAATCTAGTTAGAATTATTCGTGTTTTCTCAATATTGCGGTCTAATTTAAGCAAAAGTATATGTAAAAGTTAATAAAGAAAGTGCAGCAAAACGTACTCATCATTATTCAGGCACTATGGAAAAATTATAACTTTTACAAGTATATTGAATTCTACTGAAATAAGCATACTAAAAAATCTATTTATTAATTTTCTTTTAATTCTTTTTTATTTTATCATAAACGAAACAACTCATTCTGGGAGGCACATAATGCCATTAGCAGAGACTTTTAAGATTGAAAGTACTACCTCACATCTGCATTCTTTTCTAGAATGCTAATATACTATGTCACCAACGTCAATTCCTTACTTCCTTTCGACTTTGTAAAATCCTATTAAATTAAGACTAGATTATACATTTTCCATTTCAAAGAACTCCCTCTTAATTCTAAAGGTATTACATAAATTCATCATTTTCTCAGAAATACTGCATTTAGATTTCTATTGGTATATTAAAAGTACGTTTATATATCTTAAATGGCACAAAATTGATAAGATATACGTATATAAATATATTTAATTTTTGAATATATTAAAATTAACCTTAAATTATTAAATTTTTCATTAGTTTGAAATAATTGGTATATGTAACGTGCCCATAATTAGACATCTTAATTATAAAGATGACAACAATCGAAACAATTGTACAGGACTTCATGAAATGCTTTCTAGTACATGACGAAAGGGTGTTAATTTGTTTAACGGAGTTTAAGGGAAAATAAATAGTTCAAAGTTTCACCACTAAAGAGGTCGTGTTTTCATAGGTTACACAATTAGACAATATATATTCCAGTTAAGAAATTGTTACAAGAAGTCATGCCTTAAAAAATGTCCTTTATTTGTAGCTACATGTCTCACTCTCTCTTTCTAATCTCTATGTCTAGTAATATACTAGACAACGTCCTAGAATTCATTTAATTTCAGAAAATCGAAAAAAAGCATAGAATACCTGTACGGGTCTTCAAGTGACAACCATAGGCACTCAAGGATGTGTGCTGGTGATGGTCGATTCATTACAACTACATGTAAAATAGTTAAATAACATGTTCTATAGTTGTCCGCAGTATGTCTGAGGAAATTCCGGAAACATGTAGCGAAATTCTGTCATTCAGATATAGTTCTTGGTTTAACATGAGTAACTACATACTTCAAATTTCTCCAATGCAAAAAGCGTTGATAACCCTCCATTACATATTATCCTTCCTGTTAAGAATGTTCTAAAAATCGCTTTACAGTAGAATGTGTCACCTGCCGAAACTTTTCTAAATTGCTACCACCCCGCTTCCAAGACCTGAACCCGAGTGGCATTTTGCTTTAAGGACATTTGAAACCTATTGTCAGTCTTGGTCATGAAAAATTATATTTGACATGAAAAACAGCATTTCATGACAAGTTATGACACCCTGTGGTTAAATGTATACCATGCTATCTAACTTTTCAAATGGTAGCTGAAAATGATAGTCGTGATACTGCACGTGTCTTGTAATAAATGTTTTAACTAGAGTAAATAATGTATCAATAAAATTAAATAAAATATATTTTTCCAGGAACTTTCAGGATTATTTCTTTTTATACTGAACGTCATGTGATTATAATTCAATAGATCAAAACCTATTATAAAAAAAAAAATAATTCACGGTAGCAGTATAAAAGGAATAGAATATCCTTGAACAAAATATAATTCTAATTTAATTGTGTTTCAAATATCATTTTCAGTTATAAAGTCATTTTCTTTTTTAACATTTAAGAAAAATATATATTTTACCGGGATTATTAATATAAGTTGAAAGTTTTGAACTGTAACTGTTAATGTAACTAAAAATATAAAACTAATACAAAATAAAACTAATCTTGTTAGAATTATTCGTGTTTTCTCACTATTGCTGTATAATTTAAGCAAAAGTATATGTAAAAGATTAATAAAGATAAGTGCAGCAATATGTGCTCATCATTATTCAGGCACTACGGAAAAATTATAACTTTTTACAAGTATATTGAATAATACTGAAATAAACATACTAGCAAAATTGTTTATTAATTTTCTTTTAATTCTTATTTATTTTATCATAAACGAAACAACTCATTCTGGGAGGCACATAATGCCATTAGCAGAGACTTTTAAGATTGAAAGTACTACCTCACATCTGCATTCTTTTCTAGAATGCTAATATACTATGTCACCAACGTCAATTCCTTACTTCCTTTCGACTTTGTAAAATCCTATTAAATTAAGACTAGATTATTCATTTTCCATTTCAAAGAACTCCCTCTTAATTCTAAAGGTATTACATAAATTCATCATTTTCTCAGAAATACTGCATTTAGATTTCTATTGGTATATTAAAAGTACGTTTATATATCTTAAATGGCACAAAATTGATAAGATATACGTTTATAAATATATTTAATTTTTGAATATAATAAAATTAACCTTAAATTATAAAATTTTTCATTAGTTTGAAATAATTGGTATATGTAACGTGCCCATAATTAGACATCTTAATTATAAAGATGACTAACAATCAAAACAATTGTACAGGACTTCATGAAATGCTTTCTAGTACATGAGGAAGGGTGTTAATTTGTTTAACGGAGTTTAAGGGAAAATATATAGTTGAAAGTTTCACCACTAAAGAGGTCGTGTTTTCATAGGTTACACAATTAGACAATATATATTCCAGTTAAGAAATTGTTACAAGAAGTCATGCCTTAAAAAAAGGCTTTTATTTGTAGCTACATGTCTCTCTCTCTCTTTCTAATCTCTACGTCTAGTAATATACTAGACGACGTCCTAGAATTCATTTAATTTCAGAAAATCGAAAACAAGCATAGAATACCTGTACGGGTCTTCAAGTGACAGCCCTAGGCACTCAAGGATGTGTGCTGGTGATGGTCGATTCATGACAACTACATGTAAAATAGTTAAATAAGATGTTCTATAGTTGTCCGCAGTATATCTGAGGAAATTCCGGAAACATGAAGTGAAATGCTGTCATTCAGATGTAGTTCTTGGTTTAACATGAGGAACTACATATTTCAAATTTCCCAATGCAAAAAGCGTTGATAACCCTCCACTACATATTATCCTTCCTGTTAAGAAAATACTAAAAATCGCTTTACAGTAGAATGTGTCACTTGCCGCCACTTTTCTAAATTGATACCACCCCGCTTCCAAGACCTGAACCCGAGTGACATTTTGATTTAAGGACATTTGAAACCTATTGTCAGTCTTGGTCATGAAAAATTATATTTGACATGAAAGATAGCATTTCATGACAATTTATGACATCCTGTGGTTAAATGTATACTATGATATCTAACTTTTCAAATGGTAGCTGAAAATGATAGTCGTGATACTGCACGTGTCTTGTAATTTATCATAAACGAAACAACTCATTCTGGGAGGCACATAATGCCATTAGCAGAGAATTTTAAGTTTGAAAGTACTACCTCACATCTGCATTCTTTTCTAGAATGCTAATATACTATGTCACCAACGTCAATTCCTTACTTCCTTTCGACTTTGTAAAATCCTATTAAATTAAGACTAGATTATTCATTTTCCATTTCAAAGAACTCCCTCTTAATTCTAAAGGTATTACATAAATTCATCATTTTCTCAGAAATACTGCATTTAGATTTCTATTGGTATATTAAAAGTACGTTTATATATCTTAAATGGCACAAAATTGATAAGATATACGTATATAAATATATTTAATTTTTGAATATATTAAAAATTAACCTTAAATTATTAAATTTTTCATTAGTTTGAAATAATTGGTATATGTAACGTGCCCATAATTAGACATCTTAATTATAAAGATGACAACAATCGAAACAATTGTACAGGACTTCATGAAATGCTTTCTAGTACATGACGAAGGGATGTTAATTTCTTTAAGTGAGTTAAGTAAAAATATATAGTTCAAATTTTCACCACTAAAGTAGTCGTGTTTTCATAGGTTACCCAATTAGACAATATATATGCCAGTTAAGAAATTATTACAAGAAATCATGTCTTAAAAAATACCTTTCTTTGTAGCTACATTTCTCTCTCTCTTTCTAATCTCTATGTCTAGTAATATACTAGACGAGGTCCAAGAATTCATTTACTTTCAGAAAATCGAAAGCAAGCATAAGAGACCTGTACAGGTCTACAAGAGACAACCCCAGGCACTCAAGGATGTGCGCTGGTGATGGTCAATCCATTTCAACTATATGTAACATAGTTAGATACTATGTTCTATAGTTGTTAGCAGTATGTCTGAGGAAATTCCGGAAACATGTAGGGAAATGCTGTCATTCAGATGTAGTTCTTGGTTTAACATGAGTAACTACATATTTCAAATGTCAAAAAGCGTTGATGAACCTCCACTACATATTATCCTTCCTGTTAAGAACGTTCTAAAAATCGCTTTACAGTAGTATGTGTCATCTGCCGCCACTTTTCTAAATTGCTACCACCCCGCTCCCAAAACCTGAACACGAGTAACATTTTTCTTTAAGGATATTTGAAACCTATTGTCAGTCTTGATCATGAAAAATTATATTTGACCTGAAAACAGCATTTCATAACAATTATGACATCCTGTGGTTAAATGTATACCATGCTATATAACTTTTCAAATGGTAGCTGAATATGATAGTCGTGATACTGCACGTGTCTTGTAATAAATGTTTTAACTAGAGTAAATAATGTATCAATGTATAATTAATCAAAACGCCCTTTCATAGTGAAATTTTAAATTTAACGTCTTCGCTGATACAAATTTCCATCATTGTATTAATACGTCTACATAACATTTCATACGTTTGTGAACAGCAGTTGTAAACAATCTTAATTTAAGGGAATTAAATTATTGATACGTTGTATATATTTATAACGGCCGTTTACAATGATACTTATTATTTGTCAATATGACTATTTTAAGTATAATACATAGTGAGTATAATTGCAAAGGGCATTCATTCATCTCTTCATACTGTATTAATAATGTTATATTTTAACTGGCTACCTCAATTACATAGCTAATTAATACATTATCGTATTAGGTGATGTGAGACTTAAAATATGTAAAATTAGAAATGTTAGAAAAATTTTAGAATTAAACAAAGTTGACATTTAATTTATGGAGTAATATATATATATATATATATATATATATATATATATATATATATGTGTGTGTATATATATATATATATATATATTATATATATATATATATATGCAATCAACTTTTTATCTTATTATAAATGATGTTTTTAAAGTACTATAAGCAGACGGAAATGTTAAACGGAGTGTTTCTTTTATATATTCACTTTCTCCACAAATCTGATGCACTAGTATTGAATTCTCCCTTAACAAATATTATCGAGAACCCAATACATTTAAAATATGTTTTGAAATTATATATAAAATACGTGTCACTGAAAATACGAATTTGTTGAAAAATAATTTAAACGTTATTTATTATTACTTAAATGAGGACAGCTAAGTAATTATACTTATTCATTCGAATAAGGTGAAGGTGTGCGAAAGTGTGCTACTAATAATATATTTGTTTGTAAATTCATTGTATTATCCCAGAGACATATGGCATTGAATGTGTGTTATTTAAAATAAAAAGAAAAAAAAATTTTACCCAATAATGCTATTTTTTATACTAACAGAACAAGGTAATTTAAGGTAAAATTACTTGATTGAAATGGTTTTTGAAGGATGAAAGTAAATAAAATGTTACCTTTAACATAAATTATGGCCATTAAATATGTATCAGCTGTTATACATACTTTTAAATAAAAGAAAATTATGAATCTATGCTCAAAACGGGATGTTTCAAAAACTGAATCATTAAAAATAATTCAAATTTTTAAGATGACATTACCTGGTCTGTAAAAGAACCATTAAATATACAAATCAGAAAAATATACACAAATATCAATGCTGTTTTATAAGCAACGTGTCAGATATTTAGAGTGAATTTCTATAAATTTAAAAATAAAAGGCTGAAAAAACTAACGTATGTGAAATGAATTACTCATAAAAATTTTATTGCTTCGTATTTCGGTTAAACATGTATTTCGTCCTCAGACAGAATAAAGATATCCTTAAATTTAGTTGTTAATATTCTGAGTTATAAAAAAAATCACACACCATATTTATTTAGAAACAAGAAGTTGTACATGTTATAGGTGACGGGTATTTTGTAATATTCTAATTTAGAAATTAATTTTTATTTCATATTTTATGGACAAATTTGAAATATTTTACAATAATCATTCAAAATTTTTCTCTTATGATTTTTCTGATTATAAGCGCAAATTATATATTCGAATAGTATGTATGCATAAAAACAGCAATCAAAATATTACATGCATACCATGTATTTATTGATTTTCTTTGTACTTGGTTCTGAAAATGAAAGATTTAAATTTGAATTTCTTCGCAAAAAATAATGAAGCTTAAAAATAACGTTTCAAAGACTTGTATTAGAAAAAATCATAAGTGTTAAAATAATGCAGAAATTCGAAAGATAAAGATCATAATTTATCTCTCAGATTTTTCTGAAAAATAATTGCAAATATATATTCGAATGTCTGCATAAAAACAGCAACAAAAATCATCATACATGATTTATTGTTTCTTTTTTATGTAAAAAATGAAAATTAAATTTGAATTTCTTACAATCAAGCTAAAAATAATTCATTGTATTGAAAATAATATGTTAAAATAATGCAAAAAGAGAATTAAAGAATTATCTTCAATACAAAAAACTGTGATTGTTTTTTAATGTAAAACCATTAAATTTTTATTACAACATACCAACAATTTATTCATTACTAATTAAATATAAGCAAACAAATTAAAAATCAAAATTTTATCTATATATCTTTTTTTTTTATTAACAAGAACCTAATTTTTATATTAAAACTTGATATGCAAGTAAATATTATAAAGTTGATATCTTTATGAGAGCTATTGTTTTTAAAATTTAGAATTTAAAACAAAATATGAAATATCGTTGAATTCTTTTAAGATTTTTGATAACCATTAGTGAATTTTTATGTATTCTTGAGTTACAGAATATTTGTATTGCCAATATTATTTATAGTGCTAATTTATTTTTAAGTTGTAAAGATATTCTTCAATAAATCTAGCATTAAATGTATTTTCAAAGTAATAATTTCCTAAAAACTATTTACTTATTACGATACAAACTGTATAGTACTTATTCATATTTATTAATGACAAACAATACAAGAAAATAAAATGTAGTTTCTAAGCATAATTTATATAGTAATTTCTCGGTGAAAATGTTGAAAATTACAGATGGAAATCATTGTTTTTTATTCGAAATCAGTAAATTCAATTTTAATATGAATTACAAACATTGTTACATTTTAATATAGGTATATTTCTATAATGATATCAGGAAAGGCTTTCTACAGAAAAATTTTGTTACTTCTTGTACTACCTTATAACTGTACCTGATATCAACATCTAGATCTTCTCTCAAATCAAAATTTGTTAAAAAAAAGTCGATAAAACTATAAGTGAATAAAACTATAAGTGCAATTAATATAATTGTATAGAATAATTTACTGTAATTATATTGCACATATCAAACAACCAATTATAAATTTTGGTTAATTAATTGGTTGTGTATCTTGCAAACTAAACAACTAATGTGTTTTAATATATATATATATATATATATATATATATATATATATATATATATATATATATATATATATATATATATATAAATATATATATATTATATATATATATATATATATTATATTATATATTATTATATTATATATATATATATATTTATAAATATTATGTATTATTTCGTATTTATCAATATTAAATATAATAAGATCTAGAGGTAAAATAGGTATTTATTTTATAATTTACTTAAAAGACTTATCAGACGATTGATGGCTGAATGGTTAGGGTGCTGTCCTTCGGAACCGGAGTTCGTGGGTTCGAATCCCACTATGACATGGATGCTCTTAGCCGTTCGGAATAGGCTTTAAGCAGTAGGTCATGGTCTTATTAACCCTCGTGTTGCAAAAAATAGACCGTAGCACTACAAAACCAAAGAATGATCAAAATTTTAGCAATTATGTTTTAGATTTGTAATACATTTTTAGACATTTGTTAACAGCATTTATTTTCCTTAAAAAGTTGTACACTTTGCATCTGCCAACATAAATATCCTTGTTTGCAACTCTGGAATACATTCTCCTTTACTAAAATCTGAAAAAATATCAAAAAACGAATATTTTATTTCCTTCTAAATTTTTAAATGTAATGTTTTAACCAGCCCTTAAATTTGAATGTAAATATTATTGCACAGTATTTTTTATAATTTATTTCTTGTGAAATAAATTAAATTAATACAACAAAAGTAAAATTCAGCTTACAAGCTTGAAAATACGCGTGTTTACATAGCGGGTTTGTACATCTGTAACAAGAAATTTTCATCCACCTTTCCCTGTGTAAAAAATTCTAAATTGACATGAAATTATGACCAGGGTTAGATCAAATAGCGATTTACATGTCTGGACAGAATCAGAGTGGATAAATAACACAATATGTGAATCCTGCATGGCACATTTATCAAACAAGTGGAACTCCTCGAAAAAGCCTTTTTTTATATTTGATTACCATGCCAGTCACTTGATTATAAGACATTAAAACAAGAGATGAACACTAGCATAATCATCTTCTGCCTCCCACAAAACTCAAGCCAAGTCCTGGAACCTTTGAATGTTAGAATATTTGTCCCTGTCAAGTGTGCCTGGAGAAATATATGTCTTCAATAGTCGTGAGTCGTCTTCAAAAAGTGTCCAAAGCGGCATTCCTTAACCTGCTAAAGGAGCTATTTGACACCGTTAAGCGTGAAAATGCAGGAAAAGAATTTAAAGGAGCTGGACTATTTCCTGTTGACAAAAATAATGTTGTACACAAAATAGTGTTAATTGAAAAAAATGGAGACGTAACTGTGGAAAATGTTGACCATCCTTCAACAACAGCTTCTCTGGTTCTGTCTACTAATACTTCCAGTTCAACAGCTTCAAATTTTGTTCTTTTTTCCCTGTATAAGGATTTAAAAAATACCATACTTACAACAATTTAACCACTTCAGTCGAAGGGAACAGCAACAAAAAAAAAAGTCTTAGAAAATACCAGACAAAAAGAAATGTGTACAAAATAAGGCTGGAGATGCGATGACTATTTCTTATGTAGCAGAACGCCTTTTTGAAGAATAAATTGCTCGTTCAACAAAAAGAAAAAAAATTGCCTGAAACGAAGTAATGCTACTCCACAATGCAGCAGAAAGCATAAAGCTTTCTGCTGCATTGTGGAGTAGCATTACTTCGTTTATAAATCAGATTCGAATATGGCACAAAATATTTTGACTTCAAATTGTAAGTTTCATTTACTTCAAATAATGCCTGGCAATGGGGTTGTTGTAAAATATGCTGGGAAATATTCAATAAAAAACTTTAATGAACAAATTACTGTCAAGGCTGGGGAATATCCCATAATAAAATATGTAAAGTTGGTGAATTTTGTATTTTCTCAGATGATATGATGATAAAGATATTATTCATAATGATCAAAGTATTAATATTTTAAAGGAACTTCAGCTTACTAACTGTGGTCATTGAAGTTTTCCAATATAAACTGTAATTATATCCCAAATGTATTTGGAGCAAAATATAAAAATAAATTTTGCATAAATATCAGCCTTTTTAACCAATAACCATTTTACCAAACCTCTGGAATAAAATAGATATAATTAAAAGAAGTAAAAAATTATAAGTTTGCAATTTAAGGAAATACATAAAACTATTTTAACAATGATAATAATGATCCATGCTAAAAAGGTTTAATTAAATGTTGTCTAGTTTTAACTCTTTATATCACTGTATTAGATATGTAAAATTTCGCATTACTTTTACCATTACAAAAATAATTTCTATTAGCCAGCTCTAAAATGATAGTTTTGATTATATTTGCTATACAACTCTACTGCATTTAACATTAATTGCTTGTAGAGTTTACTTTAACACTTTATGAGATGCATATCATTCTACTAAAATCTTAACAACAAAGCCATTAGAGATATCAGAAAAAGTTTTTAGTAATGCTTCCTTTAAAATTTATTTGTAGAGAAATATTTCACATAAATAAGTTTTCAGTATAAAAACAAATATGTCATTTCTCTTGACCGATAACATCAGAAAAATATAGACAAGTTATTGTTTCATTACTAGAAATTGCTTCGTAATACAAAACATAATACAAGCTGTAAAAATGATTTGTTTAAAAAATTATAACAGAAAAAGTATTTTCCCTTTACGTTTTCACATGAAATATTTTACACAGTACTCTTGAAATTATTTGTTGAAATCAAACAATGTTTAAAAATAAAAGAATTCCTTATTTATCTACGTCATTCTGGTCTCGCTAGATTCATTCAGAGTTCTAGTACATTTTGAATGTGTGATTTAAGTACATGCTAAAAAGGTTTAATTAAATGTTGTCTAGTTTTAACTCTTTATATCACTGTATTAGATATGTAAAATTTCGCATTACTTTTACCATTACAAAAATAATTTCTATTAGCCAGCTCTAAAATGATAGTTTTGATTATATTTGCTATACTACTCTACTGCATTTAACATTAATTGCTTGTAGAGTTTACTTTAACACTTTATGAGATGCATATCATTCTACTAAAATCTTAACAACAAAGCCATTAGAGATATCAGAAAAAGTTTTTAGTAATGCTTCCTTTAAAATTTATTTGTAGAGAAATATTTCACATAAATAAGTTTTCAGTATAAAAACAAATATGTCATTTCTCTTCACCGATAACATCAGAAAAATATAGACAAGTTATTGTTTCATTACTAGAACTTGCTTCGTAATACAAAACATAATACAAGCTGTAGGCTTATGATGTTGTTGAATATAACAATCTTGTTACTCAAGGAGGATGAAAGACAATAATGGCATTTCTTCGTTACGCAGCAATAAATTATCACTGGTTCTTTAGTGCAACTATACGGTGACAGACACATCTCACTGTCTTCATATGGTAGCTATTACGTCAATTTTAAAACAGTAGTAAATGAAAATTGAAGAATAGAAAAGAATCCCATTTCTTAGCATGTAGGAACATTTATTATTTTCCGTTATTTGCTGATTTTGTAAAAAAATACTCTTCCCTCGACATGACGCCAAAAGCAATATGGATAAAAAATGATAATTTTTCTCCAAAACAATGCGGGGGACCTCTCCCCTAATTTTGGCCAAAATGATGCGAACTCAATACCTTGCATGGCGAGGTCAATGGAAAATGAAAAGACGATCGCCAAAACGGCGTGAGTAAATCCAAGCAACGCTCAATCTGAAAGAAAAAAACAAGGACAAAACAGTCAGGGTAAACTTGGGTAAAATTAGACATAAAATTATAAATTAAATCAGAAAGCCAACATTTCATGGCATTCCCTTTTAGATTGAATGTGGCTATACCACACAAGCATGTCGCTAAAGGCAGTCACAATAACAGCAATGCAAACTGGGCCAATACTTTATAAAATTCCTATATTTTCATATGTATATATATATGCTTAAAGCTGATATAATACTGTGAAAAAAGCAGTTGCTGAGGAGTATATTTTTATATTTAGATAATTATTTAACTTTATCCAAAATTATAAAATATATAAATAGTAATATAACTAAATATACATATTTCTATTATAAAATATATTTTTATTCTTATTAGAATTTTTTGATTTAAAAATAAATATCAAACATAATATATTATATTAATATATTATATATAAAATTTTTTTATTAAAAATTATATATTATATATATAATTTATTATATTTTATATTTGTTTATAATATATATATATCTATATATATTTTATCTTTTATATTATATAATATTTATATATTTTTTTTATTTTCTATTATATTTTTTTATATTTATTATTTTAAAAATATTATTATAATATTTTTTTATATTTATTATTTTTTTTATCTGTTAAATTATTTTATTATTTATTCTTTATTATATTTAAAAATATAAATAAAATAAAAAAAACATTAGATTTATTTATATACATATTATATATATAAGATTTTATTTAAACATAATATATATTATATACATATATAAAATATATAATATAATATATATATAATAAATATATTATATTTTTATATATATATATATATGAAATAAAATATAAATAAAATATATATATATATATATTATATATTATATATATTATATATATATTTATATATTTTTATATATATATATATATATTTTTATATATATATATATATATATATATATAATATAATAAATATATATATTGATATATATATATATATATAATATAAAATATATATTTATATACATATAATAAATATTATATATATATATATATATATATATATGTATATATATTTATATATATATATATATTATTATAGAATATATATATATTTATATATATATATTTATTTATATATATTATATATATATTATTATATTACATATATATATATATATATATATATATATATATATATATATATATATATATTATATATTATATATATATATATATATATATATATATATATATTATATATATATATACATTTATATATATATTTATAATATATATACATATTGTAGAAACCTCAGCAGTTCACATTTAAGATAATTTCCATTTTTTAATGTACTTATGGATATGAGGAGATTTTTACAGTTTTGATTAGAAATCTGTGCTATCAGATATAGATTTCCTGACAATAATCTTGCGTCAGTTTGGACTTTCCTTATCAATAAGAGATGGTAAAGGAGAACACATGCAATGTCGAGGATATAATATAAATACATTGTGTGATTTTGTTCTTACATTACTCGTTTTCATTTTATTGCCTCGAATCAATCTACATTTTAAATGGAAAAATGTTTTATTTTGTACTGCCGATGAAATATTAGACATTTTTTTTAATTGGGCCATATTAGAGTTTTAGTTTTGCATTCATGACATAGATAAACTAAAATTTGAATTTGATTACATTTTATTCTATAGATTAATATCCAATAATATTCTATACATGAGTATAACTTTTATTTTTATATTTTAATTCAAATAGCTATATTTAAATATTTTTCATAAAGTATGTTTTAAGCACCATGCTTTTTTCTTACTTTTCAATTTAAATTATATATTTGCAAGTCAGTCTAGACATAGAGATATATCACTATATATATACCACAAGTTGTAATATAAATGAGTTTTTCTAATAGGTTAATTAGGAATTCTGAAACAATAGTTTTATACAGAAAATCTCAAAGCAATAATATATATTTTGAATAAAAGATATGTTTTATAAACCTATCTTTTTAAATGTTATATATAAATTTAAATTTTTAGGTCACTTTATAAATGGTTTTAATTTTCAATACCTGATTAAAGTGGCATTAAAACGACGCTCTCAATTTAAATATTTTAACTTTATCTTTTAATCATTTTTATTCTAAATGGCAGCATCGATAAATAAGTAAAATGTATTTACAGCAATTCCACGTCTTATTGAAAACACTCCTCTCTGAAATTGTTTATCTCTAAATTCTCTTTAGTATCTTACTGCAGAATTATTCTAATCCTAATCAGTAAATAACCACATATTATTCTTATAGTATTCTACGTTAAACAGATATAACTTTTTGACTGCAATTAGGTTTGCTGTTTGTCGCTTCACGTACTGCATTTCAAGGTTTGATCCATAATAAGTAGCTATTTTATGCCTATAGACTAATAAAACTTTTATAGTACTAAAACATATACATTCTACACAATTCTGGTATTTTGTTTGGCGTAAAATTAGTTTTCCACTTGTTTTATATTTATCCCTATATAGATACTGCTACAAGTAATATAGTTTTACATTTGAATTATTTTGTTTGATTTGTAAAGATATTAAAATTACAAGTATTTGTAATTTATTCTCTTTAATATGACTTATACATTTATTAAATATATATAATCTATTAAATTCGTGTGTTAAATGCATTAAACGTTTCGCCTTAATTTTTCATCAATATGTACTCTTGATAATATTTCTAATCTGATGTGTAAACAGATGTAAATTTTTAATTCTTCAATAACCCCTGAGCAAATCTCAAATTATATTAGCATGTATTACAATAATAACAAGTTAATATATGGCTGTTAATATATTAAAAAGATATTTTTAATTTTGGAAGATTTTTATATATATATTTCTTCATGTTATATCAAGAAATAAAATCAAAGTTTACGAATTTAAATCTATTAAATTCTTGTGTTAAAGTCAATAATCGTATTGTATTAATTTTTCATCAATATTTATTCTTGATAATATTTCTAATCTTATGCGTAAATAGATGTAAATTTTTAATATTTCCATAACCCCTGAGTCAAAACTCAAATTATACTATCATGTATTACAATAATAGCAAGTTAATATATGGCTGTTAATATATTAACAAGTACCTAAATCCAAAATTATAATAAGATTTTAAATGTAGAGTAAAATAAAAAATAAAAAGATATTTTTAATTTTGGAAGATCTTTATACAAATATTTATTCATGATATATCAAGAAATAAAATCAAAGTTATGAAAGCTTTACGATCTTAAATCTATTAAATTCTTGTGTTAAATACATTAATCGTATTGCCTTAATATTCCATCAAAATTTATTCTTGATAATATTTCTAATCTTATGTGTAAACAGATGTAAATTTTTAATCATGTATTACAATAATAGCAAGTTAATATATGGCTGTTAATATATTAACAAGTACCTAAATCCAAAATTATAATAAGATTTTAAATGTAGAGTAAAATAAAAAAAAATATTTTAAAGTTATGAAATATGACAATCTTAAATCTATTAAATTCTTGTGTTAAAGACATTAATCGTATTGCCTTAATATTCCATCAAAATTTATTCTTGATAATACATCTAATCTTATGTGTAAACAAATGTAAATTTTTAATTCTTCAATAACCCCTGAGTCAAAACTCAAATTATATTAACATGTATTACAATAATTGCAAGTTGATATATGGCTGTTAATATATTAACAAGGACCTATATATAAAATTGTAATAAGATTTAAAATGTAGAGTAAAAAAAAAAGAATTTGTTTCATTTTGGAAGATTTTTATATAAATATTTCTTCGGGATATATTAAGCAATTAAATCAAAGTTATAAAAGCATTACTATCTTAAATCTATTAAATTCTTGTGTTAAAGTCATTAATAGTATTGCATTAATTTTTCATCAATATTTATTCTCTATAATATTTCTAATCTTATGTGTAAACAGACGTAAATTTTTAATTCTTCAATAACCCCTGAGTCAAAATTCAAATTATATTAGAATGTATTACAATAATAGCAAGTTAATATATGGCTGTTAATATATTAACAAGTATATCCTAAATTATAATAAGATTTGAAATGTAGAGTAAAATAAAAAAAATATATATTTTTTAATTTTGAAAGACCTGTATATAAAGATTTCTTCATTATATATCAATCAATTAAATCAAAGTTATGAAAGCTTTACTATCTTAAATCTATTAAATTCTTGTGTTAAAGTCAATAATCGTATTGCATTAATTTTTCATCAATATTTATTCTTGATAATATTTCTAATCTTATGTGCAAACAGATGTCAAATTATTGAAGAATATTTAATTCTTCAATAACCCCTGAGTCAAATCTCAAATTATATTAGCATGTATTCCCTATATAATAATAGCCTAAGTTGTCTGTCCGCGAATTTCTGAAGCGGTTGTACCTGGAATGGATACAGACATCCATATTGGATTTTTCATGAGTTAGGGTTAGCAAAATTGAAAGCGAGTTCGAAATCCACCCCATCCCCCTTTTCGAGTGTTTAATGCTATTATTTCAAGCCTTATCCTTCCTCTTATTCTATACAAAATTCATTCTTGATAGGATGGCAAAGGCATAAAATAATATTTAAATTTCTGGACTGTTTCTACTTGAACCTTCATATACTCTAATTAATTCGCTCACAACGTGCAGGTGTTGTACGTTTGGTAGAATGTCCGCCCATTTGATCGTTGTACTTCTCGGGTTGACGGTTCTATCCCCGACGCAGCCATTTTTTTTAATGTCTAATAAATTTAATATTTTCTGCCTTTTCTTTTAAATTCTTATTCCGAAAGTTGTTTTATTATTTTAAAAGTCGTTTTATTATTTTTAAAATAAATTTTTACTATTTTTCAACTTTTTATTATTTTTATTATTTTTATTTTATTAAATTTACGTATTGCTTTACGGATGTCCCTGGACACGTAAACATTTCATGTTGTGTATCCTTAAACTTTCTTTTCTTAATGTAATAACAGCCTAAGTTATCTGTCCGTCTGTCCTCGAAGTTATGAAGCTGTTTGGATCTAGAATGGATAGAGCATCCATATTGGATTTTTGATCAGTAAGGGTTAGCAAAATTCAAAGCGAGTAAAGTTTATCTTTTCCTAAACTATAGATCAAATTCTAAAATAAATTGGTATGAATAAGCGTCGTATCACACCGAAAAATTCTGTCATCTTTAAAACATTCGAAATCCACCTCGTCCCCCTTTTCGAACGTTTAATGCCATTATATCAAGCCCTATTTTAGGAGCAGGCTATTAAATTTATCAATTTATCACAAAATAAATAGGTAAAATAACATTTTTTCTGAGCACTCTGACGTCATTTCTTTAACCATCAAACCTCTCTCTCTCTCTCTCTCTCACACACACACACACACACACACACACACACACACACACACACATATATATATATATATATATATATATATATATATATATATATATATATATATATATAGATAGATAGATAGATAGATAGATAGATAGATAGATAGATAGATAGATAGATAGATATATGTAAGGTTGCATCTGTGCATATAAATTTAAAATATTAAGAAAAGATTGAATGAGATTATAATATGTATGTCTTCATTTACCTTTACCAATTAGTACTAATTTAAATTATATGAACAATCAAATGTTTGCTTTCCAATCTATAATTGCGATATTACCCATTACCTGTTGTTTCGCTCTGTGTCTTTAATTCATTACGTATTATCAATACTGACTTAATTATAAGTCTTTCTACACATATTAAATTGCAATCGGCATTTAATTTCAACGAGAAGTATATAATCAGATAAAAGTGTATTTATAAAGCATACTTATTGTTTACTCGTGTTAATTTACTAAAATGATATAATCATTCACAGCATTAACATTCGTACTATTTATCGCTTAAACATGTATAATACATTTTAATATCCTGTAACTAATGATTAATTTATGTAATCTAAGTTTAATTATCGTTTGATAAATACATTTCTTTAAATCTGTTAACCTTTTGAAGGAAATAATTTACGTATTTTATCTTTCATAAATTATTTAACTTTTAATGTTCACATATTCCTAGTAAAGGCATTCGGAATTAATTTGGCCTTGAGTGATACTGAAATCATTTATTTGGTTTTATCTTTTTCGCTAAAAGGATTTGAATGCCATTTAAAATTCCATTTATTAAAATACGTTTTTCCACAATAAATGAGATATAAATATGGCCATATATTTATTCTAATAGTTTCATTTGAAAGCATCATTATACTTGAAAATCTCTGTTATATTTCAAGAATTCAGTAACGGAAAATGTATTTTTACCTAATAGGCTGTAAATAAACTTTCCTGCTTTTGGATCTTGTTTATTCAGAAAATTCCGTGAGTGTAAGATATATGTCTACTTTACCTTTTTATAATATGGTACTTATTGTTGAGTAATAAGCGGATTTCCAGCCTTGGTAATAATTTAAATACTCTAACCATGAATATTTTCACAATATTTTAAAAGAAACCAGGAAAGTTTTATATCTCTATGTTATATTTAGAGGTTTTATGTAAGTTTTATAAAAAAAAAATATTAGATCTGCAAATAGGACAATATTACAATCGATATTGCAGTTTAGAGAAATGTAAACAATTTATATATTAGTGGCTCATTTTTGTTCTTGTTTTTCTTATGCCACTTGGGCAAACCAAGCACGATTGAACCTCAGGCTCTAAGGACCTCAGGTATTAAGGATAAGGAGCTCGCCTTTCGTTTTAATAAGCATCATTAAGGTGGAAGAACGACTTCGCTCAAGTAGGTCCTCTTAAATTTGAAGCAAGGACCAAACAGAAGACACATTGACTTAGCCTTCCCCCTCCAGAGGTATTAATTGAGATCTTGTAGGACATTGTGACCACGAACATATTTCAAGTGCCCCATTCACAATTAACGAAAACGGCCGATCTTAATCCGGCTCAGGTTCAGAACCCCAAAACCTCTTAGCTAAGAGATCGTTTCCTTTGCTGACTGAGCTACCGCTGCTACTTTTGGATCTTGTTTACTCAGAAAATTCTGTGATTTTAAGATATATGTCTACTTTACCTTTACTTAATATGGTACTTATTCTTGAGTAATAAGCGGATTTCCAGCCTTGGTAAGAATTTAAATACTCCAACCATGAATATTTTTACAATATTTTAAATGAAACCAGGAAAGTGTTATATCTTCTATGATACATTTAGAGATTTTATGTAAGTTTTACAAAACAAATATTAGTTCCGCGAATGTGACAATATTTCAATCGATATTGCAGATTAGAGAAATGTACGTGATTTATATATTAGTGGCTCATTTTTTTGTTATTATTTCTCATGCCTCTTGGATCACCAAGCACGATTGAACCTCAGGCTCTCTTATTAAGGCCAAAGAATTCGCCTTTCGTTTAATGAGCCTCATTAAGGTGGAAGAATGACTTCGCTCAAGTAGGTCCTCTTAAATTTGAAGCAAGGACCAAGCAGAAGATACATTGACTTAGCCTTCCCCCTCCAGAGGTATTAATTGAGATCTTGTAGGACATTGTGACCACGAACATATTTCAAGTGCCCCATTCACAATTAACGAAAACGGCCGATCTTAGGCCGGCTCAGGTTCAGAACCCGCAACCTCTTAGCTACGAGATCGTTTCCTTTGCTGACTGAGCTACAGCTGCTACTTTTGAATCTTGTTTACTCAGAAAATTCTGTGATTTTAAGATATATGTCTACTTTACCTTTACTTAATATGGTACTTATTGTTGAGTAATAAGCGGATTTCCAGCCTTGGTAAGAATTTAAATACTCCAACCATGAATATTTTAACAATATTTTAAATGAAAGAAGGAAAGTGTTATATCTTCTAAGTTACATTTAGAGATTTTATGTAAGTTTTATAAAACAAATATTAGTTCTGCGAATGTGACAATATTACAATCGATATTGCAGATTAGAGAAATGTACGTGATTTATATATTAGTGGCTCATTTTTTTGTTATTATTTCTCATGCCTCTTGGATCACCAAGCACGATTGAACCTCAGGCTCTCTTATTAAGGCCAAAGAATTCGCCTTT
The DNA here is from genome assembly GCA_032207245.1 of Pardosa pseudoannulata. Lineage (NCBI taxonomy): Eukaryota > Metazoa > Arthropoda > Arachnida > Araneae > Lycosidae > Pardosa > Pardosa pseudoannulata. The sequence continues at coordinate 109,264,237 of CM063504.1, forward strand.
CGTTTAATGAGCCTCATTAAGGTGGAAGAATGACTTCGCTCAAAAAGGTCCTCTTAATTTTGAAGCAAGGACCAAGCAGAAGATACATTGACTTAGCCTGCCATCCCCAGAGGTATTATTTGAGATCTTGTAGGACATTGTGACCACGAACATATTTCAAGTGCCCCAGTCACCTTTAACGAAAACGGCCGATCTTAGGCCGGCTCAGGTTCAGAACCCGCAACCTCTTAGCTACGAGATCGTTTCCTTTGCTGACTGAGCTACAGCTGCTACTTTTGAATCTTGTTTACTCAGAAAATTCTGTGATTTTAAGATATATGTCTACTTTACCTTTACTTAATATGGTACTTATTGTTGAGTAATAAGCGGATTTCCAGCCTTGGTAAGAATTTAAATACTCCAACCATGAATATTTTAACAATATTTTAAATGAAAGAAGGAAAGTGTTATATCTTCTAAGTTACATTTAGAGATTTTATGTAAGTTTTATAAAACAAATATTAGTTCTGCGAATGTGACAATATTACAATCGATATTGCAGATTAGAGAAATGTACGTAATTTATATATTAGTGGCTCATTTTTTGTTGTTATTATTTCTCATGCCTCTTGGATCACCAAGCACGATTGAACCTCAGGCTCTCTTATTAAGGCCAAGGAGTTCGCCTTTTGTTTAATGAGCCTCATTAAGGTGGAAGAATGACTTCGCTCAAAAAGGTCCTCTTAATTTTGAAGCAAGGACCAAGCAGAAGATACATTGACTTAGCCTGCCATCCCCAGAGGTATTATTTGAGATCTTGTAGGACATTGTGACCACGAACATATTTCAAGTGCCCCAGTCACCTTTAACGAAAACGGCCGATCTTAGGCCGGCTCAGGTTCAGAACCCGCAACCTCTTAGTTACGAGATCGTTTCCTTTGCTGACTAATCTACCGCTGCTACTTTTGGATCTTGTTTATTCAGAAAATTCTGTGAGTTTAAGATATATGTTTACTTCTTTACTTAATATGGTACTTATTGTTGAGTAATAAGATGATTTCCAGCCTTGGTAAGAAATTAAATACACCAACCATGAATATTTTTACAATATTTTACAAGAAACCAGGAAAGTGTTATATCTTCTATGTTACATTTAGAGATTTTATGTAAGTTTTATAAAACAAATATTAGTTCTGCGAATGTGACAATATTACAATAGATATTGCAGATTAGAGAAATGTACGTAATTTATATATTAGTGGCTCATTTTTTGTTGTTATTATTTCTCATGCCTCTTGGATCACCAAGCACGATTGAACCTCAGGCTCTCTTATTAAGGCCAAGGAGTTCGCCTTTTGTTTAATGAGCCTCATTAAGGTGGAAGAATGACTTCGCTCAAAAAGGTCCTCTTAATTTTGAAGCAAGGACCAAGCAGAAGATACATTGACTTAGCCTGCCATCCCCAGAGGTATTATTTGAGATCTTGTAGGACATTGTGACCACGAACATATTTCAAGTGCCCCAGTCACCTTTAACGAAAACGGCCGATCTTAGGCCGGCTCAGGTTCAGAACCCGCAACCTCTTATCTACGAGATCGTTTCCTTTGCTGACTAATCTACCGCTGCTACTTTTGGATCTTGTTTATTCAGAAAATTCTGTGAGTTTAAGATATATGTTTACTTTAAATTTACTTAATATGGTACTTATTGTTGAGTAATAAGATGATTTCCAGCCTTGGTAAGAAATTAAATACACCAACCATGAATATTTTTACAATATTTTACAAGAAACCAGGAAAGTGTTATATCTTCTATGTTACATTTAGAGATTTTATGTAAGTTTTATAAAACAAATATTACTTCTGCGAATATGATAATATTACAATCGAGTTTGCAGATTAGAGAAATGTACGTAATTTATATATTAGTGGTTCATTTTTTGTTGTTATTGTTTCTCATGCCACTTGGACAAACCAAGCACGATTGAACCTCATGCTCTCGTATTAAGGCCAAGGAACTCGCCTTCCATTTTAATGAGCATCATTAAGGTTTAAGAACGACTTCGCTCAAGTAGGTCTTCTTAATTTTGAAGCAAGGACCAAACAGAAGACACATTGACTTAGCCTTCCACCCCCAGAGGTATTAATTGAGATCTTGTAGGACATTGTGACCACGAACATATTTCAAGTGCCCCAGTCACCTTTAACGAAAACGGCCGATCTTAGGCCGGCTCAGGTTCAGAACCCGCAACCTCTTAGCTACGAGATCGTTTCCTTTGCTGACTGAGCTACCGAGGCGCGTGAATCATTTTGATTCAAACAAAAACTTACCTTTATATAAATTTTAATTGTATCTCACTATTAAGCTAAATTTTTGAGATTACTTTCTTTTATTGAAATTATAAGGTTGCTTAAATATTTGAATTACCTTGATAAAATATTGACATCAAAAGTTAATTAAATATTTAAATTGAAAAAACTTTATACATACTAAGAAACACATGTGAAAATGTAAATTTAATGTTTTTAGGAAAACAGATTTAAAGACTATAACAGCATTAAATAAACTTTACAAAAAAAATGTAATTATTATTATCCTGTTTTGTACTGCAACTTACCTCTATAGTCTTTTTACTTAATGTGTCCTTTCTTTTCTTTTAGTTATTTTGAGAGTATTCTGGCTCACTTAGAGAATTAACACTATTATAGATCATGAATGATTTCTCCATTTTTGTAAAATTCTTTTAATAATTTTAAACTTAAAAATATATCAACTCAAAAAGGAGGTCTTATTCTTCATTATATTTCCCGATTGAAAGCAGAAGAAAGCATCAACAATTTTAAATTTTATATAATATGGTTTTTGAATGTATAAATATTTTGGTCTTAACCATAATTGTTTCAACAAATTTTTTGGTAATCCATATCTAGGTGCTGGTTTTATATCTTCTATTGCCAACACTGGAAAATGTTTGATGTTTCAACCAGACTCTGGAGTTCAATTTTAACCAGTGTTTAGTCTTCACACAAGACTTACAATTTTAATTTTAATTTTTAATTAATTCATGATAGTTGGTTCATTTTTATTCTGTATATGGTTTGTAATTTCTTTTCTAACTGTTGAAAAAACATAATAGAAATGCCATTAATTTCCATAGTAGGAAAACCATTTTTTTTTCCTTTTTGAGTCTGCGTTTTGGTAAAATGGCTAGATACTTATTGTTCTGCTGTGATGTATATTCAATTCTGAATTATGTAATGTAAGAATTCAAGGACTGATATATTGAATGAGATTCTCTTTTCATCTCTAATTTGAACTATCAATTTCTGAATTGAAGAGATATGCGAAAGAAAGTAGAAGAAGTTATTAAAATGAATTCTAAGGTAAGCCGTTACAATAGCATTCTTTCCTTGGTGGATTTTTTCTGTTCACTAAAAATATAAATAATTTTAATGAAAAAAATAATCTTAACCAGTTACAGACGATTAACAGGGTTTCCATTATTTAGCAGTAAGTAAAATGATTCCTAATAAACAACTATTTGTATATTTTATAAGCAACTAACAGTAACAAATAATTAGATTCCGAATATTAAATATTAAAATAAAAGAACGCCGAAATGTAAAGATATAAATGAAAGGTCATTACATTATATGCTAAAATAAAATAAAATTTTGGGTTACCACTTAACAGTTACATATAAATATGCAGTTAGTTTTCAATGTTTCCATTCCAGATTAAAAGGATGTGAAATGTTTAAATTTACAAACAAAGTTATTGATTTTATAGAGTATGAATAAACGCCATCTGTCAGTTAAATAGTTTTTGCGTAAAATTTCTCATTAAAAATTTTTTAAACTCTTTTTGTAAATACGTTAAAATAAAAATGAGCCTTAAAATTAAGAAATTTTGTACATTGTGACCGATGCAATACTATAATTATGTGATTTTTGATTTTCTAATCAAATTTTCAAATTCCCTTACGACCATACGGAGTTACTAATTAGAAATAATTATCTCTCCAAATACTAACAGTGTGTAATACAATACAAGAGGCCTGGTGAGCTATCATACTTCAACTAAAGAGCCTCTAATATTTTAAAGAACTCTTTGAATGCGATTGAACTGAAATAATGAACAGGAAGAGTTCATCTGATCTTCCGGGACATAGTTCTCTAAATTAGAGGTACTGTTAGGTAGCATGGACAAATATCTGACAAATGAACACAGAAACACAAATGGAGAAGAATTACATTTTTGTAAATTATAATTAAAATTTTATACTATGCGTCAAGTATAGCATTAAAAATTAGCTGGATTTAAGAATTCAGTAAAGATGAATTTTGATTATATTAAAAAAAATAAGAAAAATCTTATTAAATAAAATAATTCAAAATGTTTGCTCTATAAATTACAAGTGCTAACATTATAATATATTTTACAGAAACACTGCAATTGAAACTAGGATTTAAAGAAATTGGGTTACTACTTTTATTAACCAAGCGGATAAAAAGGGTCGATTCTGAGATCCAATAGAATTTTTTTCTTTAAGGTTGGAGGTGGGAGCAACTATATCTCACAGAGAAAGACTATAAAATCAAGTTGATTTTAAAGGGCCAATAGAAGTAATTCTTCACTCCACTGTGATATTTGGATATGTAGAATGAGAGAGAGAAGTCGTACTCATATTGGGGTAATTCTCATACATGAACAATCCTCATACTGTTGTAAAAGTTAGTAGCTCATTATTTTCGAAAATGTAAAGGAATTGAAAGAACATGATCTGAATCTGAAGTAACAAATTTGTATACATTTCTATACCTTAAAGGGAAATGATGGGTACGCAACACTCTAGAAGCTACCAAAGTCTTAATGCCACTAATATTGCACCAACTTCCATTGCCTTATTATCTATCGGGCTTTTGGGACATGTGCCCTGGGCATGAAAATTTAGGGCTCGCGAAAATATAGTCGAGTGCTTGAAACACATATTAAGTGAGGAAAAATAGCAAATTTACACTACCATCGTTAAGTTTTAATAAATTATTGTACGAGGTAATTGTGTTTATCATGAATTATAGTGTTTCCTATTTACTTTACTTTTACTGTTTATTTACCTGATAATTAATTCCATCAACAAACCTGGTGTTCTTTTTATCCTATGGGTTATTGCATATTTATAAGACAGATTATTAGCAACGTACCACTATAAACAATTAAATCAACTCATCAATTTAAATTATTTTTAATTCTATTACTATTTATTTTCTTCACCACAGAGATTGTGAGTGTAACAAGGTAAAAATAAAAAAATGGGTCAATCTAGGTCTTTAAAAATCCTAGCATGGATTTTTAGCATGGCTAAACAGAGATAATATGATTACTTAAAAGGAAAATTTGATATTTTTTGATTTTGAATATTACTTTAATACTAATTCAATGTTATAATTTTATATGACTGTAATTATGATCATAATTTGTCACTATAAATTTGCAATGGGGGTGGAGGACCAAAAATTGGATTCTGGGCACAAAAGTATCTTAATCAGGCCCTGCCAACTTCACGAATTTCGCGACAAACCGATGTCTCTGAAAACATCATCCCATACCACCAAATCGGTTAATACCATTTAAATCCTATCGACACTGATATATATATATATATATATATATATATATATATATATATATATATATATATATATATATATATATATATATATATATATATATATATATATATATGACATCGACGAGTGGTTAAGGCATGGACGACACATTTGATTTCATATATAAAGACTTATTTATTGTAATCATTCTGTCTATCGCTATCCCATGTAGATATTATTTCTTCTCCTAATTTGCCACGACAAGCCTGAAGTATGTTATCAGCTCGATTTCCCTCTCAGAACTGTCTTTTTTTGGCGTTGCTCCCTAAGCAAAATTCCTATGTCTACTTCCAAATTGGCTTTTTCACTCTGTGAATACACAAAACAAATTACTTTTTTGTTAAGGTGTAATATTAAGAAGAATAATGTAAAAAGTGAATGGTATATTACCTGCTGCTGTTTATTCAAGAGAAAATTAAAAAATAATGATTTGTTGTAATTATTTTACTATTTTTTCAGCCTGAGTAAAATGTTTTTTGTATGTGTGCATAATTTGTGATTTTAAGTTCCATTTAAGAATGTAGTTTTTTCTTTTATCTCATTCTCTAGCAATTATTCTTACTGTTTAAACTTAATGTTGAGTTTCTTCTAATAGCACAATTTCTAATGTTTGCATTAACTGACAATAAAAGTCGAAAGTAATCAATATAATTAGTATAATGTCAATTCTTTCACGGGAAATTAATTTATCTGGAAAAGAAGTAGCATTAAGTTCAACATTCCACATTACGAAAAAAGACTTATTTTTCTTTTAAATTCAGTAATTTAGTGTAAGACATCACTAGAAATTTATTTAAAAGAAATTGCCTAATGATACGATGAATTAAACTCGTTTTCAGAAAAAATCCAACTTTGCCGTAGAAAGGTTATCAATTTTATGCTTTAGTCATACGTTCAAACTTAGGATTTGTAATATATGAAATTATCTGTATAAATATTTCCTAAAAATACAAATTTTTCTTGCTTAAATGAAGATGCATTTAATAAATGGTTGCCCATTCCACGAAAAGACACCTTTATTATATGTTACTTGGTTGTCTAAGCCACAATCATTTGCAATTAGTTGGGACCGGTGTAATAGAATTAAATGTGAAAGAGTAGATATAAAGGCATATTAAATATTAAAGCCTAAAAGTAAATGCATATCCTATTCCTAACATTTTGTTATGAATCAATGGTGAATGTAGAAAAATGAATTTTTTATATAAAAAGTATGTTTTTTAATATGGGAATAATTACCCAATAATCAGATATAATTAATATTCTATAGATTATTAATACCCTATTCATAATGAATGAGAACTTTAATAGAATGATTCCTGGAGATACTAATTATTCGTCTTGAATTTGGTAAGTAACTTGAAAAACAGTTTTAAGTTTTTATGGAGGGCAGTTTGGTTACATTTTGACTAGGAAGGTAATCCCAAACTTAACAGTTTATAAAGAAATCTTTATAAATGTTGAATAAAATAATGTAACTTAAACTAATATTTACATCCTGAGAAATTGGAATACTGAAAATTGGTAAAACGAACAAATTCATATTAAAAATCTTCAAATTTCAATGTTGCACTTTAAAGTCTTTTCAACGTATAAGAACTCAGAGGGACACTATTCTTAAAATACTAATTATTTATTTTAATGAAATAATGATGAATGTAGAAAAGTGAATTTTTAGAATCGGAAGTATGATTTTAGTATGGGAAAAATACCAGATAACCAAATATAATTATCATTATATAAGTTATTAATAGCCTATTCTTAATGTATGAGAAATCTAATAGGAATGACTCCTTTAAATACCAATTGCACGTCTTGAATTTGGTAAGTAACTTGAAAACAGTTTTACATTGTTATGAAAAGATGATTGGTTACATTACGACTTGGAAGGTAAGCCCAAACTTAACAGTCTATAATGGAAAATTTTATACATGTTGAATGAGATAATATAACTTAGAATATAATTTACACCTCGAGAAATTTCAATACTGAAAATTGGTAAAAGGAACAATTTCATATTAAAATACATTGAATACACAAAATAAATTACTTTATTTATAAGGTGTAATATTAAGAAGATTAATGTAAAAAATGAATATTATATTACCTGATGTTGTTTATTCAAGAGTAAAATAAAAAAATCATGATTTGTTGTAATTATTTTACGTTTTTTCAATTAATTACGTTTTTTCAACGTATAAAAACACAGAGAGACACTATTCTTAAAATACTAATTATCTTTTTCAATTTAATAAATTGTTAAATATTAAAGTCTAGAAGTAAATGCATATCTTATACCTAACATTTTGTTATAAATCATGTCGAATGTAGAAAAATGAATTTTTAAAATCAAAAGCACTTTTTTTAGTATAGGAATAATTATCCGATAACCCGATATAATTAATATCCGATAGTAATACCCTATTATTAATGTAAAAGAATTCTAATAGAAATTATTCCTGGAGATACCAATTATACGTCTTGAATTTGTAAGTAACTAGAAAACATTTTTAAGTTGTTATGGAGGGCAGCTTAGTTAGATTTTGACTAGGAAGATAAGCCCAAACTTAACAGTCTATAAAGAAAAACTGTATAGATATTGAATGAAATAGTATTACCTAGAATAAAATTTACATCCCCAGAAATTTGAATACTGAAAATTGGTAAAACGAACAATTTCATTTTAAAAATCTTCAAATTTTAATGTAGCACTTTAACGTTTTTTCAACGTATAAGATTTCATAGATACACTACTCTTAAAATAATGCTTATCTTTTTTAATAAATAAGTTGTTAAATATCAAACCCTTGAAGTAAATGCATATCTTACACCTAACATTTTGTAATGAATCAATGTCGTATGTAGAGAAAGGAATTTTTAAAATCAAAAGTATGGTTTTTTAGTATGGGAATAACTACCCGATATAATTAATATCCTATAGGTTATTAATAGCTTATTCTTCATGTATGAGAACTCTAATTGGAATGATTCCTGGAAATACCAATTATGCTTCTTGAATTTGGCAAGTAACTTCAAAACAGTTTTACGTTGTCATAGAGTGCAGCTGGGTTAAATTTCGACTTGGAATATAAGCCCAAACTTAACAGTCTATAAATGAAAACTGTATAAATGTTGAATGAAATAATATAACCTAGAATAAAATTAACATCCCGAGAAATTTGAATACTGAAAAATGGTAAAACGAACAATTTCATATTAAAAAATCTTCAAATTTAAATATGGCACTTTAGCGTTTTTTTAACGTATAAGAATTCAGAGAGACACTATTCTTAAAATACTAATTATCTTTTTTAATGAATAAGTTGTTAAATATTAAAGCCTAGAAGTAAGAGTATATAACATACCTAACATTTTGTTATGAGTCAATGTCGAACGTAGAAAAATGAATTTTTAAAATCAAAAGTATGTTTTTACTATGGGAATAATTAAACAATAACCCAATATAATTGATATCCTATAGGTTATTAATACCCTATTCTTCATGTATGAAAACTCTAAAAGGAATGATTCCTGGAAATACGAATTATACGTCTTGAATTTGGCAAGTAACTTGAAAACAGTTTTACGTTGTTATGGAAGGCAGCTTGGTTACATTTTGTCTTGGAAGGTAAGCCCAAACTTAACAATCTATAAAGGAAAACTTTAAAAACGTTGAATGCAATAATATAACCTAGAATAAAATTTACATCCCGATATATTTGAATTCTGAAAATTGGTAAACCGAATAATTTCATATTAAAAGTCTGCAAATTTTTAAAAATGGCACTTTCAACGTATCAGAAAGATACTATTCTTATAATATTAATTATCCTGTGAATAAGTTGTTAACTTGCGAGGACACGAGCAGAGCATCTGAGGCTCGAACGTTATAAAAACATTACACACATAATCACCCAATAAAAATATTTTCAGTAGCTATCATATAGGTTTCTTAGATCCTAATAACATGAATTTCCGCTATTTTCTCTCAATATTTTCTCTCTAAAAGAGATACTTTAATTTTATTCGGGCTCCAGAGACCAGTGTATGAGCATAAACTTTTGCATTTTTATTTAGTGTTTGTGGTCGTTGGATATTGTCATTCAAATATACAAAGTTATTTGATTAAAATGATGAAATATAAAGATGTGATTCAAGTTTTAAATTTCTGTGTGTCTCACGTTTGCGCTTTCTGTGTGCTAATAGAAATACATCTACATTCCAAGACACTTTTAAAAAATAATATTAAAAAAAATCCGAAAAATATTTTTTCTTTTAATCAAGTATGTTTGGTAATACACATTTTCTGTTCATATTCAAAAGCAATTTTTTGGTATTTGGCTGAAATAAGTTGCACTGGACCTCAGAGGCCCGGCGTGTGTTCTCGTGTAACTGCGGGTAACGAGCATTCTCGCAGATTAATACCAGACTCTAGATATTGTGTCAGGTAACCTAGTCGTATAAGGACTGGAAAGATAAGCTTGAATATCTTTCTGAAAAATGGATACGAACTAAAACTTGGATAAGCAGAATATAAACTAGGATTAATTTTGGTGCTAAATAATATCATAAACAGATAGTTTTATAATAAAATTTTCAAAAATTTTAATCTGTAACTTTAACTCTTTGAGGACGAGTGCATCCTGTAAGCAAAGCCTTTCAAACTCACTTAGAACGACTATATCATGAATTATATTTTAAGTAAAGCATCTAATTAGTATTTCTTATTTCCACTATAGTTAGACCTAAATCTGTTATAGGTGAACTTATCTACTAGAGATACCTGAATACTAAAGAGTCATCTTGTTCAATTTAAAAGATGTTGATACGCCCATCAACAAAAGGTTAATAGTGTATTTATACATGAGATTTTTAAAAGAAATAAATCTTAAATATACCAATTATACGTATTTAAATAGTTACGATATATTTACATGGTTTACATGGTTTATATAAATATTTTACATTTACTTTGTGGTACCGAAGTTTAGAGTTTCGAATCCAGAAGTTCGCATGATTGTTCGTATCCGGTTAAAAATGGCTTTAAGCAGTTGGTCTCAATCTCATTAGCTCTCGTATATTGGAACTTTAGACCCTAGAGCCCCAAATCAAACTTAATCCTATAGTGGATGTAGTGGAACTTAAATTTTGTCATAAAGAAGATTATTCAGTTAATTTCATATATTTTATGCTTATGATCTTTATTTATTATAATTGTTCCAGTAAATTATTTTACTAATTAAATAAATGAGAAAGAAATATTATCCAGCTTGTAAAATTGGAATTATTAAGATTAATTACTAAAATATTTTAATGTAAATTGAATGTACTGAATTAAATACCAAAAATCTTAACATAAAATTGGTAAACCATAAAATTATTTGGAACATCATAAAGTATTTGGAAAACTATTTGGAATATCGTAAAGTATTTGGAAAACTATTTGGCAGATCTTAGGCATTCACCAAAATAATATAATTTATTTTAATGTAAAAGAGGTTATGTTTTATGTTCTAAATTGGTATCTATATAGTTTTATAGTCGTTACTATCACGCTATCAGAAAAGCAAGCATGATCTGAAACAGAAAATTTGGATTTTTTATAACGTATATTACATAACAAATGAAAATATCGAAATATTTTGTAACTCAATACTTACAGAGATATAACAAATCTCAAAGGAGATTTTTAAATCTTTAATCATATTTATGTGAATCCTTTATCCATTTTCTAAATCTAATAATAGAGTCTTATAAAAAATAATAACGGCAAGGTTTCTTTTATTACTGTAAATAAAGCATTGTAGTTTATCAAGATCTTAAAAATAATTTTTCAAATGAATCATTATATTTTACTTATGTTCTATGATTTCCAGTGGTACAGTAAAGGCTTTTATAAATTTTAAAACAGTAATTTAAATAACCGTATTATTTAATAAATTTTAAACGATATGCAAACACAAACTTAGTCATTGAATTAAAACTGAAATTCCTCTTCGCAGCAGCACCTAGGGGGCCTGGGCGTCCGGTGCAAGTCTCCCTTTCCTAGATCAAATGTCCTGGGCTGCGAAGCATATGTTATGGTTAGGTGACAAACTTATTTGGAACCTCCAGTGTTTAGTTATCAAGCCCGATTGATCCCCAGTTTGTCTACCCACTGAAGGGATCAAAGGCTCAGTCAACCTTGCCCCGTCCGGGATCGAACCTAGAACCTCTGCCGTGGGAGAGCGAAGGTCTACCCCAACGCCACTGAATAGTCATAAAGTTATTGCATATTATTTCTTCTCGCTCGAACACATGCTTGAAATTTATTAAATATGTATTATTATCATTTTTAAAGTTTTATAGTGTATGATTTCATTTATAAAAGATTCTGATAAATTAAATTTTTTAAGAAATGTCCGCTTTTTTCGAGATTTTCAAACACTATTTTGAAAGTTTTTATAAATTTTAAAATTTTAAACTATATAATACCACAAACTTAGTTATGGAATTATTGCACATTATTTCTTCTTGCTCAAACACACACTTGCGATAATTAAAAGGTGTATTTTAATGTTTTAAAAATTTTATTTAGTATGATTTCATTTGTAAGAGATTCCGATAAATTAAATTTAAAAAAAAATAAACTGTATTTTTGAGATTTTCAAATATTATGAACCAAAAATGTAAATATCTTTCTTATATTCTTGTAAAATTTTTTCATACAAATTTTAATTTGATATTGAATTTCATTATAAGTATTTTGTTTACTTTATATTTGTAAAATAATAATTTCAACGAACTCTCAATACTTTGTTACTGTGATTAGCTGTAGAGACTATCTACTAAATTTAATTTGATATGTATATAAAAATCCCTCTATAGTCTCTTGTATAAAGCTTTATTAGATCCGATATTAATACTTTATCATTTAATATCATAAGAAGATAGTTAAACTAAACATCTTGAAAATGTATAATAGATATTTAAAACATAAATAATTTTAATTAAATGGGCTCTTCAAAAAGTCATTTTTCCATGAATAAGTCATAAATAGGAAGCTAAAATTCAAAGAAAACTAAATACAATATTTAATGTCATACTTTAAATTTAAAATTTTAATGTTTAATATGTCCTTTTAATAACTTATTCTAGAATATTTTTTAAACTATTCTAGAATATTTTTATGATTTGTGTACACCCTACATAAAGTTGTAACTATATTTAATACTCTAGAACATGCTGTTAAGTATATATAACATATCCTTCATTATTATTACCTGTTAATAATCGAGAATGTTTAATAACTAAAATATTTTCTTTCTAAACACAGGGTTATACATTATAGTCATGCTTCCTCGTATTTTTTCATTTTTCATATTGATGATGCAAATATGTTGTTCTCTTGTTTAGAAAAGTTTTCTCACATATACCAAAATATGAGAAAGGATTCCATTCATGTAAACTTTGTAACTTTACTTTGTATCTAATGAAGTTTCACATTTACAACGGCAGATATATAAACAAAATCTATGCTTTTCTAAAGCATTCATATGCCTTTTTAGTGATGAAAAGTTTTGGCATTTTCTACAGCTTTGGGGTAAACAGAAGCATGGATATCTCTTTTTTTGAGGCATGAACTTATGTTTGGTATTTACCATAGTTTGGTATATATAAAAATTTGTTCATTATGAACATTTATTTAGTTAAATTCTTTGTATTATCATCGTAAGTTCTGTAGCATATGTAAGATATGTCTATTTCACATTTATTTTTTATTTACTAAGCAACTTTATTTTATATTTCGTTGAATTAAATACATGCTATTTAGTCATGCGAGGAGTACGCTTATTATTTAGTTTCTCGATTATGTAAATCTTATTCATATATTATCTTTTATCAGATCTCTTGATAATCACGATCAATGATCCATTATGAATAGATAGCTACCTCTTTGAATTATTGTTGAATGTGTAACACAAGAAAAAATAAAGGCAAATGCAATTTATTCTCTTATCCTCTTACTATGGATGAATTGTGACAGTATTTTTAATATCGAATAAAAGACGTAGACATGTGATGTCGCAATAAATTCTGTTTATAAAATGCGTTTGTCACGATAAATTTCGATTCAATGTTCGAGATCTATTCAGACTTGATATCTTAAAGAATATTCTTTCCGAACACTAAAAATATGCAATAAAGTTTTGAGATAGTACAGCGTGTCACACAATCAAAAATACATTACTGATTTCTGTCCCACAGAGTGAAGCGTTTAGAATAATGCTGAATACCCGCAAAGTTCTTGATGTTTATACTATCTGAAATGAATTATTGAACATATCTTCGTGTATTACTTATTATTTTACGTATCTTTATTCTAGACATAGAATACTTACTACATAGATTGCAAAATATTTAACAATTATTCAGTCTTTGGGGAAAAGGAAATTAATATCATAAAACTGATAATGAAAACTCGCAGCTTAAATTTTAATTAACGTTATTATATTTTCATTAGATCTGCTTCCTTGAATTTCTGGTAAAATGTGAACGTCAGGAATAGCATTTACTATTAATAGTAAAATCAATGTTTGTTGTAATAAATTTCAGTAGAAATAGTTTAACGGTCGTGTCATTTACACATGAACTAGAAAAAGAAAGATGAATGTTAATTTTTCACATACAATAATTAGCAATGTTTAATGACTGTACGTTACTAGGTGCATATTGCGTCATAAAATTCCGGTATGATATATCGGCTTTATATGAGACGATGTGGAACTCAATTATGCAATAAAATTAGAAGAGCAAAGAATGAAATTTATAGCTATTATTTATAGCTTCTATTTTTTAATCCCAAAATAAGTCTTGTGAGTTTAAAAATTTCATATCAAGATTTATTACATTTGAAAGTCCAAATATGCTACTTTACAAAATGGTAGTACAAATATTCCATTTAAAAAATCCATGTTTAATATGAATGAATAAGTAATAAAATCATTACACTTATTACTTCAGAACCACTTCATTGAAAAGTGTTCTTTGGATACCTAATATTTTTAGAAAAGTTGAAGTGTAATATTTACAATAATTAGCAATGTTTAATGACTATAAGTTACTAGGTGCATATTGCGTCATAAAAATCCGGTATGATATATCGGCTTTATATGAGACGATGTGGAACTCAATTATGCAATCAAATTACAAGAGCAAAGAATAAAATTTATAGCTATTATTTATAGCTTCTATTTTATAGTATTTCCATGACTTTTTTAGAAATTTTAATAACATTATTTAACAACCAGGCATAAATAAATAAAACTATGCCTTCTCTGTGATTTATGTAGGCGTAAAATGAATGTGTTGTAGAATTATCAAAATTTAATTTCAGTGATAATTTCATTATGTTAGGAACGTTTAAATAACTTTATGTTTTTTTTAAATGTTTATTCAAAGATTTGTTATATTCAAAGAATGCTTAAATATATAAATGAAATACTATGAAGACATATATATCTAAATATACTGCTTTCAATAGTGAAAATTTATCTAAAATAAGCGTCGTCATATTTATATCTAGAAGTCTAGATGGTTTGTTCTTAAATGATAATGCTGAAAATTTCTTAAATGTTATTTTCAGCGATGTTACAAAATTTCATCCAACAAAAACACAGTTATTTAAACATAAATATTTATTTGTTATAAATAAAATGATTAGAAACAATATATTAGCTCTATTCTCTTGTTTATTGTGTTTCTTGTTTAATCCTCTTTCTGTAATATTTTGTAAAGACTTTCAAATGTAATAAATCTCTATATGAAATTTTTAAACTCACAAGAACTATTTTGGGATTAAAAAAATAGAAGCTATAAATAATAGCTTTAAATTTTATTCTTTGCTCTTGTAATTTGATTGCATAATTGAGTTCCACATCGTCTCATATAAAGCCGATATATTACACCGGCCTTTTATGACGCAATATGCACCTAGTAACTTATAGTCATTAAACATTGCTAATTATTGTAAATATTACACTTCAACTTTTCTAAAAATATTAGGTATTCAAAGAACACTTTTCAATGAAGTGTTTCTGGAGTAATAAGTGTAATGATTTTATTACTTATTCATTCATATAAAACATGGAATTTTTTAAATGGAATATTTGTACTAATATTTTGTAAAGTAGCATATTTGGACTTTCAAATGTAATAAATCTCGATATGAAATTTTTAAACTCACAAGACCTATTTTGGGATTAAAAAATAGAAGCTATAAATAATAGCTATAAATTTTATTCTTTGCTCTTGTAATTTGATTGCATAATTGAGTTCCACATCGTCTCATATAAAGCCGATATATCATACCGGTCTTTTATGACGCAATATGCACCTAGTAACTTATAGTCATTAAACATTGCTAATTATTGTAAATATTACACTTCAACTTTTCTAAAAATATTAGGTATCCAAAGAACACTTTTCAATGAAGTGGTTCTGAAGTAATAAGTGTAATGATTTTATTACTTATTCATTCATATTAAACATGGATTTTTTTTAATGGAATATTTGTACTACCATTTTATAAAGTAGCATGTTTTGACTAGCATATCTAATTTGGGGAGCTGATGAAAGAGGCTCTTTAATCTTCTAATGTTTACAATAGTGATATTTATCATTAACTATTTGAAAGGGACTTCTTAAAGAACTAGATCATTCGAGGGACATATGCTGTCTCGGCCCCTTTGTAAAGGTTAACCCAAAAGGTTTTGTAGTGGTAGTGTACACCAATATCTTGATAACTTCTTTGGTATTACTAAAACTAAACAAAATCAAAGATGAAAATAAATTCAATCTATGAGGCATCCTACGGTTTCCTGGAATATGTTTTCGGATATTGGGGGAAGGTATTTTGTATATCTTTTGATCACAATATTTAATAAAATATATACGATGGTTCTTTTTTAATAGAAATTTGTTAAATAAATTTTTAGAATTATTTAAGTTTCACCAACTAAATGAAAAATGCATTAAAAGTTTTACATACCACTGTGTTTAACGGTAACAAAGGTGGATGGATTACAAGTTCTATGAAATGATTGTTGTATTTTAAATAATAACTACATGGAAGAACATTCTTAAGGGATGCTAAAAATGAAAAACACATTGAGACATAAAATCCAAGTATTCAGTGTAAATATAACAAGGAAAGAAAAATATATTCAACAATATACCGGGTGATCAAAAAGTCCGTATAAACTTTAAAAATGAATAATTACTGGAAAAATAACTAAAATAAAAAAAGGGTTTGCAGGGTTAGTATTGGTAGGGCAGGAGATTTTATTAAAACAGTAACTCAAAAACAACCGAAAGATGGCGGTCGGTTGTTTTTTCGGTGGAACGAAGGAATTCGGTGGAAATATGCAAATGAGACTGTTATAAGAACTTGCTCTCCTATATTACATAACCAGTTCACCGCTGTAAACCATGTATGGGTGGGATATATATATATACATACATACATACATACATATATATATATATATATATATATATATATATATATATATATATATATATATACATATATATATACATATATATATATATATATATATATATATATATATATATATATATATATTGATATTTATACTCTACGTTTAATGATTTAGAAAAATGCTTTGAAGAAAAATTGGGTTATTCATTTTTGAAAGGAGAAATATATGAAATATAATATTTTAACGAGATTTGTTTAAAAAATGCATGATGTAATATGTGTCACAGGCTTTCTATAAACTCAGAAAAACTGTAAACACTTCCCTCTAGTTAAGCTAGTAAAATTGAAAAATTTATTACCTTAAACTACTGTAAGGATAGTTAGAAGACGAAAATATAAAATGCTTTTCCTTTCAGTGTTTTACTCAAAATTCATTCTTTATTACACCTAATTAGGCAAGAGAACCATTTGCTTTAATGATCATGTATTTCATTTTGAGCATAATTCAGAGCACTATTTCAAAAAGAATCTTCAAAGTTTCATGAATTTAAGCCTCTTGAATATCAAAAAACCTGCTATGTCTTTACATTGTATTAGTGAATAATTAATTAATTACACAATATTTACAGATTTGAAAAGGTTTGTTGTTAAAAAAATATCATCTATATAGGAATACACACACACACACACACACACACACACACACACACACACACACACACACACACACACACACACACACACATATATATATATATATATATATATATATATATATATATATATATATATATATATATATATATATATATATATATATATATATATATATATATATATATATATATATTTATATATTATATAATATATATATATATATATATATATATATATATATATATATATATATATATATATATATATATATATTATATATATTAAATATATATATATATATATATATATATATATATATAACCACAATATTATCTTAACCACATATTCTTAAAATCTGCATGCGCGTTTGTAAATTTTTGTAACTAAGTGCATTAACATCTACAGGAAAAAAACAGCTGTTTCAATGTCCTTCCCTTAAAAATAAATAACACTTTTTTAACCAACTCCTAAGACTAGTTATTTTCACAATTCAAATGTACGGTGAATTTTAAGAATGTAAGACAAATTTACATCGCTCCAACTTACAGAGGATTGAAATAAAAAAAAATATGAAGTACTCGGGGATATAGTATTAGTTATCTGAGTGCATATATTTGTTTTGTGTGTGTGTTTATGTACATGGTTATGAAAATGTATAATTTAAAAACTGATAAAATTCAAATCTATAAATCTAAAATGAACTATCACAAATTGTCACTTAACTGGCCTCCCATCTAAATACAGAACAAAGATCTGAGTTTCAAGTGAAGAGACGTAGAAGTTTTAACATAAACACCATTACCAGAAAATACTTCATCTCCTTTGCTTCTTTACTACCATAGATTTGCATTGCGTCTGCCGTCATATGTTCAATAGTTTCAAGAGCTATTTCGCTCATCAATTCTCGATTATAAGTATTCTTTTGGACACATCAGCTCTGTGTTAAATAAATGAAAAATGCATTAAAAGTTTTACATACCACTGTGTTTAACGGCAACAAATGTGGATGGAGTACTAGTTCTGTGAAATGATTGTTGTATTTTAAATAATAACCCCATGGAAGAAAATTCTTAAGGGATGTTAAAAATGAAAAACACATTGAGACATAAAATCAGAGTATTCAGTGTAAATATAACTAGGAAAGAAAAATATATTCAACAATATACCGGATGATCCAAAAGTCCGTATCAATTTTAAAAATGCATAACTGGAAAAATAACCAAAATAAAAAAAGTTTTGCAGTGTTAGTATTGGTAGGGCAGGAGATTTTATTAAAACAGAAAAAACAGTAACTCAAAAACAACCGAAAGATGGCGTTCGGTTGTTTTTTCGGTGGAACGAAGGAATTCAGTGGAAATATGCAAATGAGACTGTTATAAGAACTTGCTCTCCTATATTACATAACCAGTTCACCGCTGTAAACCATGCATGGGCGGGATATATATATACATACATACCTACATACATATATATATATATATATATATATATATATATATATATATATATATATATATATATATATATATATATATATATATATTATATATATATATATATATATATATATATATATATATATATATATATATATATATATATATATATATATATATATATATATATATATATATATATATATATATTGAAATTTATACTCTACGTTTAATGATTTAGAAAAATGCTTTGCAGAAAAATTGGGTTATTCATTTTTGAAAGGAGAAATATATGATATATAATATTTTAACGAGATTTTTTTAAAAAATGCATGATGTAATATGTGTCACAGGCTTTCTGTAAACTCAGAAAAACTTTAAACACTTCCCTCTAGTTAAGCTAGTAAAATTGAAAAATGTATTACCTTAAACTACTGTAAGGATAGTTAAAGGCCGTAAATATAAAATGCTTTTCATTTCAGTGTTTTACTCGAAATTCATTCTTTATTACACCTAATTAGGCAAGAGAACCATTTGCTGTAATGATCATGTATTTCACTCTGAGCATAATTCGGAGCACTATTTCAAAAAGAATCTTCAAAGTTTCATGAATTTAAGCCTCTTGAATATCATAAAACCTGCTATGACTTTGCATTGTATTAGTGAATAATAAATAAATTACACAATATTTACAGATTTGAAAAGGTTTGTTGTTAAAAAAATAACATCTGTATAGGAATATATATATATATATATATATATATATATATATATATATATATATATATATATATATATATATATATATATATATATATATATATATATATATATATATATATATATATATATAACAGCTATGTGTATATTTTTTTAAACATTTGCTATCATCCAGATGTTTATTCTCATAGGAAAAACCACATATTCTTAAAATCTGCATGCGCGTTTGTGCATTTTTGTAACTAAGTGCATTAACATCTACAGGAAAAAAACAGCTGTTTCAATGTATTTCCCTTAAAAATAAATAATACTTTATAACTAACTCCTAAGACTGGTTATTTTCACAATTCAAATGTACGGTGAATTTTAAGAATGTAAGACAAATTTACATCTCTCCAACTTACAGAGGAGTGAAAATAAAAAATTATGAAGTACTCGGCGATATAGTATTAATTATTTGAGTGCATATATTTGTTTTGTGTGTTGTGTGTTTATGTACATGGTTATGAAAATCTATAATTTAAAAACTGATAAAATTCAAATCTATAAATCTAAAGTGAAATATCACAAATTGTCACTTAATTGGCCTCCCATCTAAATACAGAACAAAGATCTGAGTTTCAAGTGAAGAGACTTAGAAGTTTTAACATAAACACCATTACCAGAAAATCCCTCATCTCCTTTGCTTCTTTACTACCATAGATTTGCATTGTGTCTGCCGTCATATATTCAATAGTTTCAAGAGCTATTTGGCTCATCAATTCTGGATTATAAGTATTCTTTTGGACACATCAGCTCTGTGTTAAACTATATACCAAAGAGATCAGCAGTAGAACTAAGACATGACCTTAAAAACTCAGGTTCAACTCGGGAAACTGCATATCAAGAAAGTCATTTAAGGTAGCCAATACGAAGGAACTGATTGAGGATCTGTTTTGATCTTCATACCTAATAAGGTTATTGTAATATTTCTTCTTAAGGCTAGAGATCATTCTTAAGTTCAATGGGTGAAGATCAGATTCATAAAAAGTTATTTTATCCTGGTAGCTACTTCTCACAGTCAACCAGTTAAATTCAAACCAATTAAAATTTGTGCTTTACTAATTTGTATTCTTTAAAATTTATTAAGATTGTATTCCAAAGCATATGCATTAATAGGTTATTCATATCCCAGAATTGGTCTAATAAGGTAGGAATAAGTTAGTTTCAGTGTTTAGCATCTTCGCCCCAGTCCTTACCAGAGATATATTTCAAGACTTTTAGACTCTTTCAACGTCTCACTATCAGATAACTGATATACCTATTGCAAAGAATCTCTTGGTCCATAATGAAACCCAAGTACTTTGCCAAAATTTGGCCATTGAAGAATATGACAGGTTGATAATTCTAACTATGCTTATTTGTAGCATACAGAAGAACAACAGATTTAGATGTATTGAGGGTCAGTTTATTATCTTAATGAATCTTATCAATATTCTTAATATAAAAACCAGTTTGCCAGAGAACAGCATCATCAGGAAAAAAAATATTACATTTCTTGGAAATTGACTCTTTCAATACCAGCAAACAATAGACAGAATAGTCTTAGTTGCTAGACAGAATCTTGGGGACCACTCTGGCCGAATCTAAAATCTTTCGACGGGGACTTTTAAATTTACCTTTAACAGTTCTAGTGCTTAAATAATTAGAAATGCAGGAAAGAGCATTGCTCATTATACCAAAATCATCAAAAAGTTTAATTTCGTCACGCTCTGTCAAAGGCCTTATTAGACAGATCTAAGAAAGCAGCTGTAAAATATTTTGACTTTACTATTACTCATTTACATTATATTTTCTGATTGTTTACTATAGTTACTAGTTGTGATTATTATATTATTTATGTTTTCTAAAAGTTTGTGTTCAAAAGATTGAAACGTTATTATTAATTTTTTTTGGGGGGGAGGGGAGTTTAGATTTTTTTTCTGAAGTTGATGTTATTACAAACACGGCGTTTGCAAAACAGATTTTTTTATTTATAGTAAATAGGGAGTGATTTGTTTTAACAGCAGCCATTGTATGAATTGTGAACCTCTCACACTGACAAATTATTAAATTTAGGCAGCAGTAGAATATCCATGACTGAAATTGTACTGCTCTTTCGGGAGCAAGTCATTAGAGTATAAATCTCTTTATTGTTAGATAAAATATGTATTCAGCAAAAAAATCACATTACATCTCTTGGAAATGACTCTTTCAATACCAGCAAATAATAGACAGAATATTCTTAGTCGCAAGACAGAATCTTGGGGGATACTCTGGCCAAACCTAAAATCTTTTGACAGGGTAATCTTTTAAATTAACTCTAGCAATTCTAGTTCTTAAATAATTAGAAATCCAGGGAAGAGCATTGCCCTTTATACCAAAATCATCAAAAAGTTTAATTAGTTTTTTTTTACGCCGTACTCTATTAAAGGTCTTAGACAGATTCAAGAAGGCAGCCATTGTGTAATTTGTGACTGTGTGTTATCAGCAGCTCTCACACTGACAAAAATATTAAATTTGTCCAACAGTAGAATGTCCCATCCTAAAACCGTACTGCTCTTTTGGGAGAAAGTCATTAGACTCTATTTATTCTAATTATCTTTATTTGTACATGTACTTAACAGTTTTTCCAATCACAATTTAATGTAACTTTACATATTTGATAATGTATTATTAACATAATCACTTAAACGTTACAAGAAATATTCAAAGTTTATTTCCCCTTTTACATTATATACGTTGATAGTGATATTCTCAATTACTCTTCATTTTCTTTGCTTATTTGCTAATAATTTTAATAAAGTATTAAATTTGGGTAACAGTTGTATGTCCCTTCCTAAAACAGTACTGTTGTTTTGGGAGCAAACTATTAGAATCTATTTACTCTAATTATCTTTATTAGTAGATATAATTAACAGTATTTTCAATTCACAATATAATGTACATTTACATATGTGATAATCTAGTGTTAACGTAATTACTTAAATGTTGCAAAGACAAATTCAAAGTTTATATCCTACTTTTACATCTTATACGTTTATTAAAGTTTTCTTTTCGATATAAGAGTGATATTTTCAATTACTCTTCATTTTCTTCGCTTATCCGCTAAAAATTTAAAAAGGTAGCAAAACTTCGAAACGACTCATTGATCGAAAGCTATAAAAGAGGCCTGATCAATTTATGGATAAGATTTATAGTCTTCCAAAACCCCTTAATAATGAACGAAGCTTTCTTACAAGTAAAGGATATGCATTATTGGAAGTACCAGTCTAAGTAAACGAAATTGAAAGAATTTTGTTCCATTTTCTGGGTATTAAAAATTATTCTTTTCCATTTAAGTTCCTCAATTTTAAGCTTAGACGTTTATTGATTATAATACGCTTGAAGAATATTTGATTGCATTTGACAACTCAAATGTTCCCCATAAAATATTAACCATAAACGCTTTCATGTGGAAATTTCTTACAGGGATTATAAAGTGGCCCGTATCTCTGTGTAAGCTACATAAATTTTACTATAATACTTAAAATATTTGTAAGATGATACTTCGAAAGCAGAATAATTATGCATTATTTACCATTAAATCGTATTTGTTCTCCATTTCCTTTTAATATTAAACTAGTCTTCTTAATTTCAGTAAAATATTATGCAGCTTATGCTATTAGAATCTTAGATATAATTCTAATTTTTTCCGCAAGTATAATTTTTTTCTATATATAAACATCATAGTTTTCTAACACTTAAATGCTCTTATCTTAGTCATAAAAGATAATGCAATTAAAAATAAAATGTGCTAATTATGTACTTCAATATTTATTTCAACAAAAATAAATTTTTAACAGGTACTCCTTGTAAAAGTTTCACATTGAAAGAATAATTTTCAGCATCTTAAAACACTTTTAATTCTCATTTCTTTAATATACGATTGTTCGTTTTTTCAATGTATTAATTCAAACAACATAATATTTAAAAGTATGCTTGTTATAATTATGGGAATGCATTTGAAAGATTAGTTAAATTGCAATTAACTGATTAAAGTTTCGTTTTAAAGACTATTATATACCTCAAAATAATTTCTCTAAAACGTATAACTGTGAGCAAAATTGTTACAATAACATATTTATTACTTGATTCAAGATTATATTTAGTGTGATATTTATTAAATCTTTTAATTTTATGTTTTGGGTATTATTTCAAAAGAATCGTATAAATAATGTTTTATTTTTCAAAATTAAGTGGCTATATTATTAACTCAGAAATAAAGTTAAAAATGAGAAAAAAATTACTACTCTTATTTTCTTGTTTCTGAAAACAATGTTAAAAATAAACAACAAGAGCTATTGTCAAAAGAATATGGGAACAATAAAATATATGCAGGATTACTATTTATTACATTGCAATTAATTAAGCCAAAATATAAATAAGGACATTTCACATTATCATTTAAATAAATAAAATGATGTTTAATTCAGTTTAACCTTTGAAGCTCTGTTTTTAAATGATTTAGGTTTTACATTTTTTCTCTAAATGTCATGTGTAATTTTCGGCATTTTGTAAAATACCTTACAGCGGTAGATTCTCAGCATATCCTTTGTTGTATCAAGGGAGAAAAATAAATGTTCACAAAGTTAGTCTAACTAACTTTGTTTAGAACTGATATGGAAAATCTGTTAGACTTGTTTTTGTAATCCCACTAAAAGCAGTAAATTACAACCTCCAAATATTTTAGTTTTCGACTATTGAGTTTTATTAGTTCTTTATTACATAACTTCTGACATTCTCCTAAAGAATACTAGTTGTTTAACTGTTTATGAAAAAACAATAATTCATACTGCACAGTATCTTTTAACAATTAATCGATATTTTGTAGTTATGATGATTCATTTTGTTATATTTCCATACTGATGTACATTTTCCTTACATAAGGATACAACAGGAAGACGAAAGAGGCTAAGCAGTATAAAGTATAAGGATAAAAATGAGAAAAAAATATTATTGTCAATTCAATTTTTGTTTCTTTTTTTTAAAAAATGTTAATAATAAACAAAAGTTATTTTCAATGGAATATGTAAACGATAAATTATATGCAGGATTAATATTTATTACATTCCAATTGATTAAGTCAAAAAGTAAATATGAAAATTGCACATTGCCATTTGAATAAATTAAATTATGTTTGTGTCAATTACAACTTTGCTGTTCTATTTTTTAATGATTTAGGTTTTATATTTTCGTTTAAAGGTCGTGTGTAATTTTTGGCATTTTTAAAATATCATACATTGGCAGAGTCTCAGCATATCTTTTGTTATATCAAGTGAAAAAAATAAAAGTTAACAAAGTCAGCGTAACTAACATTTTTAGAACTGATATGAAAAATCTGTTAGACTTGTTTTTGTAATCACACTAAAATCACTACATTACAACCTCCAAATATTTTAGTTTTCGACTATTGAGTTTTATTAGTTCTTTATTATAGAACTTTTGATATTTCCCTAGGGAATACTAGTAGTTTAACTGTTTATGAGAAAACAATACTTCATACTGCACAGTATCTTTTAAACACTTATCGAT
>CM063504.1:109294771-109309771 GCA_032207245.1 Pardosa pseudoannulata
ATATTGAACTAGCGAAAAGATTTCGATTAATATCTATGTAACGTCATGTATCTATTTCAAAAAATTGTACTGGTACTATAGTCTCCAGATACATCATCTCTAATGCGATAGAGTTTCAAACTTAGAACTAACTTACGAAAGTAACGTAGATGAAAAGAACTTATAATAAGATATATAATGCTACAAAAGATTTTGAAATTTATAATGTTTATGGCGCAGGAAAAAAAATTAAGATAGAAAAAAAAACAGTTTGTAATTCGAAAGTCTTAAATGGAAAGTATGTGATATCAATATCAACTTTATTAGCTTAACTTGTTTGAAACGCTAAAAAAGCTTTTTATAAAAAATATTCTTTGAAATGATTAAATTGTGTACTTAAATTTAAAAAGCACATAGTATTTACAGTATACTCTTCAATATTAATGATTTTTACTTCCCCTGTGTGAATAAATACTGTATACGTTTAATCCCTCATTGGCAATGGAAATTTTATTTAAAAGAAATTTTGCCTGTTCCTCTAGTTCTGCATGATTTATGTCACTTATTTCATTTAATGTATCTGTTATGAATTGGAATTCCCAGGAATGACAAATTTAACAAATTTCAGAATACTGGAAAACTTGTTTTACTGTGCCTTGTGCCCTCTATTGACAATACATAGTATCTCACATTTTTTGACCACGCATTCAATTACCATTCTGTATCGAATTGATACAACTAAGTTGGATGATACTATTCAGAGCAAGGTGTTAAAGTTTCACCCATTTAATATTATGATGAAGTTTACGATGCCTCAGAAGAATTAATAAAATTATAAAAGTTTAACTGAGAACTTAAAATAAGTAAGCACATCGTGGTGTTGAAATGAGATTCAATTTCAAATATATGTTATGTATTATTATTTATATATTATTTTTAAAAGAATATTATTATTTATATATATTTTTAATATTTATTTATTATTTATATATATTTTTAATATTTATTTATTATTTATATATATTTTTAATATTTATTTATTATTTATATATTATTTTTAATTTTCACATATATTGTGGTACTAATTATAATATTTTTCCAATTGCGTGTACCAAATATTTTCAACTTCAGATTTCAGGAGTTATTGCGTATTTAAAATTAATCATAGACTTAAATATACAACAAAAAAAATAAGCTTTGATACCAAATTTTTTATCTATAACAGAAGATTTATAAGTATTATTAAATGTTTAGCTAAATTTTGTAACTTTATATCAACCTCTGTTATGAGATCGTCAGCATTTCTCATGAAACATTCCTTCAACGATGAAAATCGTTATGGAATATATATTATCAACCTATATATTGATACATTTGCAAATAAATTTTCTTTTTAATTGTTCAAAAGTAGGACTTAATTTCGTTTTATTTATATTTGTGACTGTATAAGAATACTATAGAATGTGTTACTATTTGTTTCTTTTTAATTGTTCAAAAGTAGGACTTAATTTTGTTTTACTTATATTTGTGGCTCTATAAGAATACTATAGAATGTGTTACTAAAGATAAACATTTTTTTTCTAAAAAGTGTAGGAAGTGTGTCATAAAAAATGTTATTGTACTGTATAAGCAATCATTTGAAAACACTTTTTATACAATATTTTTTATTTGTACTGATGAGGATTATCAAAATGTATGAAGTTTGTCATAAATAAAAATTATTGTGCTATATATACAATCATGTGAAAACCCTTTTTATACAATATTTTTTATTTGTACTGATGAGGATTATCAAAATGTATGCAGTTTGTCATAAGCAAAAGTCATTGTACTGTATAAGCAATCATTTGAAAACACTTTTTATACAATATTTTTATTTGTACTGATAAGGATTTTCAAAATGCATGAAATTTGTCATAAGCAAAAGTCACTGTACTGTATAAGCAATCATTTGAAAACCCTTTTTATACAATATTTTTTATTTGTATTGATGAAGATTTTCAAATTGTATGAAGTTTATCATAAACTAAAGTTATTTTACTGTATATACAATCATTTAAAAACACTTTTTACACAATATTTTATATTTGTACTGATGAGGATTTTCAGACAACTGATGGAGAATAAATAGCAATAAAACTATTTAATAAATTTTCCATTTAATTTTTACTGTTTATACTTAAATACAAATCCAATAAAATCAATCATTTTCAAGACAATCTATTTAAAATAGTAAATAAAAATATTCTAATACTTTCTTTTATCGGACCTCGTATAGTTGCAGCATACTCTGGTATTTGTTTTTAAATTTTTGCTTTCTTGGTTTTAGGTTAGCTATTTATATAAAAATAACAAAAAATGAGATTTTTAAGCTTGATGACATATACGAATTGTTTCCATGTACTGTCTCTAATATTTCACGTGGATATAAGTTGCTGCGTAAAAGTTAAATTCTGTTTATTAATACGAAAATTATTTTGCATTATTTTACATCCTTGTTTATCAAACTTAATAACTAGTTTTAAGTGCTTTGCTATTTTGTATGCATAACAATTTTTTTTTATTTTGTTTCATATTAACGACGTCAAACATCATTTTCAAACTAGGTTGTGGTTTCCATCAAGAATTGAGACTGCTCATATGAAATCGATACTTATTTTACTTCAGAAAACTGCATAATTATATTAAGTTCACCTAATAATAAAAATTGTTTTCACCGGCTAAAATAGGAAACATCGGCAGTTACTAATTGAATGTGTAAACTTTAGTTTCTTCATCGGCATTATTTAAATACCTAAACTGAAAGAAGAACATCCTGCATTTTTACAGCTATTTTATCTGGGAATAGTAGTGTAGATTAGATGCTAAAAATTATATTTAAATAATTAAGTAATGTAAAACTTAATATTGCTCTAATAATGTTTTCTTTTGAGAAATATCAATAATTTTATATCTGATGTATTTACTTATTTATTTATTTCGTTTTGCATTAGAGTACAATTGTTAAACTGTATATGGTAAAAAGAAAACATGTTGCATTTTGCAACATACGACTTAAACTAGGAAGATAGAAGTTATAAAAATAAAATATGATTATCATATAATAGATAAATTTATTAACACTTGAACGATGTACCTTAAATTAAATATTTGTTAAATCTTGATCTATTATTTCAAACGGTATAAAATATTTATCCATATAAATGTTACATAAACGGAATTTAATAGATGTACATGAGGACTATTATTTCTCTTCAATAGTATGCTGTATTAGTACTAATTACTCCGCGATAGAGTGTGATTAATATCTCTGTATAACGTTTAACCTTCTGAGTACCTGGCCCGTTTGGAAATATCTCGAGTAAGCAAGGTAGACTATTTAGCATGGAAGCATTACATAATGAATATATTGTATATCAAGATGATAGTTACAGTATGGTTATAGTAGAATAGTAAAAAGGAAAATATATAAATACATATAAAGTAAATAAAAATTAAAAAGTAGATAAAGAAGGTCGTTAAGTAAAAATATCAAAAGTGTTTAAAAATGATAAAATGCGAGTAAATATGATTAAAAATAAATAAACATGTCTGTAATAATGAAAAAAAGTAATAAGAGAATCATAAAGAAAAAAATTATAAATTTAGCATAAGTAAAATTTTACAAAATGAAAAAGTTTCATATAAAAGTAATATTATAATGTAGCTGGCCTAGCCCAAGAGTATAAGTGTATAGCCATTAGTATTTAGAATAAATATTAATATGTTTAAGCATTAAAAGTGCCTAAAAATAGTCATAAAAATAGAAAAATGAAAAAGTATTTGAATAAAAAATGAATTTAAATAACTGAAGAAACCCTAGGTCTCATTCTGAACTCCGGATATGCGGGATAATAGTCAGGCAGCTCAGCAACAATTTCATTAGAAATATTATTTAAAGTATAAAAAAATCTTTCTGAGAGTTCAAGAATGGTTGGTAAATTAAGATCTCGACGGATTAAATAGGACTAACAAACCAGCTGCAAGCCTTTATTTTCTGTTTGTTTTCAAGCATGCAGATATTCTAAGAACATTATATAACACTGAATGAACATTGATATTATTATGTATTGAAAAATACTTTAATCAAAACAATTATACGAAATATTTCTCTGCAACCTGACAAGTTTTATAAGTCCCGTTTACCCAAGCATTCCCCTACATGATATTAGGTTATGCGAAACATCCACTTATAAGAATGTTTGTTCTTCCAAATTAAATTGATTTCAATGATACGAAGGAAGAACGTGCTTTTCTCAAATCGTTTTCCATTTGACAGGATTGTAGGCTTCTCCTATCTATTATCGTTAATTCATGAATATTGACAAATAAATTAAATTAATTGTAGTTCAATTAATTTAATTTTATAAATTAGTAAATCTGTTATGTATATATATATATATATATATATATATATATATATATATATATATATATATATATATATATATATATATATATATATATATATATATAATATATATATATATATATATATATATATATATATATATATATATATATATATATACATATATATATACATATATATACATATATATATACATATATATATATATATATGTATATATATATATATGTATATATATATATATATATATATATATATATATATATATATATATATATATATATATATATATATATATATATATATATAAATATATATATATATATATATTATATATATATATATATATATATATATATATATATATATATATATATATATATATATATATATATATATATATATATATATATATATATATATATATATATTTCAGGAATTATAAAACTACTGGACAAATTTATGATGTAGTTCTAATTGATTTTACTTGCTCGGAATACTAGGCAAGGAGAAACCTACTTAGCTTAGCAGTAATTTTGTAAAATGCAGTCTGGCCACATTGAAGAGAAAGGCACAAGTCTAATTAAAACCATATTTTAAAGCTACTAAAAACGGACATTTTTACTAATCAACGGCAGACAAATGAAAGACACAATAATCACACTGCTCGAAGAGAGATGCACTCAAAAGCGAAGACAGAAAGAATTTTCTTAAGATACAAGATAATTATTTAGCGAATTAATTTATTAAGATCCGGAAAAACACCGAGCCATTTGCCGGAGAAAAATGGAGAACGTGTTGAATAACAGATAATTTACATCTATAGGACAGAAAGCTCTAGGAAATGTATCGATAGAATTTTAAGTCAAGGACACTGCTTTGATAAAGGCATTTAAAGGTGAAGAAAATTTTTTTAATTAATTAGAATGGTAGAGAGGAAGTTTTTAAGGACATATTGATGTGATATATATATATATATATATATATATATATATATATATATATATATATATATATATTATATATATATATATATATATATATATATATATATATATATATATATATATATATATATATATATATATATATATATATATATATATATATATATATATATATATATATATATATATATATATATATATATATATATATATATATATATATATATATATATATATATATATATATATATATATATATATATATATATATATATATATATATATATATATATATATATATATATATATATATTATCTTTACTGAATTCTTTCATTGGATTAGATTACACAGAACTGTTTTTCAGAAAAATTAACAGGTTGAAGATCCTAAATTTTAAGAAAGATATTTCTTGAAATTTATTAGGCATCTTTTTGAATATTTCACATGGAGTATTTGCTGGCCCCACTGTAATACTTTGTTCTGCTCTTCACACAATAATAAATATTTCTTAGTTAAAATATACCTATTTAGGATTCATCTATTCTAATAAATCAGAAGGCTGAGACGACTGTGTCTGTCTTCAGTTGAAGACAAATGTTTAAAACTAAGTTAAATATATCGCAGGAAAAAATATACTAAACTTTGCTTTTTTCCTTGTTTAAAGACAGTACATTTTAATTTAGTTCAATGCTATAGATAAATATTTTAAATTAACAGCTACAGCTAGTAATAATATATCTTTTTAGTAGGGATTAATTTTTTATAAAAGCAACGTGCATACTTTTAAAAATGCATTAAAAGGAATTAAAAAGTTAATACTTCTGTCTTATCGAATTTATTTGTAATATTCTATGCATAGCTTCTTTATATGAAATTTAACTATCGTTCTTAGAATGATAATTTCTTGTGATTTTAAGAATTTAAAAACTATTTATATAAAAATAAAATAAATGTGGTGCTATTCATTTTGTATAAAATTCCACTAAATTCCCTTAGTTTATAGATGTCTATACAAATTCTTTTTAGTTTAGAATTGACATTATAGTAGGAATTCTAATTAAATTTATTTTATGGACTACATGTTATATATTAATTATTTTTCCAAGAGACATGGAGATTATAAGCATATCACAGATTTTTAATAAATATTGAGTACATTTTTATGTATATTATATGCAGTATAATTTTTATGTATATTAGTTTTAGTTATAAAATGAATGACACTGTAAAATTATATCTCAGAAATTATAAATATTTTTGATGTTTCACGATTTCATACATTTTAGTTTGCCATTATAAATATTTTATATTGTATGCAAAAATGTTTAAATTATTAAATATTCAACAAACAATATTACACAACTTTATCAGTATTTTTCTAAATGCGTTGATTCTAAGAACATAGTTATTTCAATCTCTATTATAAATAAAATAAAATAAACCTAATAGTCTTGTCTGAATACAAACCAATGACTTTATTAAGAAATGCATATGCCAAAACTGATTTACGAATTTTACTGCAGGTAAAATAACCTTTTAAGTTTTTATATGGGATAAAAGTAGATATGATCCATGTTATTTTAAACTGATACATCTATGTGCAGTTTAGTCAATTATATGCACTAACTGTGAAAACGTTTTTGAATATTTCTGAATGAATCTTTTAGTTTTAATGTAGGATTGCATGTAATCAGGAATGTGCACTCCCATTTTCCCATTTATAGGTATGTAAAACGGTACTATGAAGCGTTAACAGTTTACAAAGCAGAACGTGATTATATAGTGATCACATATTTCCAGTCACTTTCTGCGTGGTCAAAAGAAGATAGTTGATCATTTTATTTCTGCATGGTATATAACAGTAAAAGACTTATTTTGAATTTAATATCATTGCACTTAAACATGATAAATACCATTTACTTAATAGTAGGTCTTTGAAAACAAACAGGCAATTATCTTAATGAGAAAAAATAACTCTTTCAAAATAACAGGTAGCTAACCGATTAAATATGGAATAGGAATAAAGCATACTTAATGTCTTTATTTTCTAAGTGAGACATAAGCATAATAAATAATTTATATTCCTACACAGGAGAAAGATGTTTTAATGAAATGCTAACATAGATAAACTAGGATTCCATAAGTATTATTTTTAGTTTTTAAGAAATATTATTTTTATGTATTAGGTAGAAGTTTCCGTAAAATAAATAGTCAACAATTTAGAATACATCTGTACTGAAGTTTTATCATTCTGCTTAGTAATATTTCTATTTACCCATCTTCATTTTGCTCTATAATTCTATAATTCCTGTTCTCTATATTTCATATGAAAAGTTGTATGTGACAGTAATTATTATTTCACTCGCATATAGCCCATCATATCACGAGATCAGTAAACTTTTTAATATTTCATAATTGTAATCTACTCTATGAGGCAGGTCAAAATATTGTTTGTATTTTAGCTGAGAATTATCTGATACACTCTCAATAATTTGTTTATGTTTAATAACCGCATGTTATTTGCCAACTTTAATTTATCTTGCCATATTACGTAATGCGTTGTAAAGCAGAGGTGTATTATCAGAGATTAATTTTTGGTATATATGAATGATGTCCAAAATTTAACAAATCATTTACAAACCATATGGTTTTGTATAAAAATCAAACACATAAATGAATGAACTTAATTTTCAAAGATATATAACTTAAAAGCTAGATATTTGTTTTTTCGTGAAATAGACTGCTAGACTTTTATGAAAAGATTTTGTTATTACCTGTGATAAAACTTTCATTGCAACAAAAATAATAGATGATTCAATTTAAAATTATCACATAGGTTTATAATCTGTTATTTAATCCATATTTAAAGAAAAATTACTTACGTAATAAATAATTTCATTGATAAAAAGTATGAAAATAATTCAGAAGATATTTAAATAAAATAAAATAAGAAATAATTAAATGTTGTGGTTAAAGGAATGACGTCATGATGGTAGAAATAAATGTTATTTTTATCTAATTATGTAATAAACTGATGAACTTAATCGCCTGCTCTTAACCGGAGAAAATAGGGCTAATGATCAAAAAGGGCGAAACTGATGGATTTCGAAGGCTTTCGAACTCGCTTTGAATTTTCTAAGCCTAACTCATCCAGAATCTAATATGGATGCCTCTATCTATTCCAGATCCAATCACTTCACACATTCGATTACAGACGGATAGATAACTTAGGCTATTTTTATATAGAGGATTAAATATTAAACACTAAAAAGTTTTTAATAAGCATCATAATAGCTTCGGTTCGAGGAGATATTTCGAGGTTTAAATTAATCCTAACTTCAGATTTTATTTTATAAAATGTTTTAAAAGATGACTTGTAAAATTCAATCTATAAAAACCTATATAGATCCTTAATAATGTAACAATAATAGCCACTGTGTGTTCCAATATCCAAAATCCACAAAGTTTTGGAAATCATGTAGGCCAACATGTTTGTTCTCAAGGCCAATGCATACTTCACCAAAATATATTCTTTGGGAACTCTCGTACTTGACTGTCGAAGTAGCATCCTACTTCGAGTAATTTCTTGCAGTAAATGTGCGACGGTCTTAAACCTCAGACTCCTTGACTATGACACTATGAATGAATGCTAATTGGCGACGTATATACGACATTTACTATAACATCTTTGAAAAAAACGTCAATTTAATGGTTTATTGTCACACAATATTATACTGTAAATTCTGAAATCTCATGTTCACTTATAGTAAATTTGCAAAAGTGAGATGGGGTGACAAAATCTGCTCCTAATTTTGCTGATAAACTGCACTCCTAAATCTACAACTAAATGGTTGATTTCCTTTAATGCTTGAAAAACCTTTTTATCAGACTAAAGAATAGGAGGAAGTATAAATTTATCAATCAAATTTATTATGTAATGTTTCCATCAGGAGTTCGAAAAATGTCATTTTCTCATTTTATAAGTGAATACATTATTTTCATTTTATAAATATTTATTTTAAAGCTTTTCCGTATTACCCTGTGTAGCGTAGAGTAAGTTTTACATAATTCCAGAGACAGCTGTAATACGGATTTCTATGAATCATATATTTTAATTCTATTATGCATTAGGAAATGATCGCTAATTTCCGGCTGACCACTTCAAGAAAAATCTGCTATCCATTGTATTGTCTTGAATTTGCTATACCAATTTAATATCATGCAGTTGTATAGAGGTTTTCTAGATGTTTGAAACTCTCTCTTTTTAATTTGGCCATTCACATAACACACTTTAATTACTACAGTTATTTCACTAATTTAATGCCTTAGCTTGCGCGTATGCTTTGTTACAGTGATGCAAAGAAAAAAAAAGATAAAATCTTCTCAGATGAAGATATATCTTTTGTTTCCCAATGTATAAATCAAAGCATCCTGTCTGATAAACATAATTACTTTTATAAAACTTAAGTTTATCATTCAAAAACATTTAAAAATATTTTGTACACTCAAATTATTAAAAATCCATTATTGACAAGAATTTAAACTTTTTTAGTAAAATTTTAATTACCCCTTTGTCAACTATGTCTTAGTGCATTGAAATATTTTTATAATCAAACATATTAAGGTTACAGTGGACCATTAGAACACACTTTTTTCTTTTAAATGAATTTCCTTGAAGATTGACTGTTATTAGTACTATTGATATATAAATATTTTAAAAATTTGATTGCAAAATATTAATTAGTTTTGGAATTATTAATTCTTAATTGTTTCATAATTACCTTAACTTAAAATGCTCCAGGCGCATCAGTTTTGCATAAAAAATTAGAAAAAAAATGTTAAGCATACCTTATAGACTTTACAAAAATGTAGTTGTTTCCATAAACATTCAGAAAAAATATAAAGAGAAAAAAATAATTAAGATGATGATACCCATATTCTGCATAATAAACAGCTATAGTGTTTAATTAAAATGCGTAACTAACATATTACATGCTTCAAAACATACCTGTTTCAACTAGACTTTATTTTATAAATTCTAACGTAAGTAATACTGGAATTTCAGAGACAATGGTCTATTTTCAATCCGCCTGGGGTACTTCAAACATTTGTAATATATGAAAATTTTACTTCTGAGTAAACAGCATTTAAAGTTATTATTGATATACCCATAAGTATTGATAAGATTATTATACCCAAAAGTAATGATAAAATGATGGGAATGAAAAAATTATTTTTTCTCCGTATTCATAATGATATATTCTTTCACTGTTCACTAAAATCGAAAATTCGAAGTTTCGATCGATTTTAGCCAATTTGAAAGTCTACCATAGGCCTTAAAGACATTTAAACATTTCTCAGATTTTCTGGAAACACTATTTACGTGAATAATTTACATACACGCTTTTTAAAATCATTTCTCCTCAGAAGATCAAGGTTATCATACACAAGTTTGATACCTCTATTTAAGTTATTTAATAAACTCTAAATTTGAAAACAACGTATATGTGCATACTTCACTCTTCTAAGTTTTTAATTATGATATTTAGTAGACAGAACTAAAGTGTCTAAAAGGATAAATTAAAATAAATTAAATTTTAAATTTATTTCCGCATTTGATGAAACATGAATAACATTGACGTTGCCTACGATATACTATACTACAATCTTAAAAAAAATAATTTTTTTTAAAGAAACATTAATTTTAATAACAATTTTGATAACTGATATGTAAGATAATTTATATGCATCATAAATGTAATATATAATTTTAAATTATATATTAAAATTATTTAGGAATTCATAAATGATTTTTTTTATCGGTTTATGTAATTAATTTTATATTTTGTAACTATGATGTAATTTCTTCTTTGAAACTACTTTCTTGATATTGCATTGAAAAACGCAAAATCACAAAGAAATATGCATTATTAACTACTTTCTCAATGACTGCTTAGAGTAAATTTGCAACATTATATTTTTCTATATCTTGAACTATGTGCATATTTAACAAGCTTCAATATATAGGAGAATCCATGGTCTTCAAAATTTAATGAATAATAAGAAATATATTTATCGCAGTACAGAATTTCTAGACTTTTAATTTATTGAGAGTCCTTATTTCTCAATTGATTAATCTGTTATTAAATTTTATTTAGTCTAAGAAAGCTTATGCTCAGTTAAAAGAGTGAAATTTGATTAAATAATCTTCCAAAATTCAATAAACATGATGCTTGTGTAATAATAAATATTTTAAGATACTATTGCATTAAATGACATTTAATATAATAGTATGTTTCTGTCTACTATTTAATTAGATATAAAACTTATTATTTATGAGAATTTGAAAACGTTTCAGTGTCAATCTGGGAAGAATTTACATATTATATAAACGAAAATATATATAATTTGTAACTAGAGACTAATATAATGCATTTTTAGAGTATGAAATTGCAACTGATATTTTTTATTTTCGTATGTAAATGTAACTATCAGATAACGTAAAATGTTTAAAGATATCAATAATAAGAATCATTCTATATTTTTAGTTTTTGCCGTATCCACACTTTCCTTCTGAAATATGTTACATTAATTAATGTATTAAAATTTTAAATTGATTAACAACGAATTCTAAGTTCATTCTTTTAGAAGTTCGGACATATGTAAAAGGAAAGTCAAATAATTCTCACAATTATCTTATATATACATATATATATATATATATATATATATATATATATATATATATATATATTTATATATATATATATATATATATATATATATATATATATATATATATATATATATATATATATATATATATATATATATATATATATATATATTTATATATATATATATATATATATATAATATATATATATATATTTATATATACTATATATATGTATATATATATATGTATATATATATATATGTATTATATTGTATATATATGCATAGTATATGTATATATATATATATATATATATATATATATGTATATATATATATATATGTATATATCTATATATATATATATATATATATATATATATTTATATATATATATATATATATATATATATATATATATATATATATATATATATATATATGTATGTATATATATACCGAAGAGCCATTGCTTTATAACAACTTTCTATTTACAACAATATATAACAATGGTCTCACATAGGAGAAAAACCACTGAGCTTGCGTGGCCCATTTTGGAGTGTAAAAATTGGTTATGAATTGTCATTTCAATGATAGAGAGATGAACGATATAATATGTAAAATATCTGAATAATTGGACTTCGATAAAGATTAGATAGTTTTGGCTTAGTGACTAGGAACATCAATCTGAGAAACAGCCCATTTATTTACTGTTCAGGGAGAGTTGTTTTGTGCACATATCGAAAGTGATGTATGGTCAAGTGTGTGTCGTCCAAAGCACAATTATTTCAGAGAAGATCGGAGATGCTACGCATTGTTCGCATTGATCGTAAATCATTATCAGAAAAAAACACCGCCAGCTACAACAATAAGGTGCGAGACAGTTTTCCTCAACACACTTTGCAGATTACATTGCAGTGTATGGGCCTAAGCAGCCGGAGACTAAAACATATCCTTGCAGTGACGAAACGTGTGCCATGACACATCGGAATCGGACATTAGAAGAATGGAAGAAAGTGGCATGTTCAAAGAATCAAGTTTTCTGGTCCATCACATCGAATTCATATTATGTGAATATACCGATTTCCAAAGGAAACCCTGACTACATTATACAAATTTGCAACCGGCAATTATGGCCATATATTTTCATGGAGCATATTAGGACCCACAGTTCCAACAGAAATATTCGTGGCTTCTCTGTGCTACATGAAAATTGTTGCAGACCATGTTCACCAATTCATGACAATGGTATTTACGGTGGAGGATAGTGTTAACCAATAGTATTATGTACCATGTCATAAGGATTCGAATTGCTAGGGAGTGGTTCGAGTAATATTACAGAAGCTTTCAAGTTATTTCAAGGCCTTCAAATTCACCTGACCTGAATCAAATACAGTATCTCACCTGGAAAACCAAATTTGTGCTGTCACGCTACCTCCTCGAAATCTACGGGAATTGCAAGACCAGTTTGTGAGCGTTTGGTACTAGTTACGTCAGACTACCCATCAGTAGCTTTTGAAGTCCAAGCTGGGAACTGGTGAATTGGAGTGCTAAAGGTGGTCATACTGGGGATTTTTATGTAAAGGCTCATCGGTGTAAGTATATATATATATATATATATATATATATATATATATATATATATATATATATATATATATATGCACTTTTTTTAAAACATCTATACGGGCTACAGAAAAGTACAATAGTCTTACATGGATTAAAAACGCTTTCTTCGCATG
Source organism: Pardosa pseudoannulata (assembly GCA_032207245.1). NCBI lineage: Eukaryota > Metazoa > Arthropoda > Arachnida > Araneae > Lycosidae > Pardosa > Pardosa pseudoannulata. The sequence goes on from CM063504.1 coordinate 109,308,530, forward strand.
AGTTAAATATAACAAGGATTATTTACTGTAGTTATAGTTATTAAGTTCTTGAATCTGAAATCAAAAGTTAAACAAATTAATTAAAATTAAATTCATCGAGATTGCATTCAAGCCATATTTTTTCTAAACGAACAATTCAATTAATAATAATTAAGTATATCCGACTGACATAAACCAATTAGATACCAACATTCGATTATCCATAGAAATAATTAAAATTATTGTTCTGTTTATGTCATTTTATGCATTTTTAAAACCAAGATTAATCAACAATCCTAAAGTGTCCCTCTATGCCATCACTTTAATAAAATTAGGGTTAAATAGTCCCACAGTAACAAGGGACACTGCATGAAACCTCTTAAAATATATGATAAAATTCAAATTAAAACTGGGTAAAATCTATCATATACAGAAATTAAGTTCCCAGAGCGAAATCATGGTGCTACAAAACAACGACACAGTACTAGTTCTTTATCGATGAGACTATGATTTGTAATTTTTTAAATTCCTAAGCTCTTAAATATACATATTTGTAGTGTGATAAGTATCTCTAAAGATATCCTATCACTTTAAACAAACATATTTTAAACAATTAAAAGGAGATTCAATTGAAATCATTGTCTTTTCTGTAAGGGTCTAAAATGATGCAAGTAATAGTTCATCATCTGATGGAATTTTTCCAAAGTTTGGCAAAATATACAGGGTTGCTGTCCGTATCTTTCATAGATCAACTGCCTTTATGCATTTCAACTTACAGTTCTAATTTTTCTTAGAGGATTTTCCATTTCCTCTGGTGTTTGAAAGAATCCTTTTACAGCTGTAACAGACGAAAACATACATAAATGCAAAAAGCTATTTTCGTACTTAGGAGAAAAATATCTATGTCGATGGATAAGAAATCCTTCCCCCGATAGAAGAGGGTGCGATTATAGTGATTTACATGTTGAGTAGTAATATATATATATATATATATATATATATATATATATATATATATATTGCTTTGTCACTTGTAATAATTCCAGGTAAAAATGTTTTAATTTATTTCACAGAATGAACTTGCTTTTTAAATATTATTAAAAAATTTACTTTCTTTCATTGAATATATTCTTTTAATATCCATACAATCTGAGAAGTTATATCAAATGAGTAAAACCATTTCTAAATTAGTTTAAATACAATCAAGGCCAAAACATTATGCCCACCAGTACATTTCAAGGAACTATCATGGATGATGTGGAA
>CM063504.1:109317271-109337271 GCA_032207245.1 Pardosa pseudoannulata
TATTCGATAGAATAGAGAAACACAACTGATATCAACGAGTCAAAAATCTTAAGCAGAAATCATATAAAAAATTTAGTATAAATTATTAGTTTGCAATAAGCATTAATATAACAATAAATATTTATTTTCTAATACAAATGTTGAATGTAATAGCCTATTTCACTCATTAATTGATCTAAAATGTATACCTTAAGTTTTATTTACAACGTATTGTGTACACGAGAAAAATATATCAAAAGCTTCAGATCTAAAACATATCAGTAGAATATGCTTCACAAACAGTTCTCGACTTAATCTATTGGTAGTGTCTAACACACTGAAACAAATAAGTGGAATACATTGGAATATATTCATATAAAATATATTTAATAAATTAAAATATATCTATTCAGTGACATATGTAAACCAAATCTGCTATCATCCTAATAATGATAGAATTGCATATTTTTAATGATAGAATTGCATAATTCTTTGAATTCCACTAATACTGATATAACTGATAAGCTTATAGTGAAATAATAATTGTAGACTATTTATAGAAATAGCTGAAACATGTTTCTATTCTGACTTAATTTGTATGTGAATGTGACGTAGTCATATTCAGAGGTTACATGATATCTAATAGTTATGAATATTATGAAATTTTCATAATGAATAGACAGCATTTGTTATAACTCTATATATAATATTGCATTGAATTAGTTAACATGCGTATTTGCATAATCAGTGATAAATATTTTAAATGCAATAGTATACATGCAATTTAACATGCAATTGACTGTGCGATGTGAGTATATACAAACTACTTAAGGCATTAATAAGGATATGTTGGAATACTTAATATACTTAACTTATACTTAAACGTAGATTAAGATGAATTTATTATTCACGATATTGACTATGCATACAATTTTAATAATAACAACTAACATTTAAATTGTATCTCTCTTCAGTAATTATTAAAATCGTGTGATATACTACATGCACATATATGTGTGTGTGCATGTGTGTGTATTACTAACAAAACTCAAAACACATTAAAATAGACAGTACAGTTGTTTGATAAGTATGTGGATGTCATAAAATCTTAAATATTCAAGCACATATACTGTTCAATATCTATTATAAATTTTGGAATAAAAATAATTTTTTAAACGAATTTCTCTATGCTCAGAAATTATGTTATTCAACTTATGCAAGACAAATACATGACGAAGAATTCTTGAAAATGTTTCATAAACAAATGTTATTACTGTACTACAAACTGGATTTTTACACTTTAGAATTAAAAAAATTATTTAAATTATACTTTATTTCCTATGAAATTATAAAATCATCTTCATTATTTTATTTCAGGTATCCCTTTTAATATATTTCCTGGCCTTAAAACTAAATGAAATGTATTCTTCATTAATTAAATAGTTTAGTAACATAAAAGCCTAATCTACTTTTAGGTTTTGTTTTGAGCTCTACGGTCTACCTTTTTGCAACACGAGGGTTAATGAGACCTGGACCTACAGCTTTAAGGGGATTCCGAAAAACTATGAAACTTTACAACGGAATCGATATGTGAGCGTATAAACTACGGTATCAAAGATCAGCCCCTCTAACAAATCGGATATCCTGTCAGATAATTTTGAAGCTATAGTTAATAAATATTAAATTAGTAATTTAACTTGAAAATGAAAACACTTTCACAGAAATATACTTTTAATATCAAATTAAATGTTCAGTCAGATAGGATAGAAGTAAAATGAATAAACTTCAATAGTACACTAACCTCGTAAGACAAAAATAGTTTTTATGTCGAAAACATGAGTATAAGATCACAATTTTAAATATAATAGCATACTAATATTCAAAATTGTAACCTGATATTTGCGTTTTTGAACAGAGAAATACACTTTTACATTATATTTTTAAATAAGTCAACAAAAATATCATTTAAAAAGAATATTTATAAGCAAGATATTGAAGAATACTGTATATATTTATTTTTAATATATCCTGCTACATATTTGTTATTTGGTTATATAATATGCTCAGAATATATTTCGTCAATAATGTTTATTACCATATAAGAATACTTTAAAAGAATATATTTAAATAGATAATTTAACTTAATTTTCTAATATCTTTTTGAGTACGAAAAAAGATGAATTACAATATACAATTTTTCATATTTTATACTAATCAAATTTAGATTAAAAACAAAAACTGTTTCAATGTTGAAATTTGTACATTTTGTAAGTCTATACTTATAAATACTATTCAATTAACTTAGTTGATTGAAAATAAGATATCAAATTATAACATTTATTGTTATTTTTTAATTTTCCTTAAATGGCATATATTGAAGAAAAACAGAGAGTAAGAAAGCTTTTTCGGATATTATGTTTATGAAAACTTTTACACGTGCACATGGAAATATACAGTAACTTATAACTATGTTCTAAATAATATAAGAGAATATTTTAAATTTTTTATAAGCGTTTAATATTTTTTATGAACTTTATTTAATTAAATTAATAGAAATATTTATAAAAATATGTTTATGTAAATTGTAAAATAACTGTTACTAAAATGCCAAGTATAGATATTAAAATATTTCTTATATACTAAGTATATATTCACTCACCAAAATGATAAACTGATATTTCCAAAACAATTTTTAAGCAATAATATTTTGAAGCAAATATTTTGAAAAATCTTCAGATTTAAATTTTATATGCTAATTTATTTAGTTATATATCAATTTCTATTTGTTGATATCTTGATAAACTCTCAATTAATAATTTAGGAAAAATTCTTACAGTGTTAAATTTTGTTCATTCTTTATGCTTGAAACTGATTTATACAACTAAATATCATTATAAATACAAATACAATAAAATTTTTTACTAAAATTCCAAGCATAGATATTTAAAATTTTCTGATATACTAAGTATATATTCTGTCCCGAAAATGATAACCTGATATTTAAAATTTTTTTTTCTAAGTAATAATTTTTCAAAGTAGAAAAATATTTTTTTAAATATTAATAAAAAAATTAAAAGTTATTTTTAAAAATCTTCAGATTTAAATTTTATATGCTAATTTATTTATTTATAGATCACTTTCTATTTGTTGATATCTTGATAAACTCTCAGTTATTAATTTAGGAAAAAAATCTTAGAGCGTTAAATTTTGTTTATGCTTGAAACTGATTTATACTACTAAAATTCATTATAAATACAAATACAACAAAATTTTTACTAAAATTCCAAATATAGATATTAAAATATTTCTGATATACTAAGTATATATTCTGTCACCTAAATGATAACCTGATATTTAAATTTTTTTTCTAAGTAATAAAATCTCGAAGTGGAAAAATAATATTTTTTTTAAATATTAATAAAAAATATTAAAAGTGATTTTTAAAAATCTTCAGATTTAAATTTTATATGCTAATTTTTTTATTTATAGATGAATTTCTATTTGTTGATATCTTCATTAACTCTCAATTAATAATTTAGGAAAAATTCTTACAGTGTTAAATTTTGTTCCAAATATAGATATTAAAATATTTCTGATATACTAAGTATATATTCTGTCACCTAAATGATAACCTGATATTTTAAAAAATATCTAAGTAATAATATTTCGAAAGAGAAAAAATATTTTTTTAATATTAATAAAAAATATTAAAAGTTATTTTTAAAAATCTTCAGATTTAAATTTTATATGCTAATTTATTTAGTTATAGATCAATTTCTAGTTGTTGATATCTTGATAAACTCTCAGTTAATAATTTAGGAAAAAATATGACAGTGTTAAATTTTTTTTATTCTTGAAACTGATTTATAATACTAAAATTCATTATAAATACAAATGCAACAAAATGTTTTACTAAAATTCCAAGTCTAGATATTAAAATATTTCTGATATACTAACTATATATTCTGTCACCTAAATGATAACCTGATATTTAAAAAATATCTAAGTAATAATATTTCGAAGTAGAAAAATATTTTTTTAATATTAATATAAAATATTAAAAGTTATTTTTAAAAATCTTCCGATTTAAATTTTATATGCTAATTTATTTAGCTATAGATCAATTTATATTTCTTGGTATCTTGATAAACTCTCAATTAATAATTTAGGAAAAAATCTGACAGTGTTAAATTTTTTTTATTCTTGAAACTGATTTATACTACTAAAATTCATTATAAATACAAATGCAACAAAATTTTTTACTAAAATTCCAAGTATAGATATTAAAATATTTCTGATATACTAAGTATATATTCTGTCACCTAAATGATAACCTGATACTTAAAACATATCTAAGTAATAATATTTCGAAGTAGAAAAATATTTTTTTAATATTAATAAACAAATTGTAAAGTTATTTTTAAAAATCTTCCGATTTAAATTTTATATGCTAATTTATTTAGTTATAGATCAATTTCTATTTGTTAATACCTTGATCAACTCTCAGTTAATAATTTAGGAAAAAATCTGACAGTGTTAAATTTTGTTTATGCTTGAAACTGATTTATACTACTAAAATTCATTATAAATACAAATACAACAAAATTTTTACTAAAATTCCAAGTCTAGATATTAAAATATTTCTGATATACTAAGTATATATTCTGTCACCTAAATGGTAACCTGATATTTAAAAAAATGTTTTAAGTAATAATATTTCGAAGTAGAAAAATAGTTTTCTTAAATATTAATAAGAAATTAAAAGTCATTTTTAAAAATTTTCAGATTTAAATTTTATATGCTAATTTATTTAGTTATAGATCAATTTCTATTTGTTAATATCTTTATAAACTCTCAGTTAATAAATTAGGAAAAAATCTTACAGTGTTAAATTTTGTTTATACTACTAAAATTCATTATAAATACAACAAAATTTTTTACTAAAATTCCAAATATAGATATTAAAATATTTCTGATATACTAAGTATATATTCTGTCACCTAAATGATAACCTGATATTTAAAAAAATATCTAAGTAATAATATTTCGAAGTAGAAAAATATTTTTTAATATTAATAAAAAATATTAAAAGTTATTTTTAAAAATATTCAGATTTAAATTTTATATGCTAATTAATTTAGTTATAAATCAATTTCTATTTGTTGATATCTTCATTAACTCTCAATTAATAATTTAGGAAAATTTCTTACAGTGTTAAATTTTGTTTATTCTTTATGCTTGAAACTGATTTATACTACTAAATATCATTATAAATGCAAATACAACAAAATATTTGACTAAAATTCCAAGTCTAGATATTAAAATATTTCTGACATACTAATTATATATTCTGTCACCTAAATGATAACCTGATATTTAAAAAAAAATTTATAAGTAATAATATTTCGAAGTAGAAAAATATTTTTTTAAATATTAATAAAAAAAAAAGTTATTTTTAAAAATCTTCAGATTTAAATTTTATATGCTAATTTATTTAGCTATAGATCAATTTATATTTCTTGATATCTTGATAAACTCTCAATTAATAATTTAGGAAAAAATCTGACAGTGCTAAATTTTTTTTATTCTTGAAACTGATTTATAATACTAAAATTCATTATAAATACAAATGCAACAAAATTTTTTACTAAAATTCTAAGTCTAGATATTAAAATATTTCTGATATACTTACTATATATTCTGTCCCCTAAATGATAACCTGATATTTAAAAAAATTTCTAAGTAATAATATTTCGAAGTAGAAAAATAATTTTTTTAAATATTAATAAAAAAATTAAAAGTGATTTTTAAAAATCTTCATATTTAAATTTTATATGCTAATTTATTTAGTTATATATCAATTTCTATTTGTTAATACCTTGATAAACTCTCAGTCATTAATTTAGGAAAAATTTTAGTGTTAAATTTTGTTTATGCTTGAAACTGATTTATACTACTAAAATTCATTATAAATACAAATACAACAAAATTTTTACTAAAATTCCAAGTCTAAATATTAAAATATTTCTGATATACTAAGTATATATTCTGTCACCTAAATGATAACCTGATATTTAAAAAAAAATTTATAAGTAATAATATTTCGAAGTAGAAAAATATTTTTTTAAATATTAATAAAAAAATTAAAAGTTATTTTTAAAAATATTTAGATTTAAATTTTATATGCTAATTTATTTAGATATATATCAATTTCTATTTGTTAATACCTTGATAAACTCTCAGTCATTAATTTAGGAAAAATCTTACAGTGTTAAATTTTGTTTATGCTTGAAACTGATTTATACTACTAAAATTCATTATAAATACAAATACAACAATTTTTTTACTAAAATCCAAATATAGATATTAAATTATTTCTAATATACTAAGTATATATTCTGTCCCGAAAATGATAATCTGATATTTAAGAAAATTACTTTTCTAAGTAATAATTTTTCAAAGTAGAAAAATATTTTTTTAAATATTAATAAAAAATTAAAAGTTATTTTTAAAAATCTTCAGATTTAAATTTGTTTATACTACTAAAATTCATTATAAATACAACAAAATGTTTTACTAAAATTCCAAATATAGATATTAAAATATTTCTGATATACTAAGTATGTATTATGTCACCTAAATGATAACCTGATATTAAAAAAAATATCTAAGTAATAATATTTCGAAGTAGAAAAATATTTTTTTTAAATATTAATAAAAAATTTTAAACGTTATTTTTAAAAATATCAAATAAAATTTATATGCCAATTTCTATTAAAATCAATTCTATATTGATATGAAAAACTCTCAGTTATTAATTTATGTAAAACTCTTACAGTGTTAATCATGTAATAAATATTTAATAACTTTTTAGTAACTTTCTGTTATTCTAAGAATTTAAAATTTATATATGCAATGCAATGCGATATAATGATACCATTCAAATCTTTATGCAGAGAAATTTAAAAATCCTTTTTTAAAAAATGTATCTATTTCTTCAAAAGTTCCAATACCATTTGTGCTGTTTTTATGGTAGATACGAAGCCTTCTTTTACAGGAAACGGGAAAAGATAAAAGTCTAGGGTACTATCTAGGACTTTATAGTGAACGAAAAATAGGAGTATTTTCTAAAAGTATATTTTACTTGAGCTACAATTTTGTGTGAAAATATTTTCGTTTAGACTCTACGAATATAAAATTTACATTATGTGTTTAAATTTAGTTGATCTATAACATGGTAAGTTTCATTCGAATAATATAAATCATATGCTACATAAACAAGTTTCAGGTATTTTAAAGTAAAACTATGTTTAAAATGGTTGGTAATATACATCTTAAATTTAACTGAAAGGGCAAAAAAATTATAGGTATAAAATTCGAGAGAATTGGGCAATAATTTGTTAAACTAAGAATTTGAGAGACATGGATATTTTAAATGTTGAATTATTTAAAATTTTTATAATTCTTTAAAATGTTGTAAATGTTTTTTCTCATATCTTAAGTATATGGTTGGAAGAAAATTAAACTTGAGAGAAGTTTTTATTATCCAAGAAAAAAACAGTGATTTTATTGGCAATAGAATAATGTCTACTAATTCATTTTTCTTGTCATAATGCTTTATTTAAATTATATGAATAATAATATTAGTAAAATTATATACTTTTGGAAGAAGTAATTGACGCTTGTGATAATTTGGAACTGTAGACATATTAAGTCTTCCCCTCACTTTCAAAAGTTTATTTTCATCAGGAATATGTTAGCTATTTGATAGTGGGTGTTTATTTTTTGACACTTAATTTCATAATAGAATTCAGAGTGTTGTACACATTTTACCAACATTCTAATAACATTTTTTAATTTTAAAAGCACTTAAATTATCTTTCTTCCTAAAAGTCGGTTCAAAATGGCAATTCTTAAACCTGAAACACCAGGCACAGATTTGAATAAATTAGCTAAATGAAGAATATATTTCAGTGAAATCAGTGTTTTTAGTTTGATGGACATCTAAGTGAGCTACCGTTAGCTAGTTTTACAGAGCTGAAAATCTTCTAGGTTATTTTGAATATATGTATCCTTTATAGATTGCATAGTTTTAGGACAGGTTTCCTCATCATGAACCAACCATTCATGAAGTTTCTACCATAATTTACTTTTTTATAAACTGGAAGACATATAGTTCTCTAGATATCAAATCTGATGGGTCGTCTTTCCCGGAAGTGGTGCAATTCACTAGGATTGGTGTACTTGTGAATTTTCTTGTATCGTATTTTTAACGAATAGTTTAAACCTGTAGGTTGTATTCTTTATTAAAACGTACGTAATACACGAATCTCTCCAAAGATAACTCTTATATCAACATTTTAAGACATTTGATGTCCTATCACACAACGTTGCAGAAAGAAGTGCTCCCATTATGTGAAGACGGAGTAGTGAAATTACTTTAAGTGGAGAAAAATCTGATTTTCGATGACACTAAAAAAGTAAAAATATTCCCATCACTAAGGACTATACATAAATAGACGACGACACCATAAGCTTTCTTAGAAGAGTCTGAAAAACAATGTATTTGTATCCCTTCTACTTTCTTCGGAAGAGCATTAGCTAAATAATAACGAGGAGTATTATTATGATTTAGATTATCAATTTCATTGCATGATTTATTCCATGTAGTGGTTGTATTCTCAGGGAGGTGTTCCAGTACAGTCCTAGAAGCCAAATTTCTTGAATTATACATGCAATTGTAGTTATATATGGTCTCAGGAATCCAAAGGGATCAAAACTAAGACTTATCGCCTGAAGTAGATATCGTTTAGCCTTTACTAACTTTGAAAGAAAATTCTCTAAACTTTTGTTTCAAAATAAAACATGTCATTATTGGCATTCTAAGCTACTCTGAATATCATCAGAAATAACAAATCTTGCTTGTATTATGCTCAATATATTCACCTACATCTATCCCTACCTTTTTCTCATAATTCAAGTAATTCTAAGAATTAGTGTGCCAGTTACAATGAATCATACTTGCATCCTGAAATATTTTAATACTTTCTATGCTCGTAAAAACCTGTTCTGCATTTTCTTTGCCACTAATTCAGTCTTCTACATATACGGATGTACGTAAAATTTTTAAAATTTCAAGAAAGCATTCTACATACCTCTGTAAGTGATGCTTAATAGTTGCAGCCAGTAGAAATTGTGATGAACTTATTCCAAATAAAATTCTACATAGTTTGAACTCATTAAGCTTTACCTACCAGACCAAAAGGTCTGTAGGGTTATCGTTCAGTAGGAATCGGGCCACGTCACGGTCTTTGTGTATTTCGATTTACAGAAACGACATCTCAATATCCGCTGTCAAAGCAATCAGTTGTTGTCTGAATCTTGTTAAAAGAAGGAAAAGATCGAATAATAAATTTTGTCCTGTATATGAAAATTTATTTAAGTAGACCTCTTTGCCATCTGAGGAATCCTCAATTACAACTCTTAATTTAATTGTGGTTTTATCTGTCAAAATAACTGTTCTATGAGGAATATAGAAATTTGTAGCTTCATCTAAAATAGTAGAAATAGTTTCTATAATATTTTCCTTTACGTAGTTTTCTATAACATTTTTGTATTCTGAGAAGAAAATTGGATCATTCTGAAGCTTGCATAGTAATATCGAAAATCTCTTATTTGCAACTTTCTTGTTGTTTTTTAATAACTGCTTCATTCTAGGTCTACAAGGAAGTAAAACTTTATAACGTTTGTTGTTGCGATATATAACAGCTACATAATCCTTCATAATTTGCTCGCCGAAATCACTTCGGTCTATATCTTCAAATCCAAATCCGAGAGTCTCTAGTTCCAAAAAATGCAATAATTGATTTAAAATTAATTTGTGTTCTGCAATGTCTTTCATACTCAGCAATTCGGTTGTTTAACGAATAGCTAGTTGATCCAGAAGACACCATCCGAAAATTGTTTAGGTTGCAACAAGTTTATCGTTTAAGCGTTTTAGTCTACCTAACACAACATCAAAATAATAATTTTCACCAATTAAAACTGTAACTTTATTTTCTCTGTAATTATAAAAGTCTGCAAGCTGTAACAACTCCAGCTTTTTTAGCTCTAACTAAAGTAATATTCAGAGGAGGAATAAATACCTGATATTTTGTCTGTTTCTAATGCTTCTATTTCTATACATGAAAAAGGTTAATTTTTATTCTCAAGTTTTAATTTTACTACAATTTTTACATCAGTTACATCTTTCTCTATTGATTTATTGGTCCCGAATGCGTATACTGCTAAAGGTTTTTCTCTATAACTTGTAATTGTAACTGAGAAACGTCTTGAGTAATAAAGCTTGTCATGGAGCCATTATCTACTACCACGCGTACAGTTTCTGTTTTATCTTTGTTAGCGGATTCCCTAACTACCGCTGTGCACGTTTGAAGCAATACACTGCACTGAGAATTTTTTAACCAGTTTATTTTCTGTGCAATTTGAAATGGCTGGCCGTAATAATATTGTTTTTAGGCTTATTGTCTAATTTATTTCCAAGCTGATAGCAAATTGATCTGTTATGTTTGTAACAGCTCGAATAATTCTTTCCCTTGCAATCTTTTATTCAATGTTGTGCTATGAGGCACAAAAAGCATCGAGCCTGTTTTTTTTTTCCAAAATATCTTTCTTTTCAAGGACGCTCAAACACTCACAACGCTCTGAATCATGTTTCGTGGTAAATACATGCCTCACTCACTGGTAATAAATATTCGTGCACTTTAGAACTGTCAGTTGAAGTTCGGTATTTACCGAGAAGATTATTTTGACTATCTCTTGAAAAATGCTTTGATCTGACGCCTTTGATCTCTTCTCGCGTAAGAACAATGGTGTAACATCCTTCCCCCTTCTCCTTTCGAACTAAGAATTGATGACTCGCGACACTCAGTTTCAATTTTTATAAATTCCAATCGTTCATTAACATCGAATTCACCGTCGTCGCACTTATCTAAGCATTTTCGATTAAATTCAAGAGACAGATCTGCAGGTATTAATTTTAGAATAAGCAGTTGTAATAAATACCTATTATACCAAATATACGAAAAGTGAGTAGGATTAATAATTTTGTCATGTGAGCATTTATGATTAGGTCTGCTCTTCGAAATCTTTTTTTTTTAAAGAGCTACCATTTTTTTTTATAATTCTAATCAGAGAGTGCGAAGCCACAAAGAACATTGGAGACGGAACTCTCTAATAATGCTTTCAAAAAAGAACACTTGTCAATTTTTGTCAATGTTATTTGAATCAATGGAGGTTTGGTATTGATTCCAGAATTCCAACCAACTACACGGATCTCCGTAATATTTATCAATAGTATTTGGTAGCTTAATTCGATTCGACGGATTAATAGTTCTCTTCTCAGAACTCGAATTATCAAACGAACTTCTGTTTCCAGAATTCGAACCATCTAACAGATTTTAAAGCCATCTGAGACGTTTGTGTAACATTATTGTGTTCAAAAGAATTTGACTGAGAATTTCTTTCGAGATGTAACGTTTCCGAGTGTACAGAAATTTCAGAATTCAATAACATTATTTTCTGAAAATATTTTATAAAAATGTAATAACTCCGCTAATTCAAACTTTTTAATTTTAAAATTACATGCAGTGTGAGTAGGAAAAAACATCTAAATAATATATAAATATTAAAACTACTGGCGTTCATAAAGAAATAAATTCATTTTTACATAAAACTAAATAAATTTTTATAGCAAGGAATCATAACTGAAGAAGAAAGTAATTTTGCTAAAATTAGATGGGTGGAACTAATAGTCTTCACTTAATTTGTAATAAGATACAAGGCTGGGAAGCTGTTACTTATTTAGTACCACCCGGTGAGACGTGTATCTTTAGGTATGCTATGGACACAGGTACCATTATGCCCTCTGTGACCTCGTAATTTAGTAGCAGGAATCAAGCAGAACACCTGCAGGCTTGGTCTTCCACGCCCCAGAGGTATAGTTTGAGAACTTGGAGGATATTGGGATAACGAACACATTTTACGTGCCCCAGTCACCCTTAACCCTTTGACAGTCTCATTTTCATCCAGAATTCGATCAAAAAATGTCACATTTTTTTATTGCATTTATTTTGTTCATTTTACATTTTTAAGTAAAGATATGTTATTAAAATTAACATTTCTAATATTTTTAAGCATTTATTACCACTTTGTTTTTCTTTCTATGAAAGCATCATAGAAGTTTACCTTTAGTCTCATCGATATCCAAGTTAATTTTTGGAATTTCAGTGAAAGCAAATCTAGGAGGCGGATCGGAATGATTATCAGAATTAATTTAAAAAAATTGTCTTGCTTGACTGATTTCATGTGTACTGTTATTAGAGTCACTACTATCCAGGTCATCTAGTAAACTTTCGCTACTATCATTTACAGATAATTCAGTTTCTGATTCCGAGTCACAGTTCGAATCACAAGAAAGTAGCTCCATGAGTTCTGAATTATCCATTATTTAAAAGTAAATATATATTATTTAACTCTTACATTAATAAAATTATCAGGCGGTTAGTAAAATATAACCAGAAAGCGTACACTGAAAGATAAGAATTCGTCTTCTGATGCAAAACATGCGAAAAAACTAGAGCATTTGAAACAATCAGAGTAGAAAATACAATAATTTTCAAACTATCATTTACTGGACAACTATCGTATAATTTATAACTAAAATTGGAAATAATATGGCCGAAACAGTGCAAGCGAAATAGAAATCAGATTGCTCGTAAGCCGTACGGGCAAATCAGTAAAGGCCCGACAGCTGTGGCCGTATGGCGTACGGGCAAAACAGGGAAGGGATTAATGAACACGACAGATCTTAGGCCAGCTCCAAACCCACAAACTTTCAATAGTTAGATCTCTGCCTTTCCTGACTGAGCTACCGCTGTTCATAAGATTATTATGTTACATATCCTAACAATTAGCATGCTCTTTTTGCATATGATTATCTTTTATTTTATTTTAATATAAAACCTCAGATTTGCATGCATAATCTTAGGATAATCTAAAAATTCCACAGTAATTCCACATGAAAACTACAATTATAACGTAAAAGCACATTTAAAATGTCAGTGATTTAGATGATATTCATTTATGACGAACCATAGAGCCACTATTGTTTGTACGATAAATATGAAATACAATTAATACATCATCATAGATCTTACTGAAAAGAGTATTCTAATATATGTATTTTGTAACAAAATCAAATCCCCTTAATGCATCTGATATTACTTATACTGTAATAAAATTACTTGTTTTTTATTTCTATCAAATTCATAAAAAAATCCAAAGCACTGTAATTTAACATGTAAAATGACATTCCTTAATGATGTATATTAAAATGTTTAATTTAGATAGTTTAGGAAAATAAAAATTTTCACAGAGAGATACCTCAATATCTTCCATGATTTAATCTGTTTTTGATGTATGTTATATTTTCTTCGACGAAGGCAGCAAAGTTTATCGAATGAAGCTATTAACATTTATAGATATATTTTAACATCAATTTTTATAAGAATCCATGTCTATATTTCTTTTAAGATTGATGAAAAAGCTCTAATAAATATCTTTTCAGTCAATTTCTATTCTGAGAATCGCATTAAAACGAAATCTAATTCATTATAGAAATTACCAGGGTGATATAACCCCATTTGAAGTTATTATAATGAAGAAAATGAAAAAACTCTATTTGCGCAAAATGTCTCTAGCGAGGGTTCTAGATTTCAAAATTTGTTTTTCAGTAGCATTTTTACACACTTGTTTTTCCCATAAATGTCTTAACTCATTATAAGCTTATTTCATGTAATATAAAAAATACTAATAATAGTGTTCTAAATTTGAAATAAAATTTTGAAAGCTAATTCCTTTACTCAGCATACAGTCAGTACTGTATTAATTATAAAGTTATGTAATCAAAAGTCTGTGTAATCATCGTTCAATTTGCCACGGAGGCATTTTTTTAAATAAATAATTTCACGCTATGATTCAAGGATTGAAACTAATTATATAAGTAGGGGTAGAGTTATAAAATTAGATGGCAAACTAATTCGCATTTCAACACATCAGAATGTAAAGTTATAATTATCTATTAAATAATTTCTTATTTAAAAAATCAGATCACAAACTAGTTATCTCTTGTAGAAAGAAAATATCTCTCGATAAAAAATATGTTCACTTTGCAAAATTGTTGTATATTTTTATTTTATCGCGATATCTACTAATTTATTGAAATAGTCTTGATGACTATTTCTCCATTCTTCTATCAAATGATTTTCATTTCTTGCACATTTTGTCTTGGATACATAAGTTACACTAGCATATAGTCCATCGTATTGCGGGATCACTAAAATTTTTAATTTTCCAGAATTATAAAGTACCCTATGAGGCAGGTAAATGATATGGTTTGGTTTTTAACTGAGAATTATCTACTACACTCTCAATAATTTTTTTTTATCTTCATACTCCTTTGAATTTTCTCGATACTGTGAATGCAGTTTAAAATCACGTTGGATTCATTTAGAGAGATAATTTAAAGTTTACTTAGCTACATCGAAATTATCGTTAAGTTCGTCCCATTTTTTTTTTTTGCTACAGTAATTAATGGAAATTAAGCAAAGAACCTATCATTTCCATGACACCCTGAAGGTAGATATAATTTCTTGTTAATACCGGGGATAAAAGTTTCATTGCAACAAAAATAATCGATGATTAAATCCTAAATTATCACATATGTACCTAATCAATTATTTAAGCCAAATACAAAAGAAAATTATTTAAGTAGTATCAAAGATCAGTGATAAAATGTATGAAAATAATGTAGACGATATTTGAATAGTTTAAAATAAGAAACGATTAAATGAGATGGTTAAAGAAATGACGACTAATGTTAGAAAAAAATGTTATTTTTACTTATTTATTATGTGACAAATTGTTAAATTTAAACTCCTGTTCTTAACCGGGGAAAATAAAACTTTAAACAATGTCATTAAATGCTATAAATGATTTGAAATGTGTATTTCGAACGTTGCTAACCGTAATTCATCAGAAATTCAATATGGATGTCTCTATCTATTCCAAAACCAACCGCTTCATAAGTTCGAGGACAGAGTTAATTTAGGCTAATATTATATAGGGGATGAGTATACAAGACATGATCTATAAAATCTTATTCTGTTGTAAAAGCAGACCATTTTCTAATTCCTTACTTTCATTTTTAAGTGAGCATCATACTTCAACAATCAAGTACGGATGAGCAGTGTTAAAAAAAATTAAATGTTAGAACAATTACACACCTATAAAGAGCATTTGAGAGCATTAAAGAGCATTTGAATCTCTCTGGAATTTAACACTGTTTTGATATATCCACGAAAAAACATATGTGGCAGTGTTTCGTCACTGGGCATAATGACAAATCATAGCATAAAATATTTTCAACACACACGGCACTGATATATAATCTGCGTGTGGCCAATTAACGGGTGAATGGGTAAGGGTTTGGTATCTAAATCTTTTGTTTAATTTAGATCCAGATCTTATTAGTCATTATTTATCACAAATGAGTCTATAGCGATACAAATAAAACCAACCACGATTTTTTAGTTGTTGTTGTGAATATTGTCCTACTCTCTCCACAATATTTGGAGACCAATTTGTTTGTTATACTTAAACGGTATTCATGGGAAAAGACTAGTGTTGCTAAGCTCAACCACTACCTTCAACAAACGCAGTCCTGGAATGACGGTGTGACTTAGATGGAAATTATTAAACAGTATTCTGCACATGCAAACCAGCCTAGGAATAACTCTGCCATATATACGTTGACCAGTATCTACAGTTATTTCACGAGAATCTATATTTCTGTTTCTTTTAACTGCTATGACTATTTTCAGTTTTGTTAATGTTTACTTTCACATACATCGGTAAACTTTCGTATAGGATTTCCAAGTTTTGCAGCCTGTTTCAATCATGAAAGAGCATTTTAACTACACTTATTTCGTTGGCCACATTTTTCACAGTTTGAACTGTTTGAGTCATTTAAATATCCATGGCCAAAAGAGCTTAAATAATTACTTGCACATATTTTACATGTGATTATTGGCAAATCAGTTGGAATTTATAACTGGAAAAATAGAAACACATTTCTTGACTAGTTTTGTAAAACATCTGACGACATTGACTTTCGAATGAATTGCCATTTTTCTGTGAAAGCTTCAATCGTATACTAGGTTCTAAGTTACACCTAGTGCAGACATGGCCAACTGTATACATAACTCATTTTGTGCATGCGTGTTCAAGTAAATGCTTACACATATCTAAGTATACAATCTGATTACGTGGGAGTACATATTTTATATTTTGTGCGTGTTCAAGTCCAGATCTGGATGTGCGATTGACTACACAGAATTTATATAAATTGTATTTAATTTAAGTGATGTCATAAAAAAAGGGTGGGGCTGTGTGTTATAATCGCATAACTAGTAAGGATTATTCACTATATATACAGTGAACTCCAAAAAAAGTTGGGCAGCAAGCAGAATCCATTTTTAGTGCAATATTTTAAAATCGACTTGTACTTTTATAATGAAACATTTAAAAAAAAAGTATTTATTTTTCCCACGATTGAGATGATTGGTTTGGATTTCAATAAAACGCTGTATAAAATTTAAAATAATTTAAAGATAAAATTGAGATTTCCACAGCCAAAGATAAAACTTGAACATTTTTGTCACAAATCCCTCTCAGAGCTTTGAGACTAAACTGTTTAAATCTGTATTATAACTGCAAATGACTGCTGTATGGTACCTCAGTTTGTAAGTTTTAATTTCCCTGATGTCATAGATGGTTGCAGCAGTTCAAAATAGGTTCCATTGTCAAATGTAGCATAAAAACCTTAGCACTCCAAACCAGACTAAACTTCTAATGTTGTCACTATATTATTGTTCTAGTCAAGAAAACTCTATTTCAAAAACGAGCCATCAAACAATGAAAATAGAAGTTACTGAAATGTTTTTAAAAAATTATAATTTATTTTATTAAAATATAAAGATCTATTGTTTCCAGAGAAGTAGTTTATCACAGATAACCTATGCATATAAATAAAATAAAACAATAAATATATCTATTTAAAATTCTATTATTAAAAATTTTCATTTACGTAATACGTAACTAAATGTATTTAGACTCTACAGAGTTAGGTTCTAAAATATTTTAGATCATTTAATTAACATGAAAAGCGTTTCTTATATATAGGCTATACATAACATATAATTATGGTTCACCATCTAGTATTCTCGCTTAAGCAAATGTTTCGACAAACTTGGATTATAAACCTTTTTTTAGAAGCTCAGCTGTGCCTTCTAAAGGTCGTTTCTATTATTTCTTTTAACCTTTCCCAAATAAATAAAATGTACAAGCAGTAATCCACAAGAAAAAGTTTATTTTTAAACGCGATTTTTTTACTACATGTTAACTTTTTAGTAAAATTTACGACACGCGCAAGATCGTGGATGAAATTTCGTTTCTTAAATTTGTGTTAATAACTGACTCATATATTTAATATTTTTTCCGATTGGAATTTATAATTTTTATTTTCATTTTCATGACAAAATATGCATGCAATAAACTTCTTTGTCCCGCTTCTTTGAAGAATTATGTGGTGAAAAAAATAGAAGGATAGGGGTAATTTCATTTTTAAATCGACGGATATTTAAGCGAAAATGATTTCTATTAAATTATTTTCTCTTATTTATATTTAAAATAACTAAACATTAAATCAATGAAATTAAATCACATAAATCAAACTTAGTTTAAAATTAGTTTTTCTAACCAATTATTTATGTTTCCTCTTTATTTCATAAAAGTATATTTCTGTGCAAAAGTATGTAATCCTAAACCTAATTTATTTTCGTCAAAGATGAGTGTATTTAATTTTTTTACTTGATTTTACTTGTCTTTAATGAATAATAAGGCATGAATTTTAAAATATAGTTGATAAGTAACATATTTAAAATTTTCTTTTTTCCTAATGCAGCTGGGAATACAGGTACTATATGTCTTTATGTCCATACAAAGCTAAGAGCAGGTAATTAAGTTTATCAATTTATCACATAATAAATAAGTAAAAGAACATATTTTCCTAGAATTATGACGTTATTCCATTAACCATCTCTTATAATCATTTCTTATTTTGAATTATTTAAATAGCTTCTGTATTATTTTCATACGTTTTATCACTGAACTTAGGTATTACGTAAATAACTTCCTTTTATTATTATTGCTTAAATAATAGATTAGGTACAACTGTGGTAATTTTAAACTTAATCATCGATTTTTTTGTTGTAATCACAAATTTATTACCCGTATTATCAACAAATTCTACCTATTTCTAGCGTGTAGTGGAAATGACACTTACATTCCTTTACTTCTATTAATTATTTTCGCAAGAAAAATTGGGAAGAACTTAAGGATAATTTCTACGTAGGTAAGAAAACTCTGAATTTTTATTCCTATATGGGAATAGATGCATTATAGACGCCGGGCCCTTCTGCCATTTTTTTTTTTTTTTTTTTTTTTGCGACGAACAGAAAAACGCGTGTTTGAAAAATCGCCAAGTAAAAAAAAACATGCCGGCGATATTCGTTTTTCCCAATTTATAGTATTATTATACCACAATTTATAGAACGATTCACAATTTATAGCATTATTAAAATAAAATTAGCATAATAATTACCATTTTTTACGTTATTTAAAAACTAAATAACAGATTAATAACATTTATAATACATATCAACACAGTATAAATACAATATATATCATTTAATAATATATATCATAATAAGCACTAATACTATAAAAAATCTGACATGTGATGGGGGGGGTTCCGTCTCAACCTCCCTTGTAATAGATGAAATGCAAAATAAATTTAATAACAGACACACAAAACTAATTATAGGCAACTAAACCGCCAAAAAATCGCCAAGTTTGGCGAAAAAAAAACACGGCGTCTATAATGAATCTGTACCTCTATATGAATGCAACATGATTCAAAACTACAATCTTTAAAGGAGTATGGATTTGAACAAATTATTGAGCATGTACCAGATAATTCTCAACCAAGAAGCAAACCATATTTTTATCTGCCTTATGGTACTTTACAATTCTGGAAAATTGAAACTTTTATTGATCCCGTCGTATGATTTGTTATATGCTAGTGATACAATAATAGCTGTCAAAAAATAAGACACTCAAATGTAATAAGTTGCTGAAAGCTCGTGGTGAAAGTTTAAGAAACAAACAAAAATATATTATCTATATATATATATATATATATATTATATATATATATATATATATATATATATAAATGAATTTGTGACTCTCTGTCTGTACTCGATAGACTCAAAAACCCTACATCCAATCGCCGTGAAAATTTGGGAAATTCTTAAGTCTATCCCTGGAAAGGTTTTTGTAAATTTTTAACGTTCGAAATCCATTCTTTCCCTCTTTTCCGAGCGTTTCATGTCATTATTCCAAGTATTATTTTCCCCGGTTAAACGCAAACGATTATTTTTTTAATTTATAACTAACTGAAAAAAGCAATATTTCTAGCAATGTGAAGTAGTCCCAAGTAATTATTTTAAAAGCAGTTTTCCTCGGTCAAAAGCAGGAGATTAAAATTTTCAATTTATCGCATAATAAATAGGTGAAAATGATATTTTTCTATCATTATGACGTCATTCCTTTAAATATCTCATTTATTCATTTCTTATTTTATATTATTTAAACATCGTCTTGCGTCGTATCCATTTCGATTTGACCTGAAAATTTAGATATAAAGTGATTCACTTTCATTTCTATGTGAGATATTATAGCTTTTTATATGAGAGATAATTTTAAATTTTAATTCTTGTTAATTTTTACAATGAAATGTTTATCAATAATATTCCAGCAACAAAAAGTACAAATTGTAG
>CM063504.1:109342271-109344771 GCA_032207245.1 Pardosa pseudoannulata
TTTAAAATAGACACACTTTAACATAGCAACAAAAAAAACTGAGAAATCAAAGTATATTGTAAAATTGTAATGTAAAGTGTAATTGTATTGTAAGTAATTGTATTGTATTGTAAAGTGCATTGTAAAATTTATTTTGAGCAACCCCTGGAAAATTGTCATTTTTTAATCTTTAATTTTATATTTTATATTATTATTTTTTCAAACATTGTGGAGGTTACTTGTAGTTTAAAAACAGAAGTAATAATGTAGTTGAAATTTTTTGTTAAAAAATATATTTTACACGTGTATTTTGTAAGTATTAGCTGTCCCATAAAAAGGACAGCTAATTACTTAAAATATTAAAAATATTTTTTCAAAATTTTTGTTTTATATACTTAGTTTTACAATATTCATGATATGGATAAAATTTTAATAACTTACAGAAATATTTAGTTGGTGTGGTACAATATGGGTTAATGCATAGAATGAAACTTAATCAAATACGTAGAACATTAGTTTCTAACCAATATCGAAAGTTAATAGATAAATAATGAATTTGCAAAGTATGCTTTTTAGCATGCAACTTTATTCTTATTTTAAGTAAAAGAACGACATAAAAAATAATTCCTGAATATAAAAATTATGCTTCTTTATATGAATAGTGATATCACACAGCGAGACTCATGATACCGTGGACTTATTGTTATTAGTTTGGGACACCGTAATTTTGTTTACAATAACCGATTGATAGCTATAATCAATATGCAAAATTAGATATATTTACCCCTCCTTTAATTCAGACGTACTAAATTCCAAAATAAAATGAAAAAAGTCCCTATATATTTATGTATTGTATATTATCCTTTAATCCTCCGAGTGGAACACATCGAGGAAACATAGTTTCCAAAAAATAAGCTAAAGGTTTATTGTGTCAGTGGCCAAAGCGTTCTATGATTTTTTACTTCACCCTTTGTCGACTAGAATGGAATACGGGAATCCCACCCTCGTTATTGTCCCTTTACTTCCGGTTATAAATAGATATATAAATAAATATTATAGATTGTTAATTTTTAATACACATAAAGCTCGTCGAGTCTAGAAAATCATCCCGTAAGAAATTACGGATTCTAAAAGTATAAATAAAAATATTCTTTAAGAGAATTATTTATATTTTTTTACGAAAGTCATCCAAGATATTTAAGTGGTGCAATTAGAGATACATCTGTTACCGCAAACGAAATACTTCTAAATAGAGATTTACAAAGCCATGAAAAGCTATCAGCTTCTTTGTGCCTCAGGGAGTAGAGATGCATCCCTCAATAAATATCAGTCAAAGATTTGTGCAGTTCCTAAACAATCGACCTGACTCTCCTACCTCAAAACTCCATGGGAGAAAACACTGGCAGAAATGTACATTACATCCATTTTCGGAACGTTTTTGGAGGTCGAAAATTGTACGTGACAACCGCTTTGAAGATATCATCGGTTTGGAAGAATTGTACTTGAGAACCGCTTAGAGGGTTAAAATATAAAAAATGTACACATAATTAAAAAATATACTTGTCGGCTGTCTACAATTTGTTTAAGAAGCACATTGATAAATTGTTCGTAATCTTAATGTTTTATAAAGTCATTGCAGTGGTGTTGTACTCCACGTTTCAACACTTTCAGTGCATTTCTCATTTCAGCACTTGTAGGAGGTGGTTCAGTTAAAAGAGATTTTTCCTCTGACTCATCCGTTCCATCTTTAGTCTGTTTTCCTATGACAATCTGACAGACTTCAGATTCTGTTAATGTGGAAACTACTGGAATGTTTTAATCTACTTCCACTCATGACTCGAACTATTCAAAGGTCATATTCGAAGGATTTTCAATCATTTCTTGAGATTTCTGGTAATTTGTTTCGAAAATTCAAGGCATAAATAGTGAATACTCTCCTTCTCAGTTCCGATAAAAATGTGTTGCATTTTGCTAATCTAACAACCATTGACCACTAGCAGGGTGTGAGTATTTCTGAAAAATTCCTGGAACGTGTAAAACTCCTTGTTCATTCCACATTTCCCAAAGTGGTGGGGTCAGAAGTCTTGGAAATTCAAACAACAGCGAAGGAAAGAAATGAGTGGGTTCCTTCTGAATACATTGTGAATATGCCTTTGCCAATTAAAATGAGGTTCGAAAACTGATAACATTAACCTATGTAACGATCACATTAAACAATAATTTTAACATAAAAATGAACAGAGGAAATCGGGACCAAGTGATTTTTATAAGGATAAGTGATTGATGACATTAACCGCGATCACATTAATCGGAGTCCACAGTATATTGACTGGAGATCCGAACCATTTACTCTTACAACTAAACGTACCAAAATATTAAATAATATTGTATGAAATAATTGAAATAAGTCTGTATGTGATCCATAGAAAATTTAAACATAACCAATTTGGATTATGGACAGCTTCAATACATCGAAATCAAGATTTTTATCATAGAATTTTAATGAGTTTCAAATGTATGG
>CM063504.1:109352271-109357271 GCA_032207245.1 Pardosa pseudoannulata
TACAACTCGATGAGGCAACAGATAGTAATAAAGATGCTCATTTCATTGCCTATGTTAGATTTTGTGATGATTTGTCAGTAGTAGAAGAATTACTTTTCTGCAAACCAATAGAACTCAAAGCAACAGCACTCGCATTATTTGCTATCTTAAATGATTTTATGAACGAGGCAAACATAGAATGGAAAAATTGCGTCGGAATATGCACCGATGGTGCTCGTTCTATGTCCGGAAGATTCCAATGTATTCAAGCACTTGTGAAACAAAAATCGCCACAGTGCGTCTGGACACATTGCATGATCCACAGAGAAGCTTTGGCTTCCAAAGAAATGAGTCCTGGTTTGAATATTGTGTTAACTACGGTTGTAACCGTAGTAAATTATATAAAAATGAGACCCCTGAAATCAAGAATCTTTTCCGCATTTTGTAAAGACATGGGTGCAGTACATTCAGCGTTACTATTTTATTGCGAGGCAAGATGGTTATCACGAGGGAAATTTTTGCAACGTGTTTATGAATTAAAAGAAGAAATCGCCGTTTTCCTAGAAGAGGAAAACAGACCGGAAGCTGAGAATTTTCGCGATAGTTTATTTGTGATGAAATTGAGCTACATGGTCGACATATTCGAGAAATTAAATAACTTGAATCTTCATCTGCAAGGAGCAAATACACATATATTGGATACGAGTGATAAAGTTAATGCTTTTTGTAGGAAATTGGAATTGTGGAGCAGAAATTTAAAGCAAGAAAACTTAACAATGTTTGCAAATTTGAATGATTGTATTAAAACTTACAAGGCTGAAGAACAACATGTAAAAGTTGTTTTTGCAACCATTGAAAATCATTTAGCAATGCTAGCAAAGAATTTTAAAAAGTACTTTCTTGCTGACGACAAACTGATATCAAGTTACAAGTGGGTGAGGGATCCATTTCAAAATACTCCCGAAGGACTCTCAATTGAAGAGGAAGAAACCTTCATAGACTTCACGGCAAGCGGCGAAACCAAAAGACAATTTAGTAATAAATCACTCTTTGAATTTTGGGCAGGAGTGGATGATGAGTTTTCTGCACTAAAAACAAGGGCATTTCGCATTCTACTACCATTTTCAACATCTTACCTTTGTGAAACTGGATTTTCTGCGGTGGCTTCTTTGAAGACAAAATATAGATCTCAGCTAAATATAGAAAAAGAACTGAGAGTGTCTATTTCTAATATTAAACCCTCCTTCGAAAAACTTTGCTCTGAAAGACAGGCCCAAGGAAGTCACTAATAATTATTAAATTTGTTTTTAATTTAGTAAGTTGTTTTAATTTAATAAGTTAATTATTAAATATGTCGAAATGTATTTTGTTTTGTATGTGTGTGTGTGTTCTTTCCTTTCAGTCACTTAATCAATTTTTTTAAATAACATTTTCTCTGGGATATGCTCGCCCCCCCATTAGTGTGCTGGCGCCCCCCTAGGGTTGCGCGCCCCACAGGTTGAGAATCACTGGGTTAACATATTCACATATAAACACACATGTATTAAGACATAATTATTGATTAAAGCAGTACTTATAAGTACCGTCAGGATAAAAAATGGTTAACTATATCAATATTTGGCAATATATTAATAAATAATTTAGCCCTAGTTTTACTCAGTATTATACGCATTAGGGCTGAGCCCTTCAAATAACCATCTATGTTATGGTGAATGTTTTTTAAATTGGTTATATTCAGTAGCTTTTAAGCTATATGAATAAAGTAGATAACTGAAAAAAATTATTGTACGCAAAATTATATTGCGTTGGGTGATAAATTTACTTCTAGTAGAATTTTATTTATGATTATTTTTATAAATTTACTTTTTATAGAATAACGAGTTTTGTATCGAATGCAATATATGTGGTTACATAATTTTAAAAAAAATTGAAGATTTTTATGTTTATTTAAAAATTGTGTGCTTCATGTGACAAAATTCTTCTGTGGAAACACTTTACCATTTAAGAATCAATATTTATCTTTGAAATATAAAATGATTCGAAACAATCAAATTAATAATGTATATTTTTGTGCTGTCGAGATTAAATCTATTCCAGTGAGAATCCTCCTTTCAGTATAGAACGCTTTTGACTCGAGAGCTTTTAAACTCACTAAAGCGACAATTTTGGTATCAAAATATACGGTTATGAATTTAATTCTTGGCGTGTGTAATTTAATCTCATAATCGGTTTTACATCGCTTCATATAAAGCCAATATCTCATATCGGCTTTATCATAACATGATTTGTTCCGAGTTGATTCACGATGAGAAAAATTAATCTTAAACTTCTGACCCAAACAAGTAACTTATATTTATTATCAGAAATAAATTTTTGTAAATATTGAACTCTCTTTATTCTGTCAATTTTTAAGCAACAATAATTTTTCTGTGCATTATCTCAATCTTATATTATTTCTGAAAATTAATATAGTATAAAATGCAATTCCCTTGCTTCAACCTATCATAATTGAATTATAAATATTTCAGTTCAAATATTATTTCGAATTTATTGAACAGCATATTAGAAGATATTGTCTGTTATATTCCAGTGATAATGTCATATATTATAATATTAAGAACAACACCATTTAGTACATCATAAACGTATTTTCTTCTCTCTTTTAGCACATTTTTATGTTACGTACATAAAATAAAAAGAAAGGTTACATAGATGGCATATTAAATGTTGGAAAAAATTAGTCGTATTTTAAGGGAAATGCATATTTTAGCTATTTAAATGCATCGTAAATGAAACACAGTAAGGTTTGGAATAAAATTTGAATAATAATCTCTTAGTATTAAAAAATGCATTATCGTACTAAGGATCTAGTTTGTGTTATGGCATTGAATATGAAACCAATTAGATCAAGGCCTCTCCTTGATGAGTAGATCACGCAAGTAAAAATAATAGGGCTACAACATTTTATTGGGACCAGAGGAAATAACATCCACTGGTTTACACATAAGTATATACATTGTTTCAAATAAAAATTTGAATACTAAACTTTTAATACCAAAAAACGCATTATTGTTCTAAGGAGCTAGTTAGTGTTATGGTATTAAATAACCATCCAATTAAATCAAGGACACTCCTTGCTGAGTAGATCACGCATGTAAAAAGAATAGGGCGACAATATTTTATTCGGACCAGAGGAAGTAACTTCCACTGGTTTAGACATATGTATACATTGTTTCAAATAAAAATTTGAATAATAAACTTTTAATATTAAAAAACGCATTATCGTACTAAGGAGCTAGTTTGTGTTGAGATATTAAATATGCATCCATTTAGATCAAGGACACTCCTTGCCGAGTAGATCACGCATGTAAAAAGAATAGGGAGACAATATTTTATTCGGACCAGAGGAAATAACTTCCACTGGTTTACACATATGTATATACATTGTTTCAAATAAAAATTTGAATACTAAACTTTTAATATTATAAAACGCATTATCGTACAAAGGAGCTAATTTGTGTTGTGATATTAAATATGCATCCATTTAGATCAAGGACACTCCTTGCTGAGTAGATCACGCATGTAAAAAGAATAGGGCGACAATACGTTATTCGGACCAGAGGAAATAACTGCCACTGGTTTACACACACACACACACACACACACACACACACACACACACATATATATATATATATATATATATATATATATATATATATATATATATATATATATATATATATATATATATATATGTATATACATTGTTTCAAAAAAAAAATTGAATACTAAACTTTTAATACTAAAAAACACATTATCGCACTAAGGAGCTAGTTTGTGCTATGGTATTAAATAAGCATCCAATTAAATCAAGGACTCTCCTTGCTGAGTAGACCACGAAAGTAAAAAGAATAGGGCTACAATATTTTATTGGGACCAGAGGAAATAATTTCCACTGGTTTACACATATGTATATACATTGTTTCAAATAAAAATTTGAATACTAAACTTTTAATACTAAAAAACGTCGTATTATCGTACTAAGGAGCTAGTTTGTGTTATAGTATTAAATATTCATCCAAGTAGATCACAAAAATAAAATAATACAGTAACATTCTTCAAAGTTTCCAATTTATGATAGCAATCAAAATATATTTTGGGACTTTAGATAATCTGTGAATAAACGGATTATAAAAATTTAAATTGTTCTTTTTGATATAAAGCTATTAAATATAATATTCTATTAGATTTTAAAATTTATGATTATATGTATTTTGAACTCGGTATCTCGTCAGTTTTGAAGAAACTAATACAACGTCTCTTTCAAACATATTCTTTCGAATAAATAGTCTGCATAGAAATGGTGATCAAGGAAAATAAATTTATGTGCACATATGTATACAACGTAGTTTAAATACTCTGTACTTTTGTATATTCTTGTATTTTTCTATACATTAAATATCAAGGCAGAAATTCTTAAAATGATTATAGAAATTTATGAACTAAAACAGGACTAAATACTACATACTGTCGAGACTATTTTCATTTATTTAAATTTTCTGTACTTGATTCAAGTGTAATATAACAAATGTGTTTTGAGATTTGATATGAATAAAATCCTTACTATGGGTATAATATTCTAATTTTATGATTTACTTTACTTAGACTTGATTTTAACGTATCTCTTCTAATATTCATGAGTGAATCTGTATTCATAGATAAGATATTTTTTATTTCTGCTAAACAGTTTAAAATTTTCTAATTTCTGTTTAGAAATGTAAACTGTTTGAGACGAGAGAAATCAAAATAAAGATAAATATTTTAAATATTCTGCATTATATGTTCATATTTACAGACAGAGGATTTTTAATTGCTAAATGATAAAGTATGTGAATTAAAATTATCAACAAAAGTATATGTATTTAAATACAAATATTATGTATTTACACACACATACACACACACACACACACACACACACACACACATATATATATATATATATATATATATATATA
>CM063504.1:109372271-109382271 GCA_032207245.1 Pardosa pseudoannulata
TTTCTTCTTTTATTGAGGATGCATCCTGACCTTTCACAGTTTAACCAATAAAATAAATTATATATACAATATTAGACTTTTGATTATGTAATATATAAAATCATATGAATAGAGTTATAGTTATATAAGATAATAGAATTATGTTACATTAAATATATTTGTAATAAATAACAATTAACTGTAATTCATTTGAAATTTATTTTAAAAAATTCCTGTGATAAAATTACGTGGTTTTTTGACAGTTTAGTTTCTCAAGATGAAAATCTATATGTATACAAATTTTTAAATTACAAATATAATACAAATTCTTCTAGAAAGAAAAAGTGCATATTTCAATTCTTCCATTTATATATATTTAAAATGTATAAAAAATTTGCAATTTTTGAAACGATTTCTTTCTACAAATTAAGCAGTCACAGGTTAAAATCTGACAAAAGTATATTTCAAGCATTTGCTCTCAATTGGAACATCTCTGTAATATTTAGCAAATAATACACATTAACTATCAAGCGTATTTTGGTGACGGACCTTTCGTATTTAATGGGGGAGTATATGTAATCAGGAAAGTGATCTCTGATTTCACATTGAAAGGTATTGCAAACACCATGCTGTGGAAGCTTTAATAAATTACAAAATGTTACGTGCGTCTGTGGCAACAGATATTCATCAACAGATCACAGAGTCATTTTCTGCGTGATCAAATGTTAGTATTGTTTGAATATTTGGTTTCTGCATAATATCTACCAGTAAAACACTCAGTGGACTATAAATACTCTGTACATGAACATGATCATCACAACTGAAATAATAATAGGCGTTTTGATTTATGTATCAAAACGATGCATTTAAAATAATTAAGAGTTAACTTATCATTTTAACTTTTTAAACAAAAAATAGAGTATGTTTAAAACTGTTTATTTTTTTAATTGAGATATATCGTTACAATAATTTATCTTCATCTAAAAATCAAAAACATTTTAATTTTTACAATAGAAAACATTTAAAAATGATACTAAACTAATACGACAAAGCTATGTGAAAAGAACCAATAACGTTTAATATAATTGATTGAAACTAAATATAATTACAATAATATAGATAACATTTCCTTTTTATTATCTCTTTAAACATATTTTTCATGCATTACATATTTTAGCTGTATCTTATATGGCTATTTTCATTTTTATGAATGTTATTTCATCTTCTAACATTGAATACTTTTATTTGTATGTTGATAGTTTCCATAGATGCTCTACAACGTATAATATCTTTAAAAGACAAAAAAATAGATGCATGTACCTACTAAAATAGCTGTAAAAAAATTTCAAGTTTATAATATTTTTAAAATGTGGTATTTAGGAAGTGGAAAAATCAAATGTTTAAAGAATATTCGTCCATACTTATTAATGTTTTAATACTTCAGATTATGAATCCATACTTAAACGGACACATATAGTATTGATGATACATACAATATGTATTACAGAGAAAGTCTGAAAAAATAATTATTAGGTAAGTAACGATTATTTTGCCTAAACTTAAAAGGCAATTTGATAATGGTTTAAACATTTATTTTCTTCTGAAACAAATAAATATATTTAGTTAATAAAGAAAATAATTAATATTCTATAAATAAGTATATACATACTTTTATTGTTTTAATAAATTATTAAATTCCTCGATAAATATATTTTAAGGCAGTTAATCTTATGAAAATACTTTTATTGAAATTCCACTGAGTACTGCCAACTTTAGAGAGAAATATTTCTTATTTACTTCTATCTTTATGATTGTTTAGAGGGACTTGCAACAGAATATTTCTTATTATCTTGAACATTATGTGATCATATTTAGTAAACTTCAATCCGGGGGAGGTAATGATAATACGTTTGTCTTTAAAATGAAATATAAGATAGGGAATTTATATTCTATCAGATTCAATAGACGTCAAGGTCTAGAAAAATAGTTTCATATCATGAACTTTGTATGATAAAAGTAAATGTTTAAAAATATTGCAAATAAAATATTTTCTAGAATTAAAATCTGAGAAAAGTATATTTGAATTATTTGCTCTCAATTGAAACATCTCTGTAATATATAGTAAATAATACATACTAAATATTAAAGGTATTTTTGTGATCAACCTATAGTATTTGAAGGGGAAGTATATGTAATCAAAAGTGAACCCTGATTTTACATTGAAAGGTATTACAAACACTATGCTGTGGTAGCTTTAACAAATTACAAAGTGTTACGTGCTTCTGTGGCAACAGATATTCATCAACAGTTCACAGAGTCATTTTCAGAGTGATCAAATGTTAGTATTGGTTGAATATTTGGTTTCTGCATAATATCTAACAGTAAAACACTCAGTGGACTATAAATACTCTGTAAATGGACATGGTCAATACAACTAAAATAATAATAGACGTTTTGATGCAGGAAGGTATATTTAAAAAAACATCAGTAGTTAACCCATCACTTTAATTTTTTAAACGAAAAAATAAAGTAAATTTAAAACTGTTTATTTTTTTAATTGAAATGTATAGTTGCAATAATTTAATTATCTTCTTCTAAAAATCAAAAGCATTTTAATTTTTACAAATAGCCTATATTTAAAAATGAATCAAATCTAATAAGACAAAGCGATGCAAACAGAACAAATAACGGTTAATACAATTGATTGTAACTATAAGTAAATACAACAACATAGAGAATATTTCCTTTATGTAACTTATTTAAACATACTTTTCATGCATTCAAAGGTTTTAGCTGTAATTTCTGCTGGCTATTTTCATCCACTTACGCATTATGACAAGTTTGAGCATTTCTATGAATGTTATTTCATGTTCTAACATTGACTACTTTTATTTCTATGTTTACAAACATTTTCAAGTTGATAGATAAATGATTTACATAAATGATTTGAAATGTATAATTTCTAAATTAGCGGTAGAAAACAAGTTTAAAATATTTTTAATGTATGGTATTTAGGAAGTGGAAAAAATCAAATGTTTAAAGAATATTCTTGCATAATTATCACTGTTTTAATACTTCAGATTATGAATCTACTCTTACAAGGAACACAATTAATATTAATGTTACATACAATATGTGTTACAGTGAAAGTCTGAAAAAATAATTAATAGATAAGTAACGGTCATTTTTTCTAAATATCAAAAGGCAATTTGAGAATGATTTAAACATTTGTTTCCATCAGAAACAAATGAATATATTTTATTAATAAAGAAGGAAACTAATATTCTATAAATAAATATAAAAATCTTTTATTATTTTAATAAATTATTAAATTCCTCGGTAAATATGATTTTAAGGCAGTTAATCTTATGAAAATACTTTTATTGGAATTCCACTGAGTACTGCCAACTTTAGAGGGAAATGTTTCTTATTTACGCATCTCTTGATGATTGTTTAGAGGAACTTGCAAGAGAATATTTCTCATTATCTGGAACATTATGTGATCATATTTAATAAGCTTCAATCGGTGGGAGGTAATGAATGTACGGCTGTCTTTAAAATGAAATATAAAATAGGGAATTTATTTCATTGTGTAGACTAATGCTCAATTTTTAATTAAATCTGAAGTGAGAGGGATTACTTCTCAAATAATAAATATCCTTTTTAATTTTGTTTTGTATGGGGAAAACGATGCATATTTAAGCAAGTAAAATTTGAATAAATTGTCCTTTAGAATACTTAAAGCTCATTCAAAACCTTGCGAAATATTAAATAGTTAAAGATATTATCGGATTATTTGCTTTAACTTTTTCTAGTGTTATTTGGATGAGTTTTATTAACATATAGGATAAAATGAAACCAATTCATACACATGTAAAAGAAGAATATTGCATAAACTTGAGACACTGTTTTAGTTTTTTTTATTTAAATCGAAGTTATAGATATTTTTATGAAAGATATATTAAACAAAAATAAATAGTATGATGAAATAATGTGAGTTTCACTAAGAATTTGAGACTAGAACCAATTGCTACATTTATGTTTTTACTATTTGGCAAAGTTAACTTACATGAAATTGCTAAAAATATTAATAATATTTTCTTTTCCTTTCTCTTTCAGAATTAAATATTTTTAAATAACGTCGTTTAGAACCTAAAAATAATTCTTGGTACCCAATGGACGAAGTAAAATATATTCATTTTTTATTTACATTTCGTTTAACATCGTTTTGCTGTTCTATTAATTGTGTAAAACTAAATTTTAAACGATGAGTATAATGAAAACAACATAACATTCACTCCTCAATAGGAACACTTAGAATGCAGTGCAATATTAGCAATTAGTAATTATATATAGATATACTCAAGATTAACGGAAAATATGCATACTAAGTTTTCAACTAACTATACATGCATGAACATATTTTAGATATAAATTGTTTTTATCTAAAATAATTTCTTAGATTAACGATTTATTTTTAAGGGTAAAAATTTATTTATAATTTAACGATTTAATGTTAAGTGTATTTTTATTTGTTTTATAATAAATACCTATTTGATATTTATATGTTTGTATCTATTTTATTATGTTTGTATCTTCTGTTTTCCTAGAAACACAGTTTTAAAAGAGTAGATTTTTTACTGTAGTTATGTATGTTAATACATATTACATGTTTCTTATTAATTGATAACAAACATTGCAAACCCCATACCTACGACATTGATGGGCATTAACACATTGAAAAAGTTAAAAGTAACTGCAAGAACATATTTTAGATAAAATCGATTTATTTATAAGTGTATTTTTAATTGATTCATAATAAATGCCTATTTCTTATTTATATGTTTGTATCTATTTTATTTAGTTTGTATCTTCCGTTTTCCTAGAAACACGGTTTTAAAAGAGTAGATTTTTTTACTGTAGTTATGTAGGTTAATACAAATTACATATTTATTATTAATTGGTAACAAATATTTCAAAATTCTTTTTAGGTTGCCACACCTACGCCACTGATTTGCATTAACACCTTGAAAAAGTTAAAAGTAACTGCACGAACTTATTTTAGATAAAATCGATTTATTTTTAAGTGTATTTTTAATTGTTTCATGATAAATGCCTATTTCTTATTTATATGTTTGCATCTATTTATTTATGTTTTTATCTTGCTTTTTTCTGGAATCTGCTTTTAAAATAATAGAATATTTGACTGTAGTTATTTAAACTAATAAAAATTACATGTCCATTATTAATTTGTAACAAATATTACAAACTCATTTTTAGGTCGCCACACCTACGCTACTGAAGGACACTAACACCTTGAAAAAGTTAAAAGTAACAGCAAGAACTTATTTTAGATAAAAAACGGTTTATTTTTTAGAGTATTTTTAAACGTTTCATAATAAATACCTATTTCTTATTTATATATTTGTATCTATTTTATTGTGTTTGTATCTTCCGTTTTCCTAGAAACACGGTTTTAAAAGAGTAGATATTTTTACTGTAGTTATGTATATTAATACAAATTACATGTTTATTATTAATGGACAACATATATTGCAACTCTATTTTAAGTAGCCACATCTACGCCAACGATGAACGATTATTGAAAAAGTTAAAGTATACCCATGGAACCCATGCTATAATAAAAGCAATTTTCGCAAATTCGTAACAGTATTTTTAATTGTTTCTTAATAAATGCCTATTTCTTATTTATATGTTTGCATCTACTTATTTATATTTTTATCTTGCTTTTTCCTGGAATCTGCTTTTAAAATAATAGAATATTTGACTGTAGTTATTTAAACTAATAAAAATTACATGTCTATTATTAATTTGTAACAAATATTACAAACTCATTTTTAGGTCGCCACACCTACGCTACTGAAGGACACTAACACCTTGAAAAAGTTAAAAGTAACAGCAAGAACTGATTTTAGATAAAAAACGGTTTAATTTTTGGAGAATTTTTAAACGTTTCATAATAAATACCTATTTCTTATTTATATATTTGTATATATTTTATTGTGTTTGTATCTTCCGTTTTTCTAGAAACACGGTTTTAAAAGAGTAGATTTTTTTAGT
The DNA here is from genome assembly GCA_032207245.1 of Pardosa pseudoannulata. Lineage (NCBI taxonomy): Eukaryota > Metazoa > Arthropoda > Arachnida > Araneae > Lycosidae > Pardosa > Pardosa pseudoannulata. The sequence goes on from CM063504.1 coordinate 109,378,332, forward strand.
GTAGTTATGTATATTAATACAAATTACATGTTTATTATTAATGGATAACATATATTGCAACTCTATTTTAAGTAGTCACCTCTACGCCAATGATGGACATTAAAATCTTGAAGAAGTTAAAAGTAACTGCAAGAACTTATTTTATATAAAAACAGTTTATTTTTAAGTGTATTTTTAATTGTTTCATAATAAATGCCTAATTTTTATTTATGTATTTGAATTTATTTATGTTAATATCTTACGCTTTCCTGTAAAAATAGATTTAAAATAGTAGAAATTTTTACTGTAGTTATGTAGGTTAATAAAAATTACATGTTTATTTTTAATTGGTAGCAAATATTGTAAACCCTATTTTATTGTCTCCACACTTATGCCATTGGATCTAAATCAACACCTGGAAAAAGTTAAAGTATTAGGCATCCTGGAAAAGTCTTTCCAACCGTGGTATAAAAACAGTATAAAATTTCGTTTTCAAATTATTTGATTATTTAATGCTATTATTTTACTCGTAATTAAACTTATGATCATTGAGATTTATCATAGTATTTATAAAGTTGTATATATTGAAAAGTTTACATTCATATTTAAAATTTAAGTGAATTATCGCATTTCATTAAAACAATTTACATAAAATAATGTAATAAAATTGAAAATAATTTGTACAACTAAGTATTAAATGTATCAAAATGTAATATAATATATCATATTGTTTTAATTTACAAATAAAATATACGGGTGTTTTAATCAAACTTTACTTCTAAAAAGGAAAAACTAATTCAAATATTCGTTTAAACTTTCAAGAAATGTCTATGTTACATTACTCTGATTAAAATTTATCCAAATTATCGCATCTTATTTAACTAAAATAAATGTAATACTTCCATTTCAATTATTTCTTAAATCGGATAAAAATGCTGGAAGAAATTAACCTTTTAATCGTATAAGTAAGCTACTGATTTGAGATCTTTCTTCAATTAAAATAAATAAAAAAAGCTGAAATACGAGTACATGTAACATGCATAAACATATAATTATCATAACATCTATTATTTATTTCTTTTAATTAACTTCCAAATAGCTGAAAAGCAATGAAAGGGACTCACATTTATATAAAATATATAATAAACATATATAATATACACGAGTTGTCAATAATTTTTAATGTTGGAGTGACATAGTAAAACCATAGGTAAATATAAACACACACACACACACACACACACACACACACACACACACACACACACACACATATATATATATATATATATATATATATATATATATATATCTTCATTTATAATTAATTTTAGTGTCTGGTCTTACTTTCATTTATTCTCTTAATATTATTTCTAAAGATATAACTATCAAATCCAAAGCTTCAATTTATTTGATTATTGCAAGGATTTACATAACTTTTAACCAATAAAATAATAAATATTAGAGATTTGAATAGAATAAATTCACATAATTATATTACATCCTTGTAATTAACTTCGCTCTTTCTTTTATGAATACCTATATTTGTTGTTAAAATATAATTTTAGAACAGTAAATTGTTTTGGATTTATTTTTAATAAAATAAAAATTGTGTATTCTCCTAAAATTGAATTGGATTTAAATATTTTACGAAAAGGTTTGAAAAATATGTTCTTTATGTGAAAGATAATTTGGATTCAGATCTACTTAAATTATGTCAAATTAACAATTAGGTAAATTATCATTTTTACATACATCATTGATTCCATATATATCTGTATATCATCTATCTATTTATCTATCTACCTTTATATATATATATATATATATATATATATATATATATATATATATAATATATATATATGTTATATATATATATATGTATAAACATAGGGATATTCAATACAAAATAATGCATTTGTGTGATATAAAATCCACTTTCAAGACATATTTTCTTTTAGGAAGCTTTAGATTCATTGATTGAAACTAAATTTTTAATTGCTGAATAATGTTTGTTAAGCAATAAAACTCGTTTTATATCTAGATTAAAATTAAAATTATTTAAACTAAATTACATGATATATCTACAAAAAATCTCTACTATAATTCCAAAATAATACTACATAATTTCATCAAGACAGAGAACAACAGATGATAAAACATTTCGTATAAAGAAAAAAAATTGTAATAAACTGTTACAAAAATAGAAAATTCTTGTAAAGAACTCAGTCCAAATTATAGCTCTTCGTATCTAAAGAACTTCAGAGAAAAAATATAACAAGAATAAATATAGCAAATTTAAACGACATATTTATCTAATAAGTAAAATAAAAGGCAAAAGTGAAAATTGTTATGTAACAAAAATGTATTTTTATAAAGTGAAACCCGATATTTTTTAAATCAAAATAAATTCCTCTGTTTTTAAAAAGCTTTGGATAAAAAATGCCCTCTTAAATCTTAAGTGTACAGAAGGATGAACAGAAAAATCCACATTTCTTAAATTATAAACAGTTTTGCACTAAAATATTCTTAATAAATAATGAAATATTACCTCTGCAAAATTCGATTCTATCGTCTCCATATTAAATTTGAATTTAATAAATTCAAAGTTTAGTATATAAAGTTTAGGATGAATTTAAATGTGCATTTAGTGAAGCAATGAATAAAAACTTTTTAAAACATTTATAGAAAAATTACTAAAACCGTTCATGTTAAGTAATAACAAACACAAGCACTAATCAAAATCTAGTAAATTTGTCAATCTAGTAAATTAGTAAATTAGCATCAGTTTTAAGGTTGTGAATCTGTAGCGAGGTAATACTATCGACTTTTGAGCGAGAACAAATTATGGAACTGTTATGATAAGAAATAAAATTTGGCAATCTTTATTATTACCTACTGCTTAAAGATTCCGAACGGCTACGATCATTCAAGGGAAAGTGGGATTCGAACTCACGAACTCTGGTTCCGAAGGGCACTGCCGTAACAATTAGCCCATCATTCGGCTAATTTGGGTTGAGGGTTACACATATTTTTATTTATACTATAATCAGATAATCAAAATAATACGAAAAGGTTTAACTATGTCTAGAATATAAACCAAAGGATAGTTTGAGTTTAGATTTTGTCACTGAGATAGCCATTGATTCTCGAATACTCATATTGCATTTTAAAAATTAAAAATAGTAACTTGAAACACATTCTGGAATTTTCGAAGGTTATTAAGAACTATTGTTTGCTAAGAAATCTTTTGCACATTTGTTAGAGAAAAACAGAATTTTGATATGCTATATTATAAGAGATTATGCGGCAGAAGTGAATTTTCATAAAATTATAAGCAAAATGTTTTACTAATCAACAAGCATTACAGTTAAAATTTTCATATACGGACTCTATATGTAGTCAATTTCTTATTCATTTCGTCACTATGTCTTGCATCTTTTGATATAAAAACTTGTAAAGTCAAATAAGCCTAAAAATAATCCTAAATATTCTTTAAAATAGGCTAATGTAATAAAAGTATAATACCCTGGTGGCATTTGGAGTATTTCATATAATAAGGGACACTGCTCAGATTTTGGAATTTTTTTAACTGAAAAGTATTTGTTGAAAATATAGTAAACTTTATATTTCAAACTTATTTTTTAAATATAAGAGTATGTTATAGAGATTATTCAAGCAGCAGTTTAACTATACAAGTTTAATCATTCAATTTCTGAAAATAACCTGAGTGCCAGTGTAATTCTAATATAAATATGTAACCAGGTTAAACATTATTCACCAATTACACTTCTTGGACAATATAACTAAACTACTGTCTTGACATTAGAAAACCTAAATAGAAAACAATTATACATTCTTATTAATGGTTAATATTTCCATCTCAATTTTTCTTCAATCTTCATTAATGTAGAATATATAAAATTTATAAAGGCAAAATACATTTATTTTATACTTT
>CM063504.1:109384771-109392271 GCA_032207245.1 Pardosa pseudoannulata
CATGGGTTCAAATCCCACTATGGGATGGATGTTAGGAATCGGCTTTAAGCAGTAGGTCACGGTCGCAAAATCCCTCGTGTTGCAAAAAGTTGACCGTAGAGCTCCAAAAATCCAAAAACCAAAACCTTGTTTAGGTATTAGTAAAATTTACAGAATCTCAAATGACAACCCTGACTGCAATTAAATATTATAATTATAGTATATATTGTTACTGTAATCTAATATTTTCAAAATGATAGTTAATACACTATTTGCATAATATTTTTAGCATGCATTCAATTTTCAAATCTGTAGAGATATTTAGATATAACTGTAAGAAATTTGACAAATCTATTCGACTTTTTCAAATTTATTTATTACATTTTGATTTATAAATATAGTAACGTAACATTGTAAAAAAAACTTTCCTTGCTTATTTTTATATTTCAAATGTGTTTTAAATTAACGAAAACGACTGAAAATTGTACCTTATTTTTTATTAAAATATAAATAACTTATCTTAGTTTACATAATATTATAATTTATTTTGAATATTTTAAAATAAACTATAAAACCTAACAACACCTTTTAAAAAGAAATTTATGTATTATATTCGTTACAATTTTTAAAGTTATTTTTCAGATTATTATACATATCAATTTATTAATAAACACTACATATAATTCTCGTTCAGTTATACTGATGTTAATTGAAATCCATCTCTGAAGATTAACAAATATCCTTTTTCATACATATAAAATCTTTTATTTGTAAGATAACAAATATCTACAAGTATAATTCTTTTCTTAAGCACACATTTTTCACCGTTTAACATTTCCAACACGGAATTAAAATTAATTCTTTTACATAAACTAAACACCGAAAGCGTTAAAAGAGCAATTTAGTAATCTTAGTAATTGAAATTATGATATTTTAAGACAAAATGTTTCATTTCATGTAGAAAACAAGGAAAATATTTTATTTCTCGATAAATTATTTCATTGAGAGTGATTAAACAAATAAAATTGAGAAATAAATTTTACATATATATTTTTTGTTGCTAAATTCTTGAGGAAAAACGTTTCACTAAAACAGAATTTAGAGTTACCGTGGGCTGTCAACTTGGCAATATTTGCTTAAAAATTCGATATTTCTGTCTCATTAAATTGTGATATTTAACCGAAAATGTGTCAAGTTCTTGAATATCGATCCCCTTATTAATAAAAAATTACAAGATATGATTTAAATATTGCTAATGACTATATTTATTAAAAAACTGAATCTATATTCATGAAAATTATTTTTTTCTCAACATTTTATGAAAAATTGTGTATGTAAAGTACAACTTTGAAGATACATACACACCAGTATCTTAAAAATGTGAATATATATTCATATTATTTATGTTTTAACTTACTATTACTCTCTCACTATTTGCCTTTGCAGTAGAAAATGAAGCCTTAGAAACATGATAATGTGGATTTTTTTATGATTGAATGGTGCATTGAAGGAGAATCCCCGACTATGAAATTATGTTTACTAAATGTTTATTTTCAATGAAACTATAATTTATTGCAAATTATATTCCTATTATAAATGTTTTAAAACTTCCTTCTATTTTGTCAAAATATATCAAATAGTACCTATTTCGTTTCATTTTTTTAAATAATATATTTCTAACACTTTGATAATAATAACGAATAAAATTAAAGAGAAAAAATCCGTTTTTGGCAAGCTGTTCTCAGATATATTCCACAGGAAAGGGGTAAAAATGGTCGATCAATACTGAGTGCTTTAGATAGCTCTTATAAAATAAACTTTAAAGAACATCAGGTGTATGATATGTATAATCGAGAATATCTAAAAGGTTTAACTAGTCCACCTAGTTGGACCTAGTGTACGACTAGGTACGACAACCTACTGTACGACTAGTCCACCGGAAAAAGATATCAACCAGTGTTAAATGTATTATATCCTATTTTGAACTCTACTAAAACAAAATAAATTTCAGAAAAATAATGTTGCACATGGCTTTAAATTATGACATGCAATATTATTCATCATTAATACAAAATGCATTGTTAGATAGACCTTAAAACATTTTATTAGTTTGAAGTACACTGTAGTTAACTGATAAAATGTTAAAAAATATCAGGTATCTTCTTCAATAGTTAATTTAGTCAAATTCCCAACTATTAATTTTTTTATAGGTAATATGGAACTATTGTGTAAAATACAGTGTTCCTTGTTTTTGAAATTGCATTAATTGCTAAAAATTACTAAAATATATTTTTAAATGTCTATTTTTTTATAAATTAAAAACTCTAGTTTGTTTAAAACTGTATAAAATATTTTGTGATTCCCTTTGCAGAATTTATTTTGAATATTTTAAAATAAACTATAAAACATAACAACACCTTTTAAAAAGAAATTTATGTATTACATTCGTTACAATTTTTAAAGTTATTTTTCAGATTATTATACATATCAATTTATTAATAAACACTACATATAATTCTCGTTCAATTATACTGATGTTAATTGAAATCCATCTCTGAAGATTGACAAATATCCTTTTTCATACATATAAAATCTTTTATTTGTAAGATAACAAATATCTACAAGTATAATTCTTTTCTTAAGCACACATTTTTCACCGTTTAACATTTCCAACACGGAATAACTCCTTCTTTTAATTATAATATGCTTTCTACTTACAGTAATAATTTTTTCTTCCAAAAATTAATTTGATTTGTATAGTTAAAGGATTTTAACTAGTTATAACCAAAAATAGCATTATAATGTTCTAACGTTTAAGAAATATTTACCTGCTTAGTCTTAAAATGCCTCCCACATACTTATTATATAAGGCAGTTCCATAATTTATAGTGTTTTAGCATATTAAAACTTTATTTCTAAGACAAAACTTGCTAAGAAAGTGCACGAAGTCCAAAACGCATAGAGATAAATTCAATTTAGTTGAATTTTTAATAAATTTAATTTAATTTTTAATAAAAGTATCTAAATAATTAATTACACAATGAAACCATTACTATATCTCAAAGAAATGTGTTCACTTATTTTCTGAGAAATTTAGAGTAAATTTAAGGTTAATGAATAGTCATTAAAATAAGTGTATAGAAAAAGTATTTATGAAACTCCTAAAATATAATTAAAACTTTAGTTAAAACCAACTCATTTTAATCATTTCTTGAAATAGTATGTATAACTCATGTTACTTATTTGAACACTAATTACAAAATTTCTGCTTATGATACTCAATGTTACTTAGAAAAATAAATTCTAGGAAGCTAAGTAATTTTGGTTATAGTAACCTAAAAGTTACGATTTTCAATTTGAAAATTTTAACCATATATCTTTGAGTAATTGCTAATATTTGATAATATTATTTTCATACCTATTTTTTAACTTAAATTTTTTATCTAATTTTGAATTTATAATTTTTTCTTAGTAATGAAATCAAATGTTTCCAATTCAATATTGCATGCAAAGTACAATGAATCAGTCAATTGCATGCAGTACTGGGTGTAAGTTTAGATTAATATTGATTACTTACATAGTTTTAAAGGGAGAATAGAGTAATATTTATTTATGTTCATAAAAATATCGATTTTTAAGTATTTTAATAAGTCTTTTTTCACTTCCGATTGAATTTTTTTATATATGTTTGTTTGCAATATACACAAAACAAAATATTAAATTAAAAACTATTAATTAACTAAAATTAGGAAGAAAACATAATTATTATTCTCCATTAAAGACTTATTATTTTAATCGTTAAATAATTCATAATATTTGTTTCATTTTTATTATTTATATTGTTTGTGGTTTCTGTTCTAACAGTTTTTCTAGTGAGCAGATAGCATCACCATGCATTTGATTTAACCTTTCGATTCTGAGTTTGGCTAGTAACAGATAAAAATGGCTAGTAACTTTTTATTAATCAGTTGTCAGGCACAGGTACTGGTGGGGTATAATATGTAGAAAAAGGGGGATATCTCTTTTAGCATCTTTTTTACTTGTATTCATGAAATGGGTTCATTACCATTATTGTTAAAATAGTTTTATACATATTTTAAAATTGAAAATTTAGAATATTGTACTTCATTTTACACTCATTTTACTCCATGGATTCAAAAATGCCATTAATTATGCAAAATATAATGAAAACTCTACGTTTTTAGGTATAAACACGTTTATATGTAATATAATTACAACTTATATTGAAAAAACTGTAATGGCCACCATTATTAATTTGAGCTACGTTCTACTACATCAGAAACAGTCATCATATCTCCGTCCTTGGTCAGCACCCGATTTCTTTTTCGTCTATTATTTTTTAAGGCATTTCATTTTGCTTCCACCTGCAGTGGTGATATTGTTGTAAGGATAGCCTTTTCTAAATGCTTATATGGAAGATAAATGACTATATTCGAAGTGGCTGAACTGGAAGTTTGCTTAGAAACAGCTTTTATAGTAGCTGTTGTTCAAGCTGCTCTTCAACAGTGTTTACTGTTATTTTTCCATCTTTTTCAGTGAACAATATTTCGTACATAGCAGCCTTTTCCCTTCACAGTATTAACTAGATGTTTCAGAAAAGTTAGGGAATGTCATTTTGGTCACTTTTTGAAGACGGCTCTTCGTGTACCACATCTTCAGGATTTTTCTTCAGTCACTCTTCATATAGGCAAAACTTCGGCATCCAAGTTTTGCAGGACATGGCTTGAGTTTCATGGGAGGCAGTAAATGGTGATTCTATTGTCCCTCACTTGTTTTACTGTCTTATATGTCAAGTGACCCTCAAACATCAAAAGAATGGGTTTTTCCAGGATTTCTACTTGTTTTAGAAAATGTTCCAAGATTCAAACATTGTATCATGCATCCGCCCTGACTTTTTGCATCCATATAATGCACCATGAATATCCTTTCAGCTATGTTTATCTTTGATCCAATTTTCATATAAATTTCAAGTTTTGTGCACAGTGAAAGTTGGCAGAAAATTTCTAGTCGCAGATTTACAAAACAGCTATGTAAACACATATATTTTTAGGCTTAGAAGTTCAGTTTTACTATTATTGTATTAATTTATTTTATACCACAGCAAATAATTTAAGAAAAATACTATGTAATTTTATTTACATTAAAACTGAAAAGCAGGTTTAAATCATTGCATTTAAAAATTATGAATTTTATGATAAATTGTTAAGCCTAACCCATACCCATTTTCCCCCATCATACAAAAATTATCAATAAACAAAAAACAATTAAAAATATATCTTGCCTGTTTTTGAAAAATTGCTCTTTAGAAACCGTTGCAGTTGATTATTAAAAAATATTGACAATAAAAGAAATAAAATATTAGATTTTTGAAGTTTTTAAGACTTTAGTAAAGAAGAATATATGTTGCCAGATGAAAAATATAAAACATCTTAAAGGAAATAAAGGTTGCCAACAAATGTCTAGAAATATATTACAAAGATAAATTATAATTGTTAAAAGTTATGATGCGTCTTTTCAGTAAATTATAAAAAAAAATACCTATTTTACTCCACCAGACCCTATTAATTTCTCTCTTATGTAATATGAGAATTCAAGGATTGTTATGTTGAATGCCATTCATTTTTATTTTATATTTTGAGATATCTGCTTGTTTCTTCAATGGATATATGAACACAATTAAAAGCAAATATTAATTCTTTCTAAGGTACGTCGCTCGAGTATTTATCATGTGATTGATTTATTCTTATATTTCATTAAAATATAAATGAAATTAACAAATTATCTGATCCCACATATAATCATAAATAAATAAAAATAACGAGGATATTAATATAAAAATATTTTTAGTAATTTCCAATTTATGAAACTACTTTTCCTAGAAGGACATTTCGTGATGCTGGTTAAATATCATCTTAGAGTACGTTGATTCTTGGAAATCTTTCGGTTCTCTCATCATTCACTCATGTAATTACGAATGTGTCTCTCTTTTATGTGTGAGATTTGTGCCACACCCGTATTGTTACTCAAAGATTATGTCACATTTTATCTCTTTCCTTGCAGGGCATAAAAAGTTAAATAAGATTACCAATTTATTTTCCTCAAATTCAAAATAGGTCATTGATTATGTGTTCTGGATGAATGTCCCTAAATTTTATAAACCCTGGTCCTTTTGGAATGAGTTTAATTTTAGAAACGTGATGTGTCGGGACATGTTTGGAAATTTTATAATTCATATATTAAATGGCATCAATGGGTATTGAATTGAGTTTGAAAAGTTATAATTCGGCAGTGTATAATGAAATAACCAGTGGGTAACTGTGATGATATAATTTTTTAAAAGATAAACATCCTATAATTTGTACTACAAATAATTTTTATAAAATTGTTAAATATTAATTTCGTTTCTAAAGCTCCAGTAATAATAGTTCGACTTTCTATAAATAATTTTTCATGGCAACAAAATTTCCATTTTGTTGTCAATTTATCTCCCTTTCTCTCGTTACTTTTAAATGTGAATTGTTTTTCAAGATGTTTGTTAAGTTCTTTAGTACATAATAGCACAAATTCAAATATCTGTATAGTCAAGTGTTTGTTTCTTATCAACTCAATTAACATCACCAAATTTAGTTCTTCGTTTTAGTTTTGGTTATTTTTTTCAATCTTTTTTCGCTATTTTTAGCCTTTTTCTCTAACTAACATTAACGAAATAAACTAACTGTGATGGGTAACTGTGATGATATAACTTTTTAAAAGATAAACGTCCTATATTTTGTTCGTTCAATAAATTTTATGAAATTTTTAAATATTAATTTCGTTTTTAAAGCCCAAGTAATAATAGCTGGACTTTCTATACATAATTTTTCACTGCGACGAAGTTTTCATTTTGTTGTCAATTTATCTCCCTTTTCCTTTTAAATGCAAATCAGTATTCAAGATGTATGTTACGCTCTTTAGTACATAATAGCAAAAATTAAAATATCTATACCGTCAAGTGTTTGTTTCATATCACTTCTGGGTCTGAACACATGCTTGGAGACCTCCCTCCTCTTATTAAATTTAATTATGTAAAAGCATCTTGTTCCTAATATTATCTTGGAACCCAATTAACATCACCAAATTAAGACTTCGTTTTAGTTTTGGTTTTCTTTTTCAATTTTTTTCGCTATTTTTAGCATTTTTCTCTTACTAAGATTAACGACAAGCATAACACTACCTTGATAAAAGATTTCGTTTTAATTATGTAAACTATGGGCATTTTTAAATGATAACTCATTATATTCTCCCTTTTTTTCTTTTTTTTTAAATAATTTTACTGTTGCGGAGTGAACTGTTTGGTGGTAAATATCTCAAATACTTAGGGAAAGCTGTTTACCACCGAGGGTTAAAAAACAAATAAACATAGTTATAAAATAATAGCACTTGGTCCATATAAATTTTACTTATGTCCATAATCATAAGATTATTATTAAGTATGGTTGCTCACCAAATTTGGTTTTTAGG
>CM063504.1:109402271-109412271 GCA_032207245.1 Pardosa pseudoannulata
AAAATTTCAATTCAAAATAGAAGCTGATATAAATTGAATATTATTTTAATTGTACCTATCATAACATTAAAGACGTTTAATAAAAATACTCTTTCATTACTTTATATTATGTATATGTTAATATTAGTAAAGCTTAAAGCTGATGTATGTCTTGGAAATCGGAAAACGATTGTGTGGTTTTTTAAATGACACGCCCGTTTCAGCCTGAGTATTTGTAATGTGAACTATAGGGCATTGTCCCTAATCGTTGAACAATAGGAAGCATCTTTAATTTTGTTCCAGTAATGGTTTGCTTGACACCCGAACTTTGGAATGTGTCAAGCAGGGAGATTTTGTACAGAACATCTAAAACTGGAATGAAAGCTTTGTGCCTCCCTTCAGCCAAGCACCAAGGGTTCTTAAATTACCTCCAAGTACAAAGGTCAAAGGTGAGGGGAGAGGGGACAATCCTGAATCCGAGTTTCCTGGGGGGTGTAGAAGAAGTACGTTGCTGCTGGAAACGTAGACTGGAAAGTCATCTTCTCTCTTGTACGCATTCTACGCCACGTATAGGAAAGACCAATTTCAGTTACTTTGTTCTTTGTTCCTGCATGAAGGCAGCAGGACATTAAATATCAGTAAAGCAAGAAATTTTTCACTTAAATAAAAATATATACTAAGTTTTAATTATGAACTAATCTCTTCGTTATGAACACTTCACTTATTACAGAAAACCCACTATTTTTCACAATAGTGACTATTGGTCGACTGTGGTGTAACACAAGTTGAGGTTTAAAATCTGGACCACTCGGTGTTAATTGGTAATTTTAAAGTTATTTAATCGTAGATAGAAATGTCAAATCTAGATACAGGGTATTGAATTTAATAAGAGTAATGAGACTAGACTCGATGCTAATTGGCCCTTTCAAAGTTATTTCAGCGTTGATAGAAATGTTGAAACTAGATACAGGGTATTGAATTTAATAAGAAAAATGAGACTCGATCATCATAATTCCATGATAACTTAGTCCATTTAGACAACGAATTTCTGTGCTGCGCAATGTGAGGACTTTTGCAATCATATATATATATATATATATATATATATATATATATATATATATATATATATATATATATATATATATATATATATATATATATATATATATATATATATATATATATATATATATATATATATATATATATAATATATATATATATATATATATATATATATATATATATATATATATATATATATATATATATATATATATATATATATATATATATATATATATATATATATATATATATAATATATATATATATATATATATATATATATATATATATATTATATATATATATATATATATATATATATATATATATATATATATGTATATATATATATATATATATAAATATATATATATATATATATATATATATATATATATATATATATATATATATATATATATATAATATATATATATATATATATATATATATATATATATGTATATATATATATATATATATATGTATATATATATATATATATATATAATATATATATATATATATATATATATATATATATATATATATATATATATATATGTATATATATATATATATATGTATATATATATATATATATATATATATATATATATATATATATATATAATATATATATATATATATATATATATATATATATATATATATATATATATATATATATATATATATATATATATATATATATATATATATACTTTTATAACTGATTTTCCTCTTCAAATATAGAATATAGATAAATATTGACTAAATTACTATTCTTCAAATAAAAAATTTGTGATAATATTTTAATTTATTTCAATTTTACAACTTTGATAGCAATTCACACAATACACGTCTCTCGAAGCACATTTTGCACAAACTGTGTACATTTGTTCGTATACACACACACACACACACATATATATATATATATATATATATATATATATATAAATTTTATCTTGAAAAATGTACAATCTAAAAAACATTTTGTCTAATTGTAATAATATGACATTATTTATAAGATAATAGAACATTTATTAAAACATTAATTCTAAATTTATTCCACTTCTCAGAGATCTTCGAATCGTTCAGAGATAGTTTTCAGAGATCTTCGAATGTTTTAAGGTGGTGCAAATAATGATCTTGTTTTAGAATGACAAACGAACTGTAACCTATAGAAAACATGTCAGAATATTTATATAGAATTCATTAGTAATAGCTGCAGGACAAGGAAACCCTCGTGGACAGGGCAAACAAATGCTTTAGACTAGACCACTTCCCTGATCCAATTAAGACCAGTCTTGTGATCTAATTTTTAAATTCTAATAATTATTCTTTTTCGCAATATTTTATCAGCTAATATGCCTACTACCAACACAAGGATGTTAGAAATATGATTATAACATAATATATATGGTTTTTTTTAGCAAAATAATTTATAATATCGATATATTCAGAGGGAAATGTTTTTAACATATATATTACATATAATTATAACAATAACCATTATATATATATAATATAATAATATTATTTCAATATATAAATTTTAATATATATTTATATTATATATATATATATATACGAAAACTAACATTATCCAATATATTTAATATATATATATATATTTATATATATTTATAATCAATATATATATTATACATATATATATTCGTATATATAATATTATAATATATATATATATATATATATATATATATATATATATATATATATTATATATATATATATATATATTATATATGTATATATATATATATATATATATATATTTATATATATATATATATTATATATATATATATATATATATATATATATATATATATATTATATATATATATATATATATATATAATAGATGACACAAAGGACGTTGTCCTGTTTTCAAGCTGCAAATCTAAAATTTGTAAATTATTTTTAAATAAATTATAAATTGAATAGTTTTGGTAGAAAAGTAAGGAAAATAATTTTTAAGTACTTAACCGCATCAAGATACAGTCACCACAAGTGTTTCTAGCTGCATTATAATAATCTGAATAATTTTGGATTTTTAGAATCAAAACATTTCTTAACAAAATGACAGAAGAATTTGATATATATATATATATATTATATATATATATATATATATATATTTATATATATATATATATATATATATACATATATGTATTATTGTAGAAATAGTCTAAAACAGTTTATCCGAGATAAGTCAATTCGTTTTGGATATAAACTTTGGGCTATCTGCAGAAAAAGTGGTACTGGCCAATTTTTATACGTTTGTTGATTATGGCTATTGTAAACTCATGGACAATTTACAAAATTCTCAACAAAAATAAAGCCCTAAACTTGAAGGATTTCCGAAGAATTGTAACAACAGTTTATCTAAAATCATCTGTGATAAGAACCAGAAGTAAACCTAGAATCTCGACTGTACTTTCTGGTGCAAAAGGAGACGTTAGAAAAGATAGTGTTGATCACTTTTTACTAAAGCGAGAAAAACAGAGTCGTTGTCAAAGAGGGGGCTGCAAAGGAAAACCCAAAACATACTGTGTAAAATATGACAAAGCACTCTGCCTGGCTTGCTTTGAACTTTTCCACTAAGATTAAAGGGAAATTCAACTGAAAATTGAACTATTTTGTATATAATATATTAATATTCAAATAAACTAAAATTTCCTACTCTGGAATCACTTTTCATATTTGAAGAAAACAGGAAAACGTGTAAGGGCAAATTTTATCCCCTTTATCCCAATGTCCTATTTAGAAGACGGGTCAGATTTCTTATATGAAATACATATTTGTTTTCAAATTTTGTTACATTTAATTTGTTTAGGTTGAATTAACTTTAAAAAAGATGATTCTTCTCAAATTTGAACAAAATAAATAAATTGGGATAAAATGGGTTAAAGCAGAAATGTAAAAACTAAAATGAAATAATTATATTCTTAAAATTTTTCTTAAAAACAATTGTTCAGGTTCATTTAACATGCAGTAAGTAAAGAATATATGATTAAGGGAATAAAAGTTTCGACAAGAAATTATTCAGAAACAATGTAAATAATGAAAGAAAAGCAAATAGTTATCGGTTAATAAAAAATATATTCGGTAAAAATCAAATATTTACTTACTCTTCACCGGTACAAATTTGAGACTTTCTTAGTTTTGAATAAAACAATCATGTTTTATAGGAGTAAAAAATTGTATGAGAGAATTATTTACATATGTAAGTTCTAATATTTTTCGGAAGTAGGATTGTCTGAGACATTTGATATTATTTTTGTTCGTAATCTATTTTGTAACAATTATGTATTAAATAATTATCTTTATAAAAAAGGTTCTTTAATAAAACGAAATAGACTCGATAATCGAGGTAAAACTTTTAATATTTTGATACTACAAAAGTAAATGTTTAGAATTTTTCTTTCAAAGATAAACTATTTATTATTTTCTATTTATAATTATAGAAAATTTTAAAGTTTGATTAGAGGATTCTTTCATGTTAATCATTTATTATAATATTTAATATTATAATAATTATTAATAATTATGATTTAATATTATAATATTTAATCATTTATTATAATATATGCTCCGAAATTCAAAAACGGATATTCAGACCATAATGAAATAATATCTGAGAGGCATTCTACACTAGTCTAATATATGTTCCAAAATCAAAAATGGATATTCAGACCATAATTAAATGGTACCCGAGAGGCATTCTACACTATTCTAATATATGTTCCGAAATTAAAAAATGGATATTCAGACCATAATTAAATGGTTCCCGAGAGGCATTCTACATTATTCTAATATATGCTCCGAAATTCAAAACTGGATATTCAGACCATAATTAAATGGTACCTGAGAGGAATTCTACACTATTCTAATATATGCTACGAAATTGAAATATTCATATTCAGACCGTAATTAAATGGCTACTGAGAGTCATTTCATTAATATAAATTACTGTATTATCTTTAAAATAAAGCGCATGGTATATTCTAAATAGTTCCCCACTTTTAAGATCCTTAGACATTAAAATTTTTTTAAATATTGAATATTTACAGTGATATACCACATATCTCCATATAATTATATAGTTAATACCATTACTTGCAGACTGGTGAAAAATAATATTAAATATTATTATTTTAAATAATATAAATTTCACATTATATTAATATTGAATTATAAAATATATTATTAATATTAAATAATATAAATTTAACGTTATAATAATGTTAAATTTAATTATTTTTGAAAGCATACTGTCCTCTTCAAATTTTAGAACTATACAGCAACAGTTTGCCTAAATTGGTATTAATCTTTACTATTATATAAAGATGAGTGAAGATTTATGTTTTTCAAAACAACTAAGAAATATACTGAATGACAACATGTTTAGGGAAGTGCAAAATGTTTATTAAATCATAAAAAATATAAATGTCCGATAAAATAATTTATAATGTAATGTTTCCTAGCCACAAATTGACCAGTTGTTTTTCTCCTAATTTCAGAAAAACTTTCACACACATATGAAAGTGATGAAACTATAAAATACTCACTTTCCAAGAGTTTCACACTGATTCTACAACACATTAGACCGATTCTATTTTTTTTCATTTATATCTTGCATGCCTCTTGTTATAAGAATATATGTCATAGGAATAGCTTTCTATATTAAGTTTTGCTATCATGATTGCCTGTGTTTTGTTAAAAAAATGTATTTTATATTTATTCAGAAATAGTACTTTTCATTTCTTCAAGTTTACGAAAAATACTGTAATTCAGTTAAAAAAAAGTAATTTATTTAAAACTCTTTAATAAAATAAGGTTACATTTAGCCTATTTTATTAATGAAAGTGTACTCTATACTATTATATAAAGGAAAAAATGTTTTATGCTTTACCAGTATGACAAAAAAGGTATTAGCTTTTTAGTTATGAAAGTATAGTTTTTTAGAGAATCTTCTATATAATAATATCCTAAGTTATCTATCCGACTGTCCACAGATTAATGAAATTGTTGGTCCCGGAATAATTCCATATTGGATTTCTGATGAGTTAAGGTTAGCAAAATTCAAAGCTAATCTTTAAAACGTTCGAATTTAACCTTTTACCCCCTTTTTCAATGTTTAATGTCATTATTTCAAGACTTATTTTCCCCGGTTAAGACAGGCGATTAAATTTATCAATTTATCATATAACAAATAGGTCAAAATAACATTTTTTCTAGCTTTGTGACGTCATTCCTTTAATCATCTCATCATTACTTATTTTAAATTCTTTAAATATCGTATGCACTATTTTCATACGTTTCATCACTGAACTCAGATATTACGCAAATACTTTCTTTTATATTTGGCTTAAATAATAAATTAGGTACATATGTGATAAATTTTAATTTAATCATAGATTATTTTTCATTGCATTGCAAATTTTATCACCTATATTAACAACAAATACTTTTCATAAAATTTTAGGAGTCTATTTCACTCACTAATAAATATTTAGCGTTTAAGTTAAATATCGTTGAAATTTTAGAAATTTGTTCATTTGTGTGTTGGTTTTTTATACATAACCACACGGTTTGCAATCGACTTGCTAAATTTTGGACATCATTCATATATACCGCCAAATAACTACTGTCAATATTAAAATCTTTGCTGTCCATTCTATAACCATATTTTTTAAGTAGCTAAGAAAACTTTGTAATCATCTTTCTAAATGAATGCAGAATGATTCTAAACTACATTCACAGTATTGGGGGACTTTAGAGAGGTATGAAGATAAACAAATCATTGAGCGTGTATCAGATGATTATCAGCCAAAAAACAAACCATTTTTTACCTACATTATAGTGTACTTTACAATTCTGGAGAATTAAAAATTTTACTAATCCCGTTATATGATTGGCTATATATTAGCATCGGTAGAAAATCTGAAAGTGTAGTCTTATTCTATTCAATGAACCCAACTTTCAAGTTTTAACAATCTATTGCTCTTACAAATCCACATTTATACTTAAAGAACTTTAAAAATGTAATGTTTCTAAGCAAACATATAATCTGCGGTTTTCCTAATTTATAAAACATTTGTATGCTTGATGGTGGTTCAGAGGTAAATTACTGACACTTTTTATGTCTTAGAAAAATTCCTAAGCGGGAGGCCCCAGGCTACCCAGTTCTAGAGTATGAACTTTAAATGTACTTTCCATTTTAAGCAGTTATGTTTTGCTCTATTGAGTAAAGATTTTATCTATGGGAGTAATTCAGTCTAATATTTATATGAAGTTTCAAATGAATCTATATTTTGGAGGACGGTTTAAACCTTTATCAGTCATATTGATTTCTGATGGCAAAATGGCTAGTATATCCATATCCTAGTATAATATCAGTTTATTTTGTGCAGCAATATCAAATTAAAAAACAGCTAATTTTATCTACGTAAAATATAAACTTATCTACTTGTTAACTTAATTACAACATACATTTATGCGTATAGTAAAAAACAAATTGTAAACACAGATAAGAAAAAACAAGTTAATAAAATTAAAAGAAAACAGCTGTTCCGTAAGGAAAATTTGACCTTTTTTCATGGAGAAGACAAAGAGACTTTAGTAGGCAGAGTAAAATATTAATTCCGCTTTGAGCATTAATCCTATCTTATCTTCATATTAAAGAAAAAGCGTTTTTATGGTTACTGAAAATATTTTAATGCTCGCTGTTGCTGCTTGTGTTTTCATTCATATGTCTAACAAAAAATCTCCAGAAATAATTAGTGATCTAGAAAAACTTATTTAAAAAAAATCTACATTCTTTTGATCTGCAAATTTTAGTGCAAACTCCTGGTAAATACATATACACACTAATTTAAAAACGAGGGAATTATCTCTGTATCAAATGATAAAAATAAACTCCTCTAAACTAGAACCATATTAGAAACCGTTACAATAACATAATGTGAATAAATATAATGGAAACTACCTGTATTTGTACAAGTTGAAAGAGATAAAAAACTTACTGGAATGTTTTTATTTACCAAAATTTATTTGGTTACCTGTACATATATATTTATGTCCTATAAAGGTTTTTTACTACAAGGTTTCTAAATTTAGAAATAACAGTTTACAATAGTAAAACAATTAAGAACATATACATTATTAATAACTACAAATGATCTGTACTTGTAAACACTCAATGTTTCACTCAAATGATAAAAATAAATGAATTTACTCAAATGATAAAAATTGTTTATGAATAGAAAACACGTTTCATTTCGTATATACCGGGTGATCAAAAAGTCAGGACGAACTTTGAAAATGAATAACACAGGCCAACAAAAAAATTTGTTTTGGTGCCTAGGATTTTAAAAGTGGATTTAGCTACTTTTGGGGGGCTGATTCTAAATATGAAATCCGTTTTTCTCTATCAGCTCTACTTTTTTAGATAAAAGGTTTTTATTGTGCAGTACTACAGGACATGTGAGCCACATAGTTCCTGGAAAATTAAAAAGATAGGCCAAATATCCGGTAATGTAAGCGACTCTCAAATCTTCAACTACAGCTGAAATCCTTTTTAAGTTGAGTAAATACTGATGGAGTTTAATAAGCGACTGTACCGAAACACATTCAAGATAAATAATCTTCGTAAGTGTTCAATGACTATACTTCGTCTCATCTTAACAAAATACAATTAGAGAAGTCATACGAGCCTATACACTAGTTTCTATGTAAATTATTAAATATATAACTATATTCATAAATTTATTATCCTATATATTATTGTTATAAATTAAAACTTAATTTCTATCATTATAATAAATATTTAAGATAAAATAGTTGATTTAACCGATTTCTTTTTTCTATCTTTGTACAATAATATTTGTAATATATTAATAATTAATATATTGTATAGATTATTAATTTATTATAATATTATAATATATTTCCATATTTAGTTTTTTTCTTTCACCTATGGATTCAACTTATATTAGTGTAACGTATAGTTTACCAAAATGGTAAATCTCAGAAATACGAGGTGCTACGCAAAATCTAATGCTGTATTTGAATCCAGGACATCAAATTCATATAAAATCAGCTCTAAATTCCCAGGCACCAGAACCAGTGTTGACCTGTGTAATTCGAAAACGAATGAAGATACAAAGATACGGATTGTAAGAAACGGATGGAAAAAAACCGAATTTTGTGCATCAACGAAAAAAGGTAGTTCTGTTGGTGACCAACTAATGGCGCTGTAGTTGTTTTTATTGCACGAAAGGATGATTTACAAATGAAAATATGTGGACAATTTACAAGCTAACCTAAATACGGTTAATTGGTACTACAATAAACGTTCAATGTGATGTCCATCTTTCAGTAGTACAGCTGTGAGACGAGTCACCATACTGTCATATTCTTTATGTGGCGATATGCTCGCAACGCCACTTTCAGAATTCTAATGATATTTTTTAACTAAGAGGATTTTCTCAACTATCGACAGCATTTCGATTGATTCAAACTTCAACTACGATTACCTTCTGCAGTTTTTTCATTTTTATATCTTGTGTTGCTTTGTATAATCGTACATCAGACATTAGCATCACCAGCTGTTTTTCGTCAACAGAACTATTTTTTTTTTTTGTTGACACAAAAAATCCGGTTTCTTTTCCACCCGTTTAATGCATACCGTATCTTTTTATCTTTATTTGTTTTAGAATTAAACAATTTTAAAGTTCGTCCTGACTGTTGGATCAAAAGGTATATACATATAAATGTATCTGTGCTTTTTATGTACAAGAATTTTGCCTAAGTTATGTCCAATAAAATAAAGGTATCGAAGATCAACTTTTACTGGGAACAATATTAAGCTAGTTATGTGAGATCTTTTAATAATAAAATCTTTAGACTT
>CM063504.1:109417271-109424771 GCA_032207245.1 Pardosa pseudoannulata
TCAAAGTAATATTTGTGAAAAGTGTGATTTATTGCAAATATATTTGGAAGAGAGCTTAGTTGATACATTTTACGATTAGATCTTATTAGTAATTTAATCTAAATTTGTGGAATGGGTATTTCTATATAGTGTTCAGCATTTTATCTTTTGAGAATATGTTAGCATTTAATAGCGTACCTATGTAAATGTATGAATGAATACTACATGTGAATAAATAAAATGGAAAATTTAAAAACATTGTTGATACATTATATATGCTGAACCGGATGTAATGATTTTCAATTAATTGTATGGATATATATATTTTTTATATATATATAACGAGGCCTTATTTACAATGTTCTGTATTTTAAAAACAATTTTACTGAATACAGAATATCAGCTAATACGACTTAAACTACCACTAAAATTATGTTTTTTTTTCTAAAACTGGAATTAACCTGTCAAAGTAATTACTAACAATTATGAAATTATAACTTATAATAATATTGTTTAAAAATTTAACTTATAGCCAAAATGCAACATGCTGTTAGGAAAGTTCTGGAATAGTTATGTGAAATATTTCAACAAAATAAATTGTACGTTTTTATGCACAATCAGTAACTTGTTTTTTCTCAGGAGTAGTTTTCTCGAAATTAATAAGCCTTTACATTAAATAAGCATTTATAGATAGCTTTACTTGCACTCAAACAATTTACTTTAATGTTTGTTTCCTACCATTTATCTTTTAAACCACGAAAAGAGTAATATAAAATAGTCATTATTCTTGCAAAGTATATATGAATATTGAAAGGGAAAAAATGTATTGTCGTTTTAGTTCACTTGTTACATATCATTTGATAAATTTCCTTCCTAAATCAACCATTCATTCGATTAGTCCCTAAAGAACTATATCTTGAATTCACTTCAATTTATTTTGAATGTTAACCTTTCTAGACGATTTTTATTTGAACGATACATCAACCTGAAACTGAAAGCACTGCATTTTAGGAGAGCTCTCTTATTTTGCAATAGTCTGATTTATGCGGAGAAATCAGTTTCGAAAGTGCTCCTTGCGTTTTGTTTGTAATGTTTGATGTATAACTTATTCAGTGCTCAACTCAGATATGTATCGCAAAATCCAACACTAAAAATGCGAAATGCTGAAATGGAATTTATCAAAGAAATATTTGTCAAAAGTTTGATGAATTACAAATATATTTAAAACAGAGCTTAGTAGATAAACTTCAAGCTTAGATCTTATTATTAATTTATTCTAAATTTGTGGAATAGGTATTTCTATATTTCTTTCAGCACTTTATCTGAGAGTATGTTAGCATATAATATCGTGCTTATATAAATGTATGAATGAATACTGTATGTGAATTAAAATCGAAAATTTTAATAATTGCTGATACTTTTTTTATTAATGCTGAACATGATGTAATGATTTTCATTTAATTGTACAGATATATCTTTTTTTTTATATATAACGAAGTCTTCTTTACAATATTCTGTATTTTAAAAATGCAATTTTACTGAATACAAGTATCAGCTCATACTACTTACACTACCATTAAAATTTGTTATTTTTTTCTAAAACGGGAATTTACCTATTAAAAGAAATTGCTCACAATTATGAAAATATATTAAAACTTATAGTAATATTATTCAAAAATTTAACTTATAGCAAAAATGCAACATGTACTTGGCAAAGTCCTAGAATATTTAGGTGAATAAGTTCAACAAATTATACATAATGTTTTTATGCATAATCAGTAATTTATATTTTCTCAGGAGTACTTTTCTCGAAATTGATAAGCCTTTACATTAAATAAGACAATTATTGGTAGACAATTAAAGGTTTATTTGAGTCGTAGTTTCTTCAACTCAAATAATTTATTTTAATGTTTGTTAGCCACCATTTATCTACTAAACCGCGAAAAGAGTAATAAAAAACAGTCCTTGTTCTTGAAAAGTATACTTGAATAGTGAAAGGGAAAGAATATATTGTTCTTTTAGTTAACTTGTTACATACCATTTGATAAATTTCCTTCGTAAATCGACCATTCATTCGATTAGTCACTAAAGAACTATATCTTGAAGTCACTCCAATTTATTTTGAATGTTAACCTTTCTAGACGATTTTTATTTGAGCGATACATCAACCTGAAACTGAAAGCACTGCATTTCAGAAGAGCTCTCTTATTTTGTAATCGTCTGATTTATGCGGAGAAATCAGTTTCAAAAGTACTCCTTGTATTTTGCTCGTAATGTTTGATGTATAACTTATTCATTGCTCAGCTCAGATATGTATCGCAAAATCCAACACAAAAAATGCGAAATGTTGAAAATGAATTTATCAAAGAAATATTTATCTAAAGTGTGATGAATTGCAAATATATTTGGAAGAGAGCTTCGTCGATACACTTCCCGCTTAGATCTTATTGGTAATTTAATCTAAATTTGTGGAATAGGAAATTCTATATCGTTCAGCACTTTATCTTTTGAGAGTATGTTAGCATATAATAGCGTACGTATGTAAATGTATGAATGAATACTGAACGTGTATTAAAAATCGAAAATGTAATGTTAATAATTTCTGATACTTTTTTTATTAATGCTTAACCTGATGTAATGATTTTCAATTAATTGGACGTTTATACATTTTTTTATATATAACAATGCCTTCTTTACAATAATATGTGTTTTAAAAATGCAATTTTACTTAATACAAGTATCAGCTCATACAACTTAAACTACCACTAAAATTTGATTTTTTTCTAAAACGGGAATTTACCTGCCAAAGTAATTGCTCACAATTAAGAAAATATATTGAAACTTATAGTAATATTGTTCAAAAATTTTACTTATAACCAAAATGCAACATGTACGTGGCAAAGTCCTATAATATTTAAGAGAAAAATTGCAATAAATTGAACTTTACATTTTTATACATAATCAGTAATTTATTTTCTCAGGAGTACTTTTCTCAAAATTAATAAGCATTTACGTTGAATAAGTCATTTTTAGGTAGCTTTTCTTCAACTCAAATACTTCACTTTAATGTTTTTTAGCCACTAAAAGAGAAATAAAAAAACAGTCTATAGTGTTGCAAAGGCATATATGTATAGTGAACGGGAAAAAATGTATTGTCCTTTTAGTTAACTTCTTACATACCATTTGATAAATTTCCTTATAATATTTTTTGTATAAAATGTTAACTTATAACCAAATTACAGCATGTACTTCGCAAAGTCCAAGAATAGTAAGGTGCAAAAATTTCAACAAAAGGGAACTTTACTTTTTTGTAGATAATCAGTAATTCTTTTTTTTCTCAGGAGCAATTTCCTTGAAATGAATAAAACTTTACATTAAATAAGGCAATTAAATATAGCTTTTCTTCAACTCAAATAATTTACTTTAATGTTTGTTAGCTACCTTTTATCTGCTAAACCACGCAAAGAGTAATAAAAAATATCCTTCTTCTTTCAAAAGTATATATGAATAGTGAACGGAAAAGAAAAACGCATTGTCCTTTTAGTTAACTTGTTACATACCATTTGATAAATTTCCTTCCTCAATTGCCCATTCATTCGATTAGTCACTAAAGAACTATATCTTGAAGCCACTCCAATTTATTTTGAATGTTAACCTTTCTAGAAGATTTTTATTTGAGCGATACATCAACCTGAAACTGAAAGCACTGCATTTCAGACAAGCTCTCTGATTTTGCAATCGTCTGATTTATGCGGAGAAATCAGTTTCAAAAGTGCTCCTTGCGTTTTGTTCGTAACGTTTGATGTATAACTTATTCAGTGCTCAACTTAGATATGTATCGCAAAATCCAACAGTAAAAATGCAAAATGCTGAAATGGAATTTATCAAAGTAATATTTGTGAAAAGTAGATGAATTGCAAATATGCTCAGAAGTGAGTTTGGTAAATTTATTTTACTCTTAGATCTTATTGGTAATTTGATCTAAATTTGTGCAAGTGGTGCTTTATATTTCTTTGAAATTTCTACCTTTTTAGAGTATGTTAGTCTATAACACTGTATGTACATAAATGTATGAATGAATTTTGGTTGCTAATAAACAAAATCAAAAATTTATTAATTACCTTCGATATTTATTTTTACATGTGCAGATCCTGAACTGTTGTTTGGTTTTCGGTACATCTTATATAAATAAGTTTGGCTTAGTTGTAGCAGGGTTTATAGCAACTGTCATACAGATAAATAAATCTCAAATATTCGTATGCATATTTAGTTTGGTTTATGAAAGATTCCATATAATTTTGTCTTGGATTTCTCTATAACAGAGATAATAATACATGTCTATAAAAGAATTTTTAAAAATTCATATTCACTACTATGAAGATAGCAAAATTTAGTCGATTTCTCTGAAAAGAGTAGCTCAAAAGTTTTACTCATGTCATAATGTTTGTATAATATATTCTCAGGGTGACACCTTAAAATCGTCGCGAAATTTGAAATGATGTCGATTCCGCAACAAAAGGCTCAATGTGTTATTTGGCTCATAAAACGATTGTAGTTACCGTACAAAGAAATTTCGACGTAAACTATGGTGTTATTCTGACAAAAACCATTCGTCAATTTTCAGTGATTTAAGGAAACAGGATTTTTGAAGCAAGTCTACCGAGTGTGTACAAAAGTGGACAGAAATTTGGATTTTTTCTTTTATATCCGAATTTGTGTAAAGAAAATTCGTGATGTTAAATCTCAGGGAAAATATAATGTGTAACCGTACAGACATTAACATAAATATACCGTTTAGACTTTTATTAAATATAGAACTTTACTAAGTGTTAAAAAAACTTGAAAATGTAATTGCCAGTCTGTATAAAAATTATGTATGTCTTTTATTTCATTAAAATATTTTTCAATATTCTTTTATAGAAATGTATTAAGATATTCATATTTATTTCTAAAATGTTTCAATGGATTCAACGTAAACTCTTTAAGAAGTTCTAGAATATGTTAAACTTAAGTGAATTTTAATATATTTTGTCCTCAAGGGAAATACTTCCCACACCTTGTAAACGAACAGGATGATTTGGAATTTTTGGAGTGAAATGGCTGTGCTTAATTTATTCAGCTAAAAGATTATTTTCAATTTTATTTTTATATTTTTAAAGCATTTTTATCTTCTTTCTTGCAAATTTAGAATAAACTTATTTATAATGTGATTGATAGGATTTTGTTTAAATAATATATATCTTCCTAACCAATGACAAAATAAATCTAATCGTAAATAAATTTAGAAATATCTTTCTTTTTTATAAATGTTTTAAATATTAACCAAACTATATTAAAATAAAAATAATATTGTATATAAAAATTAATATTTATATTCTCTTACTTTTAAATCAATTTATTTTAGTTAACTTTATACTTAAAAACGCACGTTATAAAAAATTAAATTCAAATTCTGCTTTAGGAATCCTATTTCAAAAGAACTAAAAAGATATTAAATATTAAAATAAAATTTTAGGGTATTATGAGAAAGCTGAATAATTTTAATATATATAACAAGAAATCTGATGTTCTTGAAATAAAACATGTTCAATAATAATAACTTAGTAGAAAATTGAAGAAAAATTACAGTTAGTTATATCAATTATATAGTAATACTTAATTTAATACAATCGGAATATCAAATTAATACAATTAAAATAGATGAATCATATAGTAAAATTTCAATTAAACTTCTTTGTATTTATTTAAAAATGTTTCGAATAATATTTAGCACTGGGCAGGATACTCTGATCTGCCGAATATATTCAAATCAGTATGTACATTTTTAACTCGGAAATAAAGTTCCAACAATTTAGAACTTATCAGTATTTCTCCATCTTGTCACCTGTTCCACTGTAATGCAGAAACTAGCAATAGAGTGTACAAAATATAGACTAATCTTTTGAGAAAATTTAACATATTGTGCCACTAATATATACAAGTTGGATAAATTTTAAGGGTCGGTTAAACCAAGTAGTTTAACGGCTAACCGAGATTAACCTATGTTTAAACGGAAAATTGCATTCCACCATTGTTTGGCGCCATGGATTAACCTTAGTGTTACATGACTTTGGTGGACCAGCCTAGCTTTATTGTAAAAAAAAATGTTAAAACCTTATAGATGATTTATTGTATTTTTCTATTAAATATTAGATTAAAAAAAAAACGATGTTATCAATATATTTTAATACAGAAAAAATTAAAGTATTTGCAGACAAACTTTAAAATTATAGTATTCTAGAGAAAAAAATATACAAATGTATTCAATAATAACTAAATTCTAATGTATTAATATATGATGGTTTTTTAAATAATAAAATTTTATTTGTAACTATAGTAATCTTTTACCAGAATGTAAACTGGGAACTTCTAATAAGAGAATGAAATAAAAGTTTCATTTTATATACTTTGTTATTTCTGAGCTAATTATTTTAACGTTGTGTTTTGTGTAAAACTCTGTTTTTTTTGCAGTTTTAATTAATTAACTGATTAATGACATGTTTAATAAAACAACATTTTATGTTATATATTATAACACTTGTAAATAACAAATTGACTAAGAAATGGAATAATTTAAATAAAAAGAAGGGAGATATGGATGCCACTATTCTAAATCTAATAATAAATATAGAATTGTATTTGAATCAGTTAAAGTCACATAAACAAATTTTACATATGAGCTGCAATGTGTCTGATGCCAGAATTCAAAGCATGCCGGCTGAGTATTAAGCCGTATTTAATGGAGAAACGGCCTTCACACGAATTAAATTAACTGATTAGTTATATGTGTAGTAAAAAAAGACATTTTATATAACATGTTATAACATTTCTAAATAATAAATATATAAAAAATATTATTTTATAAATGACAGAAGAAGAATTCTGTGCACCATTCTGGATCTGAGAACAAATTAGAAATTTTAAAGTAATACAATATCAACTAAAGTAATGTAAATAAATTGTAGATGTAAGATGCAGTATTGATGGAGGAAATTTCATAGCATGCCCGACTGAGTGTTAACCATTTTTAATGTTGACATGGTTCAATCGTTAACATTACTCATTGAAATACAATTTTAATTACATAATTTTATAGCTTCATATAATTTGATATTTAAAGATTACTGACTCTAACTTGATGATACAAGATGCATTCCAAATCAAATAAAATCTGATGTAGATACTAAAGATTTTCGACACTAGTACGTTATTTATTTTAATAGATTGCATTATCTTTTTGACTAAAATGAAATACAATTATATTTACTTTTTATTTTAGCTAATCATTCTTGTAATGAAATTTAGCATTCGGAATTGCACATAAGGTGACCTAAAGATCGTGTCTGTTACATTCAGATTTTTTGCTACATAGATAATTTAATACAAATTAGTTTTAACAATAACAATACCTTGTTTAATTCATGGTAAAGATATAGAATAGTAATAAATCAAAATTATTCTCTGCAAAAATAATTTATTTTG
>CM063504.1:109429771-109434771 GCA_032207245.1 Pardosa pseudoannulata
TATCGCTCAGCACCTACAAGGTAAGCAGAGTATTGACTTAGAGCATTCTCCTTCTACTTCCTGTTCTGCTAAACCCCATAAAAAGCCTAGAAATGACTTTGTAGTCCCTCCGCTACGTCATACGGCTAAACGACCTATTGCTGTTCTTTCTGAGAAAGTTAATACTCAGAACAAATTTGCATCTCTTAAAGAGAAAACTTTAGCTGGTAATCCAGCTAAATCTAAAAATGACTCTCCTAATCCAACTCCCTCTAAGCCTAAAATTAGACATATCACCATCGTTAAGACAACAAACTACAGGCAATTATTAAATGAAATTGCAGGACCCAATAGCCAGCGCAAATTCCATGCGAGGGTTGGCGGAGAATTTATTCGTCTTGAACCCAATACAGAGGATGATCACCGGGCCATAACTAAATTTCTCATAGATCAAAAAATCGAGGGTTACATATTACCAATTGGCGTTGTAAGGCTAATTAAAGTCGTGATCCGCGGACTCCCCAGCGATATTCCGGTGGAGGAAATACAAGAAGAATTAGTCAAGCTAGAGTATCCTGTAATTAAAGTTGCTCAACTTATCAAAAGGAAGACCCAGCTTCCAATGCCGCTATTTCAAGTCCAACTTACTCCCTCAGATATGTCAAAAAAAATAATGGAACTTGATTCCCTTTTTCACATCCGAATAAGTATTGAACGCTATAGATCCCCCATTAAAACCCAGCAGTGTCACAACTGCCAATTTTTTCACCACCATAGTGATAACTGCCTTATGAAGTCACGGTGCGTAAAATGTGCAGAATTCCACAACACCAAAGATTGCCCCAAAGGTGCGGGCAAAATAGACTCTCCAACCTGCTGCAATTGCGGCGGCCCTCACCCCGCCAGTTATCAGGGATGTCCTAAGTTCCCGAAGCCGAAGACCGCTGCTACAGCCTTCGTTCAGGCGGCTACTCCAAAGCCAATGACAAGATCTTTTGCGCATGTGCTAAATACGAACGTGACTTCAGCATCAGTTACGACCCCCACTTCAGCTATCCCTCAGGCTCCCATCCAATCAAATTCTAACTCAATCACTAGCTCCTCAAACCAATTAAATGAAATAGCTGACCTCCTAAATGACATAAAAAAACTTATGGGAATCAACGATTTCGAGGAAATTCTCGCCAAACTTAGAAAAATTAAATCTGATATGCTTCACGTGAAAACCTCGGAAGAACGCGTTTTAGTGTTCTTTTCGGGTCTTCTTCAAGATCCTTCCACCGGCCCATAATGGCTTTTAACAGGTTTCTTACAGTCTTCACATGGAATTGCAACGGCATAAAATCTCGGATTCGTGAGTTCAGGGAATTCGTAAACGAGCGCTCTCCTGATATCGTTCTCTTACAAGAAACCCACCTTCGACCAGAGGATAAACTCAACATTAAAAATTACACTACATATAGGAATGATTACCCTAGTCTAAATTTACCCATGAGAGGCACTGCTATCATTATTAAACGTACCATTCCCCATCATGTTGTAATTCTTCCTTCTCTACAGGTTATTAATGCTACTGCTATCAATGTTAAGATCAACAATGGATCCCCCTATACTATAATTTCAACTTATATCCCCCCTTCTTTAAATCCGCAAATAGTACTTGCCGATCTCTACGCTTTGAATACTATCAATAACGACACTATTATTTTCGGTGATTTAAATGCTCGGCATAGTGACTGGCACTGTACTAGTAATAACTCATATGGACAAATCATTAATAATTTCTCAGATAACTCTGACTTTGATATCATTGCACCTAGTGAACCAACACATCACACAAATCATAGCAGTAGCATTATTGACTTCGCATTAATCAAAGGTATTCCAAATTCTTTTACTATAGAATCCATTTGTGACCTCTCCTCAGACCATAATCCAGTTTTATTAAAATTTTTTATCAGCAATAACCCTTATCTCTCTAATCCGAAAAAATTTATTAACTGGAAGCAATTTAAAGAGCATCTTAATTGTAAAACTTTTGCCCTCCCTAATATTAATAACACTAATGATCTAGAATCTTTTATAACTAATGTAACTCAAGATATTAACGATAGTATTGATTTTGCTTCCACTATCATTCCTGACACAGACAAACACCATTACGACAAACACCTTAAAATTTTAACTAATAATAGGAATCGTGCTAGGAAAGCCTGGCAAAGGAATAAAACTCCTCTTAATAAAAGAATTATGAATAACACACAACAAGACCTCAAATACTACATACAAGATAAAGCTAATCGTGAATGGGATAACTTCTTAGTTTCTCTTGACAATACTGACAATTCCGTCTGGAAAGCTGCTCGACGCTTCAGAAATTCGTTCACTCCAATTCCGCCGCTTAAGGATCCTACTACTAGTAATATTATCTACACGGCTGAGGAAAAATGTAATGTAATTGGCAGCACACTGGCTCAGAATTTTACCCCAAATCCAGGTTCTGACGTAAGCACGACCAACGATGTTCTCAACAGTATTTCAACTATTCAAAACTTCAATTCTTTCAACACTAATGTCAATATTGATTCGGCTCTTCTTATTAAAATCTTTAAAAATCTTCCAAATCGTAAGTCCCCTGGAGAAGACAAAATCACTAATACTGCTCTCAAGCATCTCCCCATCCAGTATATTTATTATATTTTTACAATTATTGATCACATCTTTTATTTTTGTCATTTTCCTTCTAATTGGAAAAATTCAATTATTGTCCCTATTCCAAAACCTAACAAGGACCACTCTTCTCCAGATAATTATCGTCCAATAAGTCTTTTAAATACTCTCAGCAAAATTACTGAGAAATTTATTCTTCTTGAAGTCAATAGTCATATTGTAGATAATAATATAATAATTCCTTATCAATTTGGCTTTCGTAAAAACCTTTCGGCTCCTCATCAGGTCTATCGCATTGCTGAAATTCTCGCCAAAAATAAATTAAATAAATTCTCTACTGCGGCCATTTTTCTCGATGTTGCTCGTGCTTTCGACAAGATCTGGATACACGCCCTCATCCACAAATTAATTCATTATAACTTCTCTACTCATCTCGTTAAACTTATTTTTTCTTACTTAAGCGGTCGAACTTTTCAAGTCAAAATTTACCAGTCTCTATCTTCAAAATTTCCTATTTACAGTGGCGTTCCACAGGGATCCCTTCTCGGCCCAACATTATTTAATATCTACATCAATGACATCCCTGTGCATCCTTCGACCGAACTTGCAATTTATGCAGATGACACTGCTATTTTTTCGTCAAATAAAAATATTAGGTTTGCTGTGCATGCCATTAATAAGCACTTAGTCAAAATTATTGAGTGGCTCGACAGGTGGAAAATTAGGATTAATACATCTAAATGCGAAGCAGCAATGTTTACAGCCAAACAGAGAACGTCTTACGTTAACCACAACATATACATCAATAACACTCGTATTCCCTGGTCGGATACTGTTAATTACTTAGGTGTCACTTTAGATAAAAATTTAACCTGGAAACAACATTTTCTTTCGGTCAAAACTAAATATCGGAACGCTAAGCGAGCTCTTTACCCACTAATTTCTCGCCATAGCAAAATGAATACTAAAATAAAGCTGCTCGTTTACACTTCCTTTTTGCGTCCCATTATTACCTATGCAGCACCAGTGTGGTCCTATGCAGCAGATTCTAACATTAAAATTCTTACTGTTCTTCAAAATTTAATTCTCAGAGAAATCGCTAATGCTCCCCGGTACTTTAGAAATAGTGCCATTCATGAAGAATTAAAAATTCTTCCTATTCCAAATTTTATCTATAATCTCTCCACTAACTTTCATAAAAATCTAAACAATGAATTAATTAATAATCTAGTCAATTATGACCCCGCTGATGCTTGCAATAGAAGAAGGCCTTTGGCCATTCTTGCCAAAGATCTTTAAATTTTTTGTCTGTTTTGTCTTTAAAAAAAATCTTTTAAAATGTAAGAAAAAAGCTTTAAAACTTTAAAATGGCCATACATCATCTTTTTGTAATTTTTATTTATTTATTTATTTATTTTTACCAGCTTTGCTTTTTATCTCATCCTTCTATTTTCGCTTTTATTGGCTCTCCTCACTTTGGTGAGGGCGGAGCGTAGTTTTCAAATTAGTTATTTTCAATACTGTTCTGATGTCCCTGGCCAAAAAAAAGAGTGTTTTTCTGTCCCTAAACTCTCTATTCTTTAGTTACTGTGTTATGAACTCACGAATCCACCATTCTATCCTTCTTTCATCTTTTATTTGTTTATGCTCTGCTCGTTGTCAATTTCTCTGCTTACTGTAAGAATTCTCTGGATTTGAGGGCTTGGCCCAGGTAATCCAGTTGACCCATCATCTTGAAGATCTTGAAGATCGAGGTTCAGTTAGCTGAGAAATTTGTAGAGGTAAAGACCTACGTTGTTTGGCGCTAAGAGTTTTAGTG
Organism: Pardosa pseudoannulata; assembly: GCA_032207245.1. Classification (NCBI taxonomy): domain Eukaryota; kingdom Metazoa; phylum Arthropoda; class Arachnida; order Araneae; family Lycosidae; genus Pardosa; species Pardosa pseudoannulata. Next base: position 109,434,240 of record CM063504.1, read on the forward strand.
AACTATCGCCTGTGCTAGCCAGTTCTCGCGGTGTTGGCTGCTATATTCGTGTCTTCCTTGCATTACGAATAAAGTGCTGTTATTTTTGCTGTCTTAATTCAAAGTCTACTCAATCCACGAATGCTACGCTTAATAAATTGGTAACAATATTAATTGTTTATATTCCGGGTTATGTAGCAGTATATCTTTCTTTGTACTTTCACTACAAATAATTTAATGCAGGTTACCGTGAAAAAGAAAGTCAATTGTATGATACTATTGTGTTAAAAACTATAATGTAGTTTTACGTGCAAGGCTATTTTTTAAATCAAAGACGAATTTCAGTGAGTACTGAATTTACTTGATCTAGATAGTTATGTATTTCTGACTATTTATTTATATAGAAAGGTGTAGAAATATCATTTTTACTTTTTTTGACGTTACAACACATTTGTATTTCATTTTTTAGTTTCGTATCACTTATAAGTATTTAAATAATATTTATTTATAAAAATAATAGTTTTAATAAAAAATATAATTATAAAAGTAATAA
>CM063504.1:109437271-109439771 GCA_032207245.1 Pardosa pseudoannulata
TTAAAAACATATTTAAAAATAACTATTAAAACTCATTATTTGTGTTAAGTTTCATTTTCAGCTTTAGTTTTGTCCATAGGTAGACATGCTGAAAAAAATGGAATTACATACTTTTCTGGTAAAAAATCTCCCTACAATCATAAAGATTTAAATTTTCGTTAACTGTAAAAATTATTGTTCTGAAAAAACATTTTTTTCTATTATAGTTTGCATTTTATGTTGAAGTAAAATTTATTCTTAATAGAAATTAGTAAATATAAATTTAATTTTCCTTTTTTTGTTAAACATTTATAATGCAGCATGGGACAAATTTCAGAAAGATTCAGTTTTATACCTAGTTAAACATGAATATGTCTTTATAATGCATTCGAGAAAATAACTTTATTCTACCGGGGGATGAAAAAGTTCGTATAAATTTTAAAATTTCATAATAACAGGAAAAATATCCAAAGTAAAAAATATTTGCATGTTTAGTATTGATAGAGTACGGGGTTTTTTAACAGGAAAAATAACTCAAAAAGTGTAGATAGACGGCACTGAGATACACAAGTCAAAGAAAAAGAGACACAAATAACAGAATGCTTCCAAATCCTGTATTACAACAATATGTGTTCCGCTGGTAAAAGTTGATGGCACGACTACAGTCTGTATAGATAGAGATCAAGGATTTCATGAAGAATATTGAGTACCAAAGATGGTGATAATACCAACCGTAGGCAGCCTAACGAGCACTACTCGTTCATGCGCTAATGTTTCAACACACAGCGAACGTGCCGCATTTAAACATGGTCGTCCGGTTCTTACCATATCCTCCAACTTTCCCGTTTCCTCCAACCACTAAATAAGCTTTATGAGGTCTGGCAATATTAAAGACCCTTTTTCCACTCATGATATTCTTATGAATTCGGAAGTAACGCAAGTTTGTGGTCGCTGATTCCTGGTTGACTTAAAACAACTTCACCAACAAAGCTTTAACCTTCGCACTAAGCATTCTCGTTCGCATACATGGTTTACAGCAGTGAGCTGATTGGGTATTTGTATTTATAGGAGCACTAGTTCTTATAACAGTCTCATTTGCATATTGCCACCGAATTCGCCCGTATCAGCGCCATCTGTCGGTATTTAAGTTAAAGTTTTTTCTATTTAAAAAAAATTCCCATGCCCTAGCGATACTACCCCTTCAATCCAATTTTTATTTTGGTTATTTTTCCGGTTATTATGAATTTTTAAAGTTTCTACAAACTTTTTAATCATCCGGTATATATTTTAGGTGAAAAATACTATCAACTACTGTTATTGATAAGCGCTTGTAAAAATTAATAGCCCATGAAGATATGTTTAAATCTGCAATGATTTTTTGATGCAGCCTTAAATTGAGTGGTCTTATTTACCTCTCGATATAGATTTTATTAGAAGTTTTCCTTAACACAGGTAAGGTATATTTAATAATACCATATTTTCTAAAACCAAAATACTTTTAAGAATTTTATCTCTTTGTAGTGAGATGTGATCTTAAACAGCTCGGGGCAATCCAAAGATATCTAAATTCACATTACTAGTATAAACAGCTGAGCTATTAAGAGAAGAATATGCCTCAAAAGAAAACAAAGCAATTTTCTTAGAAGTGAAGGGAAAATTATACAATTAATAATAAAATAAAATGATTTTATTCTCAGAAACATTATGTGGGTAGTTAGGGGATACGTAGAAGACAGGCCTACATTTTAATGGGAAATAAAATTTTCCTTTTGAAAAGTAAATTTATGTCATTAAAAAAGAATTTCTTTTGTCGTACATGCTTAAATTAATAATGAATATTTAAGTTTGATTTTTATATATTGTGAGTGTCTTCGAAATGTTCAAGGTACATTCCTATTTATTACTAGTTATAATATTGTGCATATTTATTAAAATTAAAATAGCTTGTTTATTTAGTAAAATACCTAGAAACAATCAGAAATATTGTTATACAATTCCATAAGTTCAAATAATTGATTTGCATAAATTGTTTTTACGATAAGAAAAATCTATACTTATTTTTTAAAAATTAATAATAAACTTACAGAAAAATCCAGAATGGCTAAAACGCACCGCAATAGAACGATTAATTACGACTAGGAAAAATTATTTTAGTACGGTTCAAATAAAAATATATTATTTTTTTTCTTAAATTATTTCTTTGTAGATTTAAAAGTCTAAAATATTTTATGAAGCATCATTATCTACGATCATATTAACAATAGCTTAAACACTTTTAAAATATAAATTTAATGTTTCTTGATATTTTATAGTTTTATTACTTTAGGAAAATGCTAAATTTTTATCCTAAACTGAATAAAAAGTTTTATTTAAGAATTTATAATTCATAATTTAATAGTTAGTGGAGTTGTATATACAATTAAATAATAAAAATCAAGTAAATGGCAATATTACATATTTTCCAACAAACTATAGTTTTTCATTCATCTAGAAATTTAAGATTCATTACGTATATAAAAAT
>CM063504.1:109442271-109462271 GCA_032207245.1 Pardosa pseudoannulata
AGCAATAACGGTGTCATTTTTTATGGCCTTGAATGGAACGACCTATCGAGAAGTCTGTCTCATTACATATATATATATATATATATATATATATATATATATATATATGTATATATATATATATATATATATATATATGTATATATATAATATATATATATATATATATATATATATATATATATATATATATATATATATATATATATATATATATATATATATATATATATATGCAGGGTGTCCCAAAATGAACGCATAATCTCTGCACAGATAGATTCTTCGTTGGAAGTGCCCAAATTAGCGTTCCTGTACGATCCATAGTTTTCGAGAAAAATTCGAAAGACAAAGTATGGCTTTACTGCCGATGCAAGAAAAGAACACATTATTGGACATATCAACAAGAGTATTTGCATATCTTTCCAGACGATAATGTTTAAAACTTTCTCTAAGCACATAGCGTCATACATGCGCGAAATCCATCGAATGATGTTAAGCCGCAGCTGAACTGGAATTTAAAAGGCTGCATCTTGCAACTGCCGGTAGTATTCGTATGATGGCTATTGTATTCCGTTCCTGACTACTACGGCATGTACCTGATGTACGGCTGATGTAATGGAAATGCCTTACAAATTGTTAGTGTGTATGCCCGTTCATATATTGCTGTTGACATGCTCAATAAATTTTTTTCTTGCATCGACAATGACGTCATACTTTGTTTTTCGATTTTTTCTCTTTAACTTATGATTGTACAGGTAAGCATCTTTGGACAGTTTTATGTACTCTCAATGAGGAGTATAGCTGTGAAGAGTCTATGTGGTCATTTTGGGACACCCTGTATATTTATATATACACGCTACATCCTACAAAGTCTTACACAAGTTCACACAAATCTATACACATATTTATTTGTCATATATTAGTTATATAAAAAAGTGGTGCATCGCCATAGTTGTTATTTTTTATAATTTGCAATAAAAAAAATTATCGGCTATATTATTTTAAATAAGTAAAAACAAGTAATCAGACAATTATAAAATGTTTAATTTCTTTCTTTTCATATTTTTCTATTTATTAAAATTTGCCTCGTGTAGTTAAAATTGAAGACTTTAGTATATTATTTGTGATATTATCAAGACATATTCATCTATTTTATTAGACCATATAAGCCTAAAATTGACATAATCATTAATAGAAATATGAACGAAAATATATACTACATACAATACTTCTTTTGTTTGAAACAGAAAAGTTTAACATTATACATATAGAGTGAAACTATATTCAACTTTATTCCTTAACTATCAGATGTTCTTCTCAATTTATCTTACTTTAAAGTTCACATTTCCTCGTAGATTCTTTTGAATCCTGAAATATAACAGTAATTTTTCTTCGTCGACATTACTCAAGAGCTTTACTATAAAAGGATCATGTGTTGAAAGCCATATTTTCTGATGATGTCTCAAACATTTACTTAAACGAGGTGTAGAAAGCTTACTGTATATTCCGTTTCTTGTTGGGGAGTAAGCGCGTAATTTAAGTTGAATACACATTTTCTTGCACTTGGGAAATATTATTAAAATATTCGTATTTAAAAATGTATGTATTATAAATTGCTGGAAGAAGTATACTTTGCTTTACAATGAAACTAAAAGTTATGATACTGTTAGAAATGTTTTCACAGTAGTTAGGGTACATATAAACTATAATTTTCAATGGATAATTATGTTATGAAACAAGAAAACGCTACTAATTCTTTTATTACATATAAAAAGTATAATGATCCTTTATGCAAATTAATTTATAGTGGATAAAGAATGGAGATATATTTAGTGGAGAAATTAATGGAGACCTGGTAGAAGTATATTTTGCTTTACAATGAAACTAAAAGTTATGATACTGTTAGAAATGTTTTCACAGTAGTTATGGTATATATATATAAACTATAATTTTCAATGGATAATTATGTTATGAAACAAGAAAACTCTACTATTTCCTTTATTACATGTAAAAAGTATAAAGATCCCTTAAGGAAATTAATTTTGAATGGATAAAGAGTGGATAAATATTAAATGGAGAAATTAATGGAGAGCTGGAAAAAGTATACTTTGCTTTACAATGAAACTAAAATTTATGATACTGTTAGAAATGTTTTCACAGTAGTTATGAAATAAATTAGCTATAATTTTCAATCTATAAGTAAGTTATGAAACAAGGAAATGCTACTATTTCTTTTATTACATGTAAAAAAATAAAGATCTCTTAAGCAAATTAATTTTGATTGGATAAAGAGTGGAGAAATATTGTGTGGAGAAATTAATGGAGAGCTGGAAGAAGTATACTTTTCTCTACAATGAAACTAAAATTTATGATACTGTTAGAAATGTTTCCACATTAATTATGGAATATATTAGCTATAATTTTCAATTGATAATTATGTTATGAAACAAGAAAACTCTTTTATTTATTTTATTACATTTAAAAAATATAAAGATCCCTAAAGGAAATTAATTTTGAATATATAAAGGGTGGAGGAATTAATGGAGAGCTGGAAGAAGTATACTTTGCTTTACGATTAGATGGTCAGTCTTACGATGAACACCCAGCGTTTAGTTCCCAAGCGAGCTTGGTTCATCCTCAGTTCCTCAGTTCATCTACCCACTGAAGGGATGTAAGGCTGAGTCAACCTTGCCCAGTCCGGGAATCGAACATCGGACCTGTGTCGTAGGCTACCACAACGCCACTGTAAGCGCTACATCAACGCCACTGAGTTACAATTCAAATGTAGCTAAAAAGTAAAAATGTCTACTAAAAAGTATAATTTTTAATATATAATATGTTTTTTAGCTTTAAGTTGCTCAGGAATATCAACTGTAATTTCTTTTCAAAAAATAATAACAAAAGTATTTTATACAGAAATTTAAATTTTTTAACAAACAATATGCATCATATCATTAGAACAGTAATATACATGATTGAATATAGAAATAATTTCTGAAAAATCGCAGCTATATTTTTTGTGTAAAAATGAATCTAGGCCTTGATTCATATATAAATTTTTAAACATCATTTTAACATGCATTAAATTTTATTTATTGCATTTCTAGGTGCAGGTAGAGTACCTGCAAATACTGAATCTGAGTGAAGCATAAATATTATTTTTCTTCCCATGATTAAGAAAGGTTAATCTGTTTTATTATTAAATATCACAAAAAAAGAATACTTTGCAAAAGTTCTACTTGTTTATTGCTCATTTTACATAACATATTCTTGCATTTTTTATTTTTTGAAATGTTAGTTACAGGGATGAATTTAAAAACTCATTACATAAGAATGCAATTTAACTGACCTTAAGGGAGTAAACAAACTTGTTACACAAAAACATTCATGTTCCTTAAAAAGACTCAATTAAAAAATAATGATTAAGTAGAGGACAAATATTTCAGAATAACTAATATGCAAGACATTAAATGAATCACGTTTAAAATAATGGGTATTAGGAAGTTTTCACTAAAAAACACTTTAACAGACTTAATAAAAAATACTTTAGGAGACATATAAAAGAGAGGTAGGTTCATTAAATATATAGATTAAAATGTTATATGTTGTCGTCAGTACATTAGACTTTAATATACTGTAAATTTTAGAAAAGGTAAGTTTCAAACACCTTGCTTTAATTTGTGAAACAAACAAACGAGGTACTCAGCGTAATATAATTTCTTGCATCAAAAGAAAGTTTTATATTACAAAATTAGAGCTTAGAAAAGTTTACGTAACATAACTTTAATCCAAAGCTTTAATTAAAAATCAATACAAATGTAATTTTTTCTAAATTTTCCCAGTTTGTTAATGTGATATTTTTTTAAAATTAATCTTTTTTTATATTCATTAAATTATTATTATCCATAACTTATAAATTGGAAAACAAGTAAAAGAATTATCTACAATATGGAAATCTGCATAGAAATATATATTGCATGTATATATATATATATATATATAAAATAATTTCATATAAAATGTATATATATATATATATATATATATATATATATATATATATATATGTGTGTGTGTGTGTGTGTGTGTGTGTGTGTGTGTGTGTGTGTGTGTGTGCGCAAATTCCTTGTATATATATATTGAATCTGAATGAGTTATTGAATTCAGAAATCAGTTACTAAAGAGTAAAATCAGTGAAACAAATATGCTTGAATTATATTGGTTATTATAAAAATTATACATTATAATTACATTATTACAGTAAAAAAATGTATGTCCCTTATTTTTAAACATTGTAATTTCATCTGTCTTTGGTGTCTTGTTAAATGGCCTAAAACAATGAATTCACATTTCAGTTAAGTGATGATTTCGACCTTGAAAGATAGAAAGCGAAACTTTTTAAATATACTAAAAAATGAATCTCAATGACTGTGGTAAGGATAATTTTATTAGATTTTGTATATATATATATATATATATATATATATATATATATATATATATATTGAATCATATATAATGTACATATATATTGAAAATTTTGTAAATTATCCCTTATACTGAAAAATCCGATCCCAGTGCTTGATTTCAAAATAAAAAGACTACACATAAATATTTAAAAGCCTTTATTTAAATGATCATAAAATTTTTAATAAAAATTTTTAAATATGTTTTACTTTACCGAAGAAACAGAAGATTTAGGTTTTTTTTACGATACAATTTTTGTCGAATAAAAAGTATAGATAAAAAAGCAGTTAAAGAAAAGTGATCAACTGATTCTGATTAAACATATCTCCCTTTTTGTTTTAAACTACATAAAAACTACAGAGTAGTATATTAAAAAAACACTTACTAAATTTTAATAGGTATAAATATTTTGTGATTTTAGTGTTTTTTATTTTTAAATTATTTTAATGGTGTTCAAAGGAGCTTTATCATATGCAGTAGCACTACCAATGTCATTAATATCTCTAAAATTGTTCTAAAGCTTGCGCAATAAAAAAAACGATGATACATTACACTGTGAGGAGCTGCAATGGATACCTCTTTCGAATAATAAAACCTATTGCATCTATTTTTCCTCTTTCTTAAAGCATTCCTTTTTCAAAAGAGTATGTGACATTTTTATTACAATTTAGAGTTACAATTTGTTCATTTTGTGGTATTACTGATCTATACGTTTTGTTCTATTTATTCTCACCTCTAAATGTTAGTTTTTAATTTAAATTATAATAAATAGTAGCTTAAATTAACGAATATAACTAGTTATCTCATGATAAATATGTAAACATTTTTTCACTGAGTTTTAATAATTTAAACCACATACGGTATGAATTACAAGTTAAATATTTTTAAAGAGATGGATAATTTAACACATCTTCCAAGAATATTTCTTTTACTAGATATAAGATTCTTTATATATATATATATATATATATATATATATATATATATATATATATATATATATATATATATATATATATATTGTATATATATATATATATATATATATATATATATATATATATATATATATATATATATATATATATATATATATATATATATTATATATATATGTATATATATATATATATATATATATATATATATATATATATATATATATATATATATATATATATATATATATATATATATATATATATATATATATATATATTGAAGAAGTATACTTTGCTTTATAATGAAACTAAAAGTTATGATACTGTTAGAAATGTTTTCACAGTAGTTATGATATATTATATATATATATATATATATATATATATATAGGGTGAGAGAGAGAGAGAGAGCTAGATACATGCTGAGTGTTGATAAAAGTTTTAAGATGTCTCCGTATATAAATTTTCTACAGCTAATATTTGTTATTTTGTGAATTATATTACAAATAATAAATATTTGCTGCTATAATAAATATTACTACAATAATTTATAATCAACGATAAAGTATTGTAGGTTAATACAAAAATAACATAAAAATTCTTCGTTTCTGGATTGTTTATTTAAAAATCGTTCTTTAGTTGTATTAATATATATACAATTGATGACATATCCAATTTCATTTATTTTAATTAAAATGTCATTATATGATATTCTACAGTACGGACTTCTTGAATTATGTAGTGTATGCATTTTTATGATTACTAGGCTAGAAACATAAAATATCATTTTACAACTCGATGAATATTTCAATTCGACGTCTATTTTAAGTGAACTGATATGACAAATATATCAGTGATATTTTAAAGCAATTTATTATATTAAAACATTTTATATATTAGAATATACAAATGTACGGTACATTAATGGTATAGTTACAAATTTTTAAATAGTATGTGTGTATATAGAGTTATTAAACTTGAGAGAATATTATTGACTAAAAGAGTAATTTTTAAAAAAACCTTAAACTAAATTTCCAAAGTGAGTCTAGGTAATACAGCTATTAGTATATAAAGATTTAAAGTTCCGTTTCTAACAGAAAAATATTTTTACTGCATCGGCAACTAAACAAATAACCATAAAGATATATATGTTCGCTTTTTGGATACTTTTCAATTTTTCTTTCTTCTGAAGCGATGCTAGCCAAGTATCTATTCACGCTTCAGTAGAAAAAGAAATCTGGTATTGCATTCTTGATGTCTAAGAAACTGATTTCTGATCTATTTTCCGATTCTTCTGAATGCAATAGACGTCAAATACAGGTGCTCATTACTATTATATTTCTACATAATACTTGTTCCCCCATACGGCTTCTGTATTTTATTTATCTCAGTGTTTTTCTTTTCAAGATGTTGGGTTATAGTACAAGTATCCGAATATATTTGAGTCAAAGTGATTTTTTATTACGATATTTATATGGTTAACTAGTAGTACAATGGAATAAAATAAGAGATTGTAGAAACTGAGGTTTTTATTTCATAATATTTTTATAGCTTTTTTTTACGAAACAGGACATTGCCCCAAATTTCAATCAAAATATAAATAAGTAAATACTTGCATAAATGCATGTTTATGTAAACAAATAATTATATATATACATATATATACATATATATATATATATATATATATATATATACATATGCATATATATACATATATATACATATATATATATATATATATATATATATATACATATGCATATATACATATACACGCACACAAACACAGACGCACACACACACACATATATATATATATATATATATATATATATATATATATATATATATATATATATATAGAGAGAGAGAGAGAGAGAGAGAGAGAAAGATAGATAGATTGATAGATAGATAGATATAGATATAGATAAATAGATAGGCAGATAGATATAAATATAAATATATAGATAGATATAATTAAGTATATGTTTTTAAACCATAACAAACTTTCAGATACACAGTACTGCATAAGGAACAGTAGTTAGGGCTTGAAAGAGGATAGGAAAATTCAAAATATATATATATATATACTAACCGTTTATTAAAACAAAGCTTTTTAGTTCTATACACAACTATTACACAACATCTTATACACTCTCCCAAAGAGCGCAAGAATGGTAAATCAAAGCTGTTAAGTATATACGAAGTAGTCGAGCCGAAATTAAGTTATAGGTATGTAAGAATAGTTAAACTACGCATAAATATTGCGCTCTTGTGACCTCGAAGCAAAATTATAACACAAACTAAGACTTTTCCCTAAAGTTGTCTTTTAGGTATACATTCTTTAAAGTCTGCAATTTAGATGATTAGCTAAGATATCATGAGACATATACATGTTCAGTATATATGTATATATATATATATATATATATATATATATATATATATATATATATATATATATATATATATATATATATATATATATATATATATATATATATATATATATATATATATATATATATAATGTTTAACTGCCCAGAAATGCAGGATAACGGGAAGACTGGGAATAAATTTCAGAGTTATTTTCAGTCGTTTCATTTCATTAAAAAGTAGGAAGTTTAACTTGGAACTGTATTATTAATTTAGAGAAACAAATTACATATCTACCAGAGAAGAGATGACAATGAAATTATACGCTTAAAAAATACGTCTATTAAAAAATTTTGCCTTACAGCGAGGAGATGATGGCAAGTTATTTCCATCATACCAATAGATTAGTCAGTGTTAATAATAGTCAGAAAATAAAAATGAACCATTTTTCTTTGGACAGCTGGAAAAAAGATGAGTGAACAGAATATTTTTTATTCCAAAGTAAGCTTTGGGTGACTGGTTTAAAATATTTAAGCAGCGAACACTGTTTTTAACATGGCGTATAACAATTTACCAAAGGTACCACACAAATCCCGACTCTCCCTCTAAGGAGCCTCCAGACAACTGTTTTCAAATCTTCTGCTGCTAAATCACACATTTCATCCCACAGGAGCACTTTATTCTGACTTCCTGAGTATGGCTCTCTAGGTCAGATTGACTGAAAAAGCATGGGTAAAGAGAAATATCTGATAATAAACGATGAAATCTTGCTCGCCCTCTTCTTAAATAGGCTAATTAACCACTGGATCCTAGCCCGTTGGGAAAGAGTTCCCTCTATTAATTGCATCTTTCGTTTCATCATTTAATTTTTAAAATATTACAACTCCCATATATATAAGCAGACTGTTAAGATTACTTGGGTTTAAGTATTAATTCGTTACACATATCCAATTTTCGGCCTTTTGAAATGAGAGTCTTTAATTTTACTGGTCATCATTTGTTATGATCTTTTTTGACTTAATTTTTGGGTTATTGCATTTATTTTGTTTTCCAATTTATGCAATTTTAATGTATTTGTTCAGCTCAGTACTTTTTAAACAGTATTTGCTGTTATTTAGAGCTGTCTCCGGTTCTTTTGATAACCTGTGTGGGTGTCATAATAGTCTTATAATTTTAATGCTCGTCGAGGAAGTTTATAATGTTATTGTTTTTAATTTTAATACACGTTGAAAAACGACGTGTATTTTATTTAAATAATTTTTGTTTTCTTCAATTACCATAATTGCCGCTTTGTTTATACGTCATTTGAAACTAATATTTTATTATATATATTTAACAGTATATGTGTGCATACGTGTGGGCTTGTTTATGTATGTGTATTTATATACACATTCAGACATATATAAAAATTTATATATGTAATACATATGTATGTGTACTGAATACATAGTGTTGTGAACTATCGGTAGATATAGTTTTTATGTACATTTTTTATCGCAATGACTATCTCCAAGTTCTATTAATATTCCACAAAAATTCTTCGAAATCGTATTAATGATAATAACAGACGGACCGACATAAATTGCCCTTTGCACTGTTTATCTTCTTTTCATCGCCAAAAGAGAGTTTCATTTCTATCTAATCTTGAGTTGTTCTCCCTGGGCTTCTTCTAATCTGATAAGCGAAGGAGATATAGGTTTTTCCGCATAGTAAATATCTTATTTTTACCGCATAACATTGAAATACTACGGGAAATTCTTTTATCGTAAGTGAATTCTATGGAAAGTGTATGTCAAGACAAGATAATTCAATCCCAGTTCAAATTTTTTGTTTGTGAAATATGTTTTAAAATGGCATGAAAAATAGAAAGTGTCAATCCAAATAAAACATTTCAAGCACAAAACGTAAAAATATCCATGAAGTTTTAAAATATGTGATAGAAATGAAACCCAAATACATTATTCATGATTTTTCTTCAAGTTATATTACATCAATAATGATACATTTATATTCATGCACATATGACATTTGATTAATCGAGTTGTTCATATACATACACATGAACTATGTATATTTCCGCAGGTTAAATAATTCTAACAAACTTGCATATGTCTGTTACAAATTCGATCTACAACTCCAATGGGGTATTCCGTTGAATGTGAAAGGATAATATTTGATCATTAGTAATAATTATGCAACTAAATCAAATTCCAGAACGTCAAAGTTAATTTTTGAACAATCAATCTTAAATGAAAAATAAGTGTAGTAGGTCAACCACATTTTATAGGTGTTTTCGAAATGTAATAGAACAGCATACACAGAATATTTTTTTAAATATAATTTTTTTATATATATATATATATAAATATATATATATATATATATATATATATATATATATATATATATATATATATATATATATAATATATATATAATGTATGTATATATATATATATATATATATATATATATATATATATATATATATATATATATATATATATATATATATATATATATATATATATATATATATATATATATATATATATATATATATTTATGTATGTATATATATATGTATATTATATATATATATATATATATATATATATATATATATATATATATATATATATTTATATATATATATATATATATATATTATATATATCTATATATATATATATATATATATATATATATATATATATATATATATATAATATATATATATATATATACATACATTTGTGTGCCTGTGTAATACTAAATGTATATATGTAGATCACCCGCGAGCAAGTGTGACTCACTCTGTCAAGATTTAATTTGTTAGTTTTAAAATTGTTCTCCATGTTTATTGTCTTTCCTACATGGAGTTTCTGAATTTTACACAACATATCCAAAAAGAATGTTACGAATAAATCACATGGACAAATCTAGCATCGGAAGTAAGATACATGTAGGATTGTTTAAGTTGAATCATGCAGGAATTATTTTGGTCCACACGAATTAGACAAAGATTGTCACAATCAGAATAGAAAGAAAGGTATGTCCCCAAATGATGTAATTTCAGGGATAAAATGGGGATAAATTTATTATAAAATTCTGTAACACATAACATAGTTATTTTTGGACAAAAATAAAATTACACAAATACACACACTCACATATGATTCACTGTTCTTGAAATTTTGAAGAAAGAGACTAATAAGAAAATCTGCTCTACTACGTATTTTTTAATGTATACGTAAATTTTTGTTGAAAATTTATTAGGGTTATATAACATTTCTTTTAATTATTCAAATATTTCTTAAATATTAAAAATGTTTCTTTTAAATATTTTAGTTAAAATAAAATCAAGTTTAAATATACGTCTAACTGAAATTTCTGTCATAAAAATATATATTGGGTAATAATTTTTTTCAATGTATATAAGTAATATTTGATGATATTATGGTTAAAATTAGGATAATGTTAATGTAGGCTAACTTTTATTAAAAAAATAAGCGGAAATATCTACTATCTTTACTAATTGTATTTTCTCATTTTTATACAATATATCCAAAAAGAATGTTAAAAATAAGTCACATGAGGATTGCTAGAATCGAAAGTAAGTTACATGAAGGAGTGATATAGTTAAACCAAGCAGGAATTATTTTGGTGTAAAGGAATTCACGAAAGTTTGTCAAAATCAGAAGAGAAAGGAAGGTATGTTAACAGAGTTTGCGATTTCAGGGATGGAATGGGGATAACTTTATTATAAAATACAGTAACACATAAGCTAGTTATTTTTGGATAGCAATAAAATTACACACATACACACACTCACATATGATTCACTGTTCTTGGAATTTTGAGGAAGGAAGTTAATAAGAACATCTGCTCTTCTAATTGTTTTCTAAATGTATAATTAAATTCTTGGAGGGATATATAATATTTATAATATATATCATTTTTTAAATATTTTAGTTTAAGTTAAAAATCAAGTTTAAGATCACGTCTAACTGAAATTTCTGCCATAAAAATTATATATTGAGTAATATTGTTACAATGAATATAAGTACTATATGATGGTATTTTTGTTAAAAATAGGATAAATAATGTCATTTTAAGCAGACGTTTATTATAATGAAATAGTCTTATTAAATATTTACCAAGCTGAAATGTCTAATTCAAAACACTAATTTTTTTTTAAAATGTTAGTTACTAATAACATCTGCTGCTTTACGTAAGTAAACTTTAATTATTGTTATCTATATTGAAATTCGCCTACTTGAAGTAAAATAAAGCTAACTTTATTTAATAATTAAAGTCTTATAGTCCTCACAACACAGTATCAAAATGGCTCTTCAATAACGTTTTATTATATTCCAAGCAGAAATAAATACGAGTGAATCCGGGCGTCAAAAATATATATTAAAACATAATATTGTTTCATTGCATGACAGTCGAAATGAGAAAATGTACGGCTTACACTCAATCAATTATATCTTTTATACGCTTCCAAAACTTAATATATCGTGACTTTCATCAAAAGAAAATAAAGTGAACTTGTCAGCTGTCTTTCTCACCATGATCGAGAGCGTTAAAGGACTTCCATTTTTTGACTCCACAGCTAAAGAAAGAGCAGATAAATAAAAGATTTTACTAGACATTTTTTTTATTAATTCTTAACACGCGATTAATTTTTTAATCAATAACTTTGAGTTGCTTTAAGTTAAATCAAACGTCAGATGTATTATTACTTTGAGTATGGAAATAAATGAGACGAATTAAAGTTCCCCCAAATTTTTAATTAAACGTGCCACTCTTTGTAAGTTATGTTTCAAGAGTAATATTTATTGCAGACGATTCAAACTTTTGTCAAATATTGTCTACGAATTTTGTCTGTGAATTTGAGTTTCCATTACCTTTAATTATTTTCTTATAATATTAATAGTTATAATATATATTGACTTTAAAAAAATTGACTTGTAAATTATGTGTTCTTAAACGATTTAATTAACGACTAATTAGATATTCATAAAAATAAATAATGAATTGTTCATTTCGTTTCTATCCTCATTCATATAAAAATAAATAGTTAAAAAATTTTCATTTTAGATCCTCTGTATGCACTAAATGTATTATTATTTTTGTTAATTAACTTTAAAAAAATTATAAATGCAGCGATTTATTCCGCATGAAAAATATATTTTAAAAGCTTTCAACATTTCAAACAATCTAACCTCAAATTATTAAAATAATTTTACACATAAGTACTCCTTTGTGACTGTAAAAAAATTGTAATAATTTATAATTTGTAAAAGATAATGAAAAATGATTTATAGCTTTTATTTAATTGAAAACAATCATTTCCAAGTAAAAAGTTAAGACTTGTTCATATTTACATATTTTAGAATTAAATATTAAATTTATTTCAGAACGTTTATTCACATCTGGTAAATTCAAAATTGTAATTATTTTATGTTTCTGTTAAAGGAATGTATTATATGAAATAATGTTTAAATAATTAACTGTTTAAAATATTTTTACTTCGTCTTGTAAATGAATACCATCTCTTATAAATGGCATAATGGACGGAATTCGGGTATCCTTTAACTATTTTCTTATAATACCAATAGTTATAATATATATTAAATTTAATTTAAAAAATTCTGACTTTTAAATAATGTGGTATAAAACGATTTCTCTAATCTAATTTGATATTCATAAAAAAAGAATACATAGTTTATTTCGTTTCTTACCTCAATTATATAAAAATAAATAATAAAAATTTCCTTTTAGATCATTTGTATGCACTAAATGTATTATTATTTTTGTTAAATAACTTTTTTTAAAAAATTAGAAATGCAATAATTTATTAAGCATGAAAAATATATTTTAAAAGCTTTAAACATTTCAAACAATCTAACCTCAAATTATTAAAATAATTTTACACATAAGTACTCCTTTGTGACTGTAAAAAAATTGTAATAATTTATAATTTGTAAAAGATAATGGAAAATGATTTATAGCTCTAATTTAGTTGAAAAAATCATTTCTAAGTAAAAAATTAAAACTTGTTTATATTTACATATTTTAGGATTTTTATTAAATTTCTTTCAGAATATTTATTCACATTTGTTAAGCTCAAGAGTTTAATTAATTTTTGTTTCTGTTAAAGGAAGATATTATATGAAATAATGTTTAAATAATTAACTGTTCAATATAATTTTAATACTTCTTATAAATCAATACAAACTTTAATAAATGAAATAATGGACGGAATTTGGGTATCCTTTAATTATTTTCTTATAATACCAATAGTTATAATATATATTAAATTTAATTTTTAAAATTCTGACTTTTAAATAATGTACTATAAAACGATTTCTCTAATCTAATTACATATTCATAAAAAAAGAATACATAGTTTATTTCGTTTCTTGCCTCAATTATATAAAAATAAATAATTAAAAATTTTCATTTTAGATACTTTTTATGCACTAAATGTATTATTATTTTTGTTAAATAACTTTTTTTAAAATTATAAATGCAGCGATTTATTAGGCGTCAAAAATATACTTTAAAAGCTTTAAACATTGCGAACAATCTAACCTCAAATTATTAAAATTACTTTATACATAAGTACTCCTTTGTGACAGTAAAAAAATTGTAATAATATATGATTTGTAAAAGATAATGGAAAATGATTTAAAGCTCTATTTTATTTGAAAAAATCATTTCTATGTAAAACTTTAAGAATTGTTCATATTTATTTATTTTAGTTTCTATTTATCAGTATATTTTAGAATTTTATATTAAATTTATTTCAGAACATTTATTCAGATTTGTTAAGTTCAATATTTTAATTAATTTATGTTTCTGTTAAAGAAAGGTATTATATGAAATAATGTTTAAATAATTAACTGTTCAAAATATTTCTTAATTCGTCTGGGAAATCAATACAATCTTTTATAAATGACATGATGGACGGAATTTGGGTGTCTTTAAGTATTTTCTTATAACACCAATAATTATAATATATATATTGAATTTAATTTTAAAAATTTTGATTTTTAAATAATGTGCTCATAAACAATTTCTCTAATCAAACTAGATATTCATAAAAATAAATAAAACACAGTTCATTTTGTTCCTTTCTTTTTCATATAAAAAATAAATAATTAAAACTTTTCATTTTAGACCATTTGTATTCATTAAATGTATAATTATGTTTGTTAAATAACTTTTTTTAAAAACTTGAAATGCAACAATTTATTAAGCATGAAAAATATTTTTAAAAGCTTTAAACGTTTCGAACCGTTACCTCAAATTTCAACAATTGAAAACTTATTATCATTTTATAAATAAGTATTTAATTACAAAGTCCTTTGTGACATAAAAATAAATTTTTAAAATCATTTGTTAAAGATAATGGGAAATGATGTAAAACTTTAATCTAGTTGAAGGAATCATTTCTATGTAACAGTTTAAGAGTTTCTCATATTTATATATTTTAGGATTTTTATTAAATTTCTTTCAGAACATTTATTCACGTTTGGTAAGCTCAAGTGTTTAATTAATTTTTGTTTCTGTTAAAGGAAGGTATTATATGAAATAATGTTTAAATAATTAACTGTCCGAAATATTTTTAATTTGTCTGGGAAATCAATACAATCTTTTATAAATGACGTGATGGATGGAATTTTTAATTATTTTCTTATAATATTAATAGTTATAAAATATATTAACTTGAATTTAAAATTTTTGACTGCTCTTAAACGATTTCTCTAATCTAATTAGATATTCATAAAAATAAATAATACATAGTGTATTTCATTTCTTTCTTTATTCATATAAAAAAGTAAATAAAACTTTGTATTTTAGATCATTTTTATGCACTAAATGTATTTTTATATTTGTTAAATTACTTTTTATAAGTAAAAATTGAAATGATTTATTAAGCATGAAAAATAGTTTTAAAAGCTTTAAACATTTCGAAAAACAGTGTTACTTCAAATTATAAAAATTAAAATCTTATTAAATGATTATTTTATACATAAGTAGTTAACTTTGAATTCCTTTGTGACTGTAAAATAAATTCTTACAATAATTTTAAAAGAGAATGGAAAATGATGTAAAGCTTTAATTTAGTTTAAAGAAACTTTTCTATGCAAAAATTTAAGAGTTATTCATATTTACATATTTTAGGATGTGTATTAAATTTCTTTCAGAAAATTTATTCACATTTGGTAAGATCAACATTTTAATTAATTTATGTTTCTGTTTAAGGAATGTATTATGTGAAATAATACTTAAATGATTAACTGTTCAAAATACTTTTATATCGTCTGGGAAATCAATACAATATTTTATAAAGAACATAATGGACGGAATTTGAATGTCCTTTAATTATTTTCTTATAATATTAATAGTTATAGTATGTATATATTGACTTGAATTTAAAAATTTTGTCTACTCTTAAACGATTTCTCTAATCTAATTAGATATTCATAAAAATAAATAATATATAGTGTATTTCATTTCTATCCTCATTCATATAAAAAAGTAAATAAAACTTTTCTTTTAAATCATTTGTATGCACTAAATGTATTATTATTTTTTTAAATAATTTTTTTTAATTAAAAATGCAAAGATTTATTAAAAATGAAAAATATTTTTAAAAAGCTTTAAATATTTTGAAAAATGTTACCTCAAATTAAAAAATTGAATGTTTATTAAATTACCATTTTACACGTAAGTAGTTAATTATAAAGTACTTTGTGACATTATAGTATATTTTTAAAATTATTTGTTAAAGAGAATGGAAAATGATGTAAAGCTTTTATTTCGTTGAAAGAATCATTTCTATGTAACAGCTTAAGAGTTTCTCATATTTACATATTTTGGGATTTTTATTAATTTTTTTTCAGAACATTTATTCACATATGGTAAGCTCAAAAGTTTAATTAATCTTTGTTTCTGTTAAAGGAAGATATATGAAATAATATTTAAATAATTAACTGTTCAAAATATTTTTAATTCGTCTGGGAAATGAATACAATCTTTCATAAATGACATGGTGGATGGAATTTGTTTGTCCTTTAATTGTTTTCTTATAATATTAATAGTTATAATATATATTAACTTGAATTAAAAATTTTTAACTGCTCTTAAACGATTTCTCTAATCTAATTAGATACTCATAAAAATAAATAATACATAGTGTATTTCATTTCTTTCCTCATTCATATAAAAATGTAAATAAAACTTATCATTTTAGATCATTTGTATGCACTAAATGTATTATTATTTTTGTTAAATAACTTTTTATAAGTAAGAAATGAAATCATTTATTAAGCAAGAAAAACAATTTTAAAAGCTTTAAATATTTCGAACAATGTTACCTCAAATTAAAATTTGAAAATTTATAAAATTTACCTTTTATACGTAAGTAGTTAATTATAAAGTCTTTTGTGACAGTAAAATAAATGTTTACAATAATTTGTAAAAGAGAATGGAAAATGATGTAAAGCTTTAATTTAGTTGAAAGAATCATTTCTATGTAACAGTATAAGAGTATCTCATATTTACATAATTTCGGATTTTTATTAAATTTCTTCCAGAACATTTTTTCACATTTGGTAAGATCCAAAGTTTAATTATTTTTTGTTTCTCTTAAAGGAAGGTATTATATGAAATAATGTTTAAATAATTAACTGTTTAAAATATTTTTAATTCGTATGAGAAATCAATACAAACTTTTATAAATGACATGATGGACATAATTTGGGTGTTCTTTAATTATTTTTTATAATATTAATCGTTATAATATATATTGACTAGATTTTAATCTTTTTGACTTGTCTTAAACGATTTCTCTAATATAATTAGATATTCATAAAAATAAATAAAACATAGTGTATTTCATTTCTATCCTCATGCTTATAAAAAGTAAATAAAACTTATCCTTTTAGATCATTTGTATGCACTACATGTATTATTTTCTTTTGTTAAATAACTTTTTATAAGTAACAAATGGAACTATTTATTAAGCAAGAAAAATAATTTAAAAAGTCTCTAAACATTTCGAACAATGTTAATTCAAATTAAAAAAAATTGAAAACTTATTAATTTATCATTTTATACATAAGTAGTTAATTATAATGTCCTTTGTGACAGTAAAATAAATTTTTAAAATGAGGTGGTAAAGATAATGGAAAATGATGTAAAGCTTTAATTTAGTTGAAAGAATCATTTCTATGTAACAGTTTAAGAGTTATTCATATTTACATATTTTAGGATTTTTATTAAATTTCTTTCAGAACATTTATTCACATTTGGTAAGCTCAACAGTTTAATTAATTTCGGTTTCTGTCAGAGGAAGGTATTATATGAAATAATGTTTAAATAATTAACTGTTCAAAATATTTTTAATTCGTCTGGGAAATCAATACAATCTTTTATAAATGACATGGTGGACGGAATTTGTCTGTAATTTAATTATTTTCTTATAATATTAATAGTTATAATATATATATTAATTTGAATTTAAAATTTTTGACTGCTCTTAAACGATTTCTCTAATCTAATTAGATACTCATAAAAATAAATAATACATAGTGTATTTCATTTCTTTCCTCATTCATATAAAAGTGTAAACAAAACTTATCATTTTAGATACTTTACATGCACTAAATGTATTATTATTTTTGTTAAATAACTTTTTATAAGTAAGAAATGAAACGATTTATTAAACAAGAAAAATAAATTTTAAAAGCTTTAAACATTTAGAACAATGCTACCTTATATTATAAAAATTGTAAACTTATTAAATTATCATTTTATACATAAGTAGTTAATTACAAAGTCCATTGTGACAGTAAAATAAATTTTCACGATAATTTTAAAAGAGAATGGAAAATGATGTAAAGCTTTAAATTAGTTGAAATAATTATTTCTATGTTATTAATATTTATATTACATATATTTATATTATATAATATTTATATTATATAGAGTTATTAATATTTACATATATTAGAATTTTTATTAAATTTCTTTCAGAACATTTTTTCACATTTGGTAAGCTCAACAGTTTAATTAATTTCTGTTTTTATTAAAGGGAGGTATTATATGAAATAATGTTTAAGTAATTAACTGTTCAAAATATTTTTAATTCGTCTGGGAAATCAATAAAATCTTTTATAAATGACACGATGGGCGGAATTTGGATATAATTTAATTATTTTCTTCTAATATTAATAGTTATAATATATATTGACTGGAATTTAAAATTTTTGACTGCTCTTAAACGATTTCTCTAATCTAATTGGATATTAACCCATTAACGCCCAAATTATTTTATTTTGACGCAATGACATATAATTCATAAATTGGGTGTCTTTTACCATCAACATGAATATTATTATCGAATTTTATCAATACGTACCTTAGTCTTTTAAAAAAATGCTGGTCTAAAAATAGATCACTGGGCGTTCGGAGGATATATTTTAGCAAATACACAACAATCATTAGTACTTCCATAACGTGGTAAAATCGAACCAAATAGATAAAAACTAATGCATTTTCTTTTAAAAAACGTTTATTTATCCAGAATTTCACTATGTTACAGAATGTACTTAGTAAAGTTTAATTATTTTAAAATAATAAAATTTCAATGTTTCTACAGTTTAGTGTGGAATTTGAAGAAACACTTCTTGCATAAAGTTTCATCGCACTTCACAGAATATGTTAGGGGGCTTTCTTGGCATCCTACAAGTCGACAATGTCTTTGGCCCTTTCTTTGTCCCATATTGTGATCCCTTCTATAAAAGCGAACATCTTGACTGAAATTAGCTTTTGAGGATGAAGGAAAACTGTAAGGTCGACCTTTCAAAACCTTTTTTTCCGATTCCCAATTTTAGATATTTTACAGCAACAGCTCTTCGAAAATCTTACATGGGCATAGAATCACCTTTATGAACATTTCTGCAGAATACTTGCATTTACTACAGCCATATCAATTATTCGAGTGCATAGACACCAGTACCATGTTTTACCTCTTATTCTCTCCAAAAGGAGTTTTATCTTGATTTGTCATTCTTACGTTCAGCTGCTTTTGAAATATCTTGGAAATGAATATATGACTCTATTTTTAGGTAAGCATTTCTATTAAAAGAGTTCTGTACAAGACCTATCACTTAATCTTCCACATCACTC
>CM063504.1:109467271-109474771 GCA_032207245.1 Pardosa pseudoannulata
TATATGTATATATATATATAAATATATATATATATATATATATATATATATATATATATATATATATATAATATATATATATATATTTTATATATATATATATATATATATATATATATATATATGTATATATATATATATGTATATATATATATATATATATATATATATATATATATATATATATATATATATATATATATATATATAATATATATATATATAATATATATATATATATATATATATATATAATATATATATATATATATATATATATATATATAATATATATATATATATATATAAATTGTATATATATATATATATATATATATATATATGTGTGTGTGTGTGTGTGTGTGTGTGTGTGTGTGTGTATTATATCTATATGATATGCTAATATAAATTTAAAATCTATTTTAGTTTTCAAAAAGAATTAAAATATTAGAACAATTAAATTGGATTTTAATACTACAAATTCTATAATTTTATGTGCATTTTCTTTTAAAAATAATTAAAATGTAGTGTTTCCTTATTTATCTTATTAGTTTTATTAGAATTAATTTTTTTACAACTATAACGTAAAAAATGCCCTAGTTTTTAATTTCCAAGAGATTAAAGTAAAAACATGTAAAAAATGTCTGTATTTTTGGTATTTTTACAAAGAAAATTTATTATACACATCCTTCAGTTATTTAACATTTTAATTAATATTTTAATTAAAGTTATATTTTTTTTAAATTTCAAAACAGAAATATTAATATTGAACGGTGTAGCATAATGTAAAAACTAAATAATTTTATTTTCATTGAAGTTCCTTTAAATTTTAATACGTTTTAATCTTAAAAGTTAAATGAATAATTATTGTCCCAGTTTTTAGTAATTTGATTTTAGAAAATTACTAATAAATGGTTAACTTTTATTAAAAAGCTCCATTTGTAGACATAAGAATAAATATTAGTTGTATATTAGTAAGTATTCCTAGAAAATATTATAACTCGACAGATCAGTCGGTAAAGCTTCAAGAAGTTAAGGAAAATTCGAGACTCGAGGATTTATTTATTTATTGGAGACATTTTTTTTCAAAACGAAAGTTTTGAATTTGTGTACTAACTTTTGCTAGTTAGAAAACTTTTATAACCACAAACTTTCTAGTCAGTTTTTGGTGATTTGTATCGTTTGAAGATCACCCACATATGGAAAAGGAATAAAGATGTGATGAACATCTGCTAATAGTTTAAAAACTTTTATATGACTAAAGGAATTGATTGTGATATTTTTTAGAAACTCAACTCATATATTAAAATCAATAAAAAGTATTTTATTAAGCATTCTAAATTTTTCTTAGTTTTTAACATAATTCTTATAATTCAATTATTAAGTAATTCCTCAATTCATGATTAAATGATTATATTTATGTATGTACAATTCATTTTAAGAAATCCAAGCGTATTTTAAGAAAATTTTAAAATTATTGTCGTTAGATTGAAGTGCATATCATTATGTCTCTGAAAATTGCTAAAATTGCTCCAAACATGGAGGAGTCTTTCAATGAGCTAGTACACAATATATTCGATGTAACATCTGGAAACTAAAGAAACACGTCTGATTTGCAAAGGGATATCTGAAAGCCCACACACTATGTCTTAGTACAGCATGTAAATTTAAGTTTTCAGTATTCTAGATAGTTAAACTATGTCTTTTTTAAGAATTTTGCTCAACGTGAAATCATAATTAGTTGATCACTAACAAAATTGCATAGTAACTCCTCAATAAATTGCAGCATATTCCTTTAGGTTGGCTCATGAAATTTGAAATGTACTTCAGAAGCTCGTTATTTGGATTTGAAAGTATTTTAATGCATTTAATTTAGCACATTTAATTTGAAAGTATTTTAGTACATTTAATTTGATATTACTTAGCAATATAAAATTTTATCTACATGAGTTTTCCTGTGGTTTCTGATGAGTTACAAACATTATGAGTTAAAATCTCATACAAATACATTTCACGAAAATAAAAAGAGTAATTATATTAAAGAAAATATATATTTCAAACTATTTTGATACTTTTAATTTGATATTACTTTATGTAATAAATCTTTATCTACATGAGTCTTCCTGCATTTTCTGATGAGTTACAAACTTTGTGAGTTCCAGTCTCATACAAATGCAATTCAAGTATAGATAAAAAGTAATTATATTAAAGAAAATAGCTATTTCAAAGTATTTTGATACATTTAATTTGATATAAAACATACACCTTTGAGAAAAATATCTGAGAGCATTATAAAACTTTTAACTACTTTTCAGATTTGTTCCACTTTTTCTGAGATTCTATTATATTAGTTATAAGATTTGTCCCACAATAATCTTTTTCTCTTTCATCACAGCTCCATTCCCTAAGGTAAATAATGCTGTAAGAATGCATATTCTAAAATGCGTATCTTTTGATGTTTAAAATACCTAATCACTCCAATGGTTTTATAGTATATATATTTATCGAAATAAAATATGAAAATAGGACACAATAATGCTGCTTGCTTTGAGAAAAATATCTGAGAGCATTATAAAAACTTTTAACTACTTTTCAGATTTGTTCCACTTTTTCTGAGATTCTATTATATTAGTTATAAGATTTGTCCCACAATAATCTTTTTCTCTCTCATCACAGCTCTATTCCCTAAGGTAAATAATGCTGTAAGAATGCATATTCTAAAATGCGTATCTTTTGATGTTTAGATACCTAATCACTCCAATGGTTTTATAGTATATATATTTATCGAAATAAAATATGAAAATAGGACACAATAATGCTGCTTGCTTTGAGAAAAATATCTGAGAGCATTATAAAACTTTTAACTACTTTTCAGATTTGTTCCACTTTTTCTGAGATTCTATTATATTAGTTATAAGATTTGTCCCACAATAATCTTTTTCTCTTTCATCACAGCTCCATTCCCTAAGGTAAATAATGCTGTAAGAATGCATATTCTAAAATGCGTATCTTTTGATGTTTAGATACCTAATCACTCCAATGGTTTTATAGTATATATATTTATCGAAATAAAATATGAAAATAGGACACAATAATGCTGCTTGCTTTGAGAAAAAATATCTGAGAGCATTATAAAACTTTTAACTACTTTTCAGATTTGTTCCACTTTTTCTGAGATTCTATTATATTAGTTATAAGATTTGTCCCACAATAATCTTTTCTCTCTCATCACAGCTCTATTCCCTAAGGTAAATAATGCTGTAAGAATGCATATTCTAAAATGCGTATCTTTTGATGTTTAGATACCTAATCACTCCAATGGTTTTATAGTATATATATTTATCGAAATAAAATATGAAAATAGGACACAATAATGCTGCTTGCTTTGAGAAAAATATCTGAGAGCATTATAAAACTTTTAACTACTTTTCAGATTTGTTCCACTTTTTCTGAGATTCTATTATATTAGTTATAAGATTTGTCCCACAATAATCTTTTCTCTCTCATCACAGCTCTATTCCCTAAGGTAAATAATGCTGTAAGAATGCATATTCTAAAATGCGTATCTTTTGATGTTTAGATACCTAATCACTCCAATGGTTTTATAGTATATATATTTATCGAAATAAAATATGAAAATAGGACACAATAATGCTGCTTGCTTTGAGAAAAATATCTGAGAGCATTATAAAACTTTTAACTACTTTTCAGATTTGTTCCACTTTTTCTGAGATTCTATTATATTAGTTATAAGATTTGTCCCACAATAATCTTTTTCTCTTTCATCACAGCTCCATTCCCTAAGGTAAATAATGCTGTAAGAATGCATATTCTAAAATGCGTATCTTTTGATGTTTAGATACCTAATCACTCCAATGGTTTTATAGTATATATATTTATCGAAATAAAATATGAAAAATAGGACACAATAATGCTGCTTGCTTTGAGAAAAATATCTGAGAGCATTATAAAACTTTTAACTACTTTTCAGATTTGTTCCACTTTTTCTGAGATTCTATTATATTAGTTATAAGATTTGTCCCACAATAATCTTTTTCTCTTTCATCACAGCTCCATTCCCTAAGGTAAATAATAGTGTTTTCTATATAGAAAAATGTCCATAATTTCACGCTCTGGAAATACTATGAATTATTGAATGAATTGGTTTCAGACACTCATAAAATATAGATAGTAAGATATTGTCTATAGAAATGGTAGTAGTTTTATATACGTTTCGTATTAACTCATAAAAATATACTTATGATTGCAAAAGTAATTTGTTAGGAAAACCAAATGTTTGCACTTCGTTTCCCAAGATAAAATAACACACATAATAAAACTCCAATCTCTTGATTCAACGAAACTAAGAATGGGCTATTTAAATAAAACTATTGTTTTATAAAGTTTGTATCAGTTATATCCTTCCAAATGAATAATATAATAAAATTGATATTTTATTGATGCATTGTTTGAAGAACTTATATATTTTGATATTTTAAATAAGTTATAGATACACAGTAAAATTTGAAAAGCATTATTGCCTTCCATATCTTTGCAAAAAATAAATATTGCTTGTTTTGCATAGCATTTGTTAGTTCTCTTTAAAATAAAATCAAAATTAACAATGCTATAATATACAGAACTAGTTTCATCTTTAGATAGAATAAACCATATTTCAAATATATTTGTTTCCTCTAATATCTTATAAAATTTTGAAATATTTCTTCGAATGTAACAAAAGCAATCCGCCTAAATTAATAAAATTTATATTATCAGAGTCCAGATATTTTATTTCTTAAAATATCTTAAAATAAATAAAATTTTTAATAAAAAGTAAACTTTCATTTCCTTTTCAAGTGTCATTTTTAAGATCTTGTCCACATATTTAAATTCAAAATATACGAAAAAACATAATATGATACGAGGATTCGAATCTAAATTTTAATTAAAACCCGATATCAGGCTAAAAGTATTCTTTTAAGTATAATTTTACTTTATTTATTACTTCATTAAGATACAATTACTTCATATATTTTTCAATGGAGGATGTTAAGCAGGCTGATTAAAAATCTTAATTTCGTCAATACACAAAAAATATAAAAATTATATCATTACTCGTGTAATATTGTGTATTCTCTTCCTAAAGCATAACATTTTCACCGAAAAAACACCAATACACATTATTAATACCGTTAATTTTGAGGTAGTATCGGTATCATTTTCTGTAGAACCACACAATCATATTCGAGGAAAATACTCTGTTAAATGCAGTACAACCTGTGTCTGAATTATTTAAACGATGGGGTTAAGAATGTCTATACCATACAAAATACATAACCGGGACTTGAAAATTTCTTCAAAATTATAGAGATCCTTCAAGTATAGAATAGTGATCTTTTCAATATACCATGTACTCCTGTAGATATCCTGCAACTAACAAATAATTTCCAACAGGTTCTAACCAATACTAGAGATAACTTGACAAACTTTAAAGCTTCCTAACACTCATCTATTTTTTGAATGAGTTATAAATCACTAGTTCCAAATGGCCTATATTAAACTCTCCATTTTACTAGATTTAAGTTTATCATAATTGAACTGTACTTGTATAAACCTTTCTTTAACACTATTACGTTAATATACAGATTTTATGAAATTATATCAGTATCTGTTTTCGATTGGATCTCACTTTCATAATACACACACACACACACACACACACACACATATATATATATATATATATATATATATATATATATATATATATATATATATATATATATAGATATATATATATATATATATATATATATATAAGTATATACAGTTATATAACAAATATATAATTGTTAACACTATTACATGATAAATTACTTAAAATTAGAAAATATAAATTTTTTTAAAATTTTTTATGACATTTCTTCTTTTTCTGAAAACGAAAATAGCCTCATTTTAAAATAAAAGTCTCGCCATTAATCTTTTGTATTTAATATGAAGTATTCGCCGTTTGGATCCATAAATCTTTTATGTCCTTTGTTCCGACGCGAATTAAGTGAGCAGAGAGCTGCCTAAGAACGCCGTGGGAAAATTATTGCATATTTACCCTAACTCGGCAGCTTTTTGGGAGAATTTGTCCTGCTGAAACTAATAAACGACCTCAAAATCTATTAGGGAAAGAGAAAGCAATTACTCTATCATGCTCAACGAAACGTGAAAGACAGGCCTTTCTTGATTCACTGGTGATGAGGAGTCACACAATATTACTCTCGCGAAGTTCTGGTGACTTGCGGGAGTGAGAGAAATGATTTATGCTTGCCCAGAAATATATATATATATATATATATATATATATATATATATATATATATATATATATATATATATATATATATATATATATATATATATATATATATATATATATATATATATATATATATATATATATATATATATATATATATATATATATATATATATATGATCATTCTGTAAATAATATGCTCGATGGATACGGAATTCGTTATCTCTATTACGATTGTTGGGAAATATGGAACTTTTTATAGTTATATATATATATATATATATATATATATATATATATATATATATATATATATATATATATATATATATATATAATATATATATATATATATATATATATATATATATATATATATATATATATATATATATATATTATATATGTATATATATATGTATAATATATATATATATAATATATATATATTATATATATAATATATATATATATATATATATATATATATATATATATATATATATATATATATATATATATATATATATATATATATATATTATATATATATATATATATATATGTATATATATATATGTATATATATGTATATATGTATATATGTATATATGTATATATGTATATATGTATATATATATATATATATATATATATATATATATATATATATATATATATATATTATATATATATATATATATAATATATATATATATATATATATATATGTGTGTGTGTGTGTGACAAGTCATGATCCAGTATTAAGGCGAATGGAAAACTATCTTCTTGATAATAATAAGTTTTATTAAATCATCGTTCTTAATGAAAGCAACATGCACCATTTTCATTGTTTTGTGGCGGAGCTATGCGTGGAATAGGTGTTGACCGCTCCATGTCCACGCGTTGATTGTTCTTATTTGTTTGCAATCTGATCAAAGTCTTCTAAAATGCTTCCACCTAAGAGGATTATCCTGAAAGTTTACTGGAGCGTGGGCCCTTTTCATTTATTTTATTATTATAAAAGAGTTGTCTTTATATTATATATATATATATATATATAATATATATATATATATACTATATTATGTAGAATAATATTAGGATATTTTGAAGATATCTGAACTCTTCCTGATATCATTTCAATAAAGTATAACTATTTCTCAACCATTGTATAAAATAACAATAAATAA
>CM063504.1:109479771-109482271 GCA_032207245.1 Pardosa pseudoannulata
TCTTGTTTTTAACGTATATATATATATATATATATATATATATATATATATATATAATATATATATATTCACTCGCTTACTCTGACTTGAAAGATGGTTCCATCATTTTACCACTCTATTACTAATTTTTGGGTACGTACAAATCTAAATCATCATGTACCAGGGATTTTTGAGTTTAGCACAGCGTTTCCGATACGTATCAGTCAACCCAGACGAAGGTATGTTTTAAAGACAATGTCTTCACGAAAATAAGTCTTGATAATACCTCTGGTACAAATTAGAAATCCTTGTAGCTACTCCATGTCTGATAAGCATATGGGATATTCCGTTATAGTATATGTCATGACTTCTAAATGAGCACACGAACAAGATGATTTCGTATTGTAACAACATATCGTCTTTCTCAGTCCATCTATCATATACTGTATGATTGTTATTATGTTAGGAGTTATGTTAAAGACTCAATCAGCTTTCTTCCGCGGTCATAGAAATAAGCTCTAGTGTAATAAGAATGCAGTTAAATTTCAATGATAATTCCGGTGGCCTTCTTTAAGGTTATCTGAACATTCTGACCTCATGCTTAGGTTTGTAGTGCTAGACTCAGATTTTATTGGTCTAATTCTATGGGAATGGACTTTGTAGAAAAATAGGGGTATATCCACTCTTTTGGCATTTAAAACGGTGTTATTGATTTTCCTGCAATAGCACCAATTATTTGTAGATGATTTCTGTACTAAAATTTCTATCAATAAACGTAAGGCGCGTCATTTGACATGAATATAACGTTCATTTGCGAATCTTAATTTTGATATTCGAGCCTGGTCACAAAGTAACTATCTATTATATAAAAATAAAAATTTTAATATATGTAAACAAAAACCACTTGTGTTGTAGTTTCAAGTATTGGAGCACTTCTGTACTAAGATTTTATATGTAATAAATGTAAAGCGCATTATTTGAAATGATGCACTAAACGAAAATATTTTTGGACAAATGACAACATTTAAAAGGGAACCTTCATTTTTGAACCTTGTTTGTGTAGAGAAAAACCTGATAGTGAAGATATTATTTATTTTATGGAAAGAAACCGCATAAACTTGCTATATATGGTCACGTCATATGGCAAAAATCTACTAAATTCGATTTCAGAGAGTCTCAAATCAAAGGAAGTCTCAAGTCAGTACTTCAATTTAACGACCATCGCTATGTTTTACTTATGTAGATCAATGTTAGAAAAGTTAATTCATGGATAGGAAGCGTACGTAAGGTTGTCTAAAAGTTATGGCTGTCAAAGTAAATCACTTTTTGTGTATTAACGTGATACATATCAGACAGGATAAAACTTCAACTCTCTTGTGAACTATATGTATTTCCAAGAAACAGATCTTCAATATTTACTGTTTTCAGAAGAGTTCTTAATTGAGAGTTACTTACTAAAGAAAACAAATCAGTATGGTGGAGATTGGAGCACTGATAAATGAGATCATGAAACCGTATTTTCAGATTTTAAGACAGCTGATTTGTCCTGATTTAATTCTAATGCATTGAAAACCGTAGTTATATATATCCCATTTGCTCGAAAATAATCTGGAAAGTAGATATTTATGAGGTGGATGGACCAGTCATATTTCCTAATTTCAACACTACAAAGCATGTGTGCGGGCTGAAGAGGGCAATTGCAACTCGGATTCCACCTCTCCTCACTTAAAAAATTACACTGGCTGTAAACAGCGTTGAATAACGAGGGAGCTGTTCCCCAAAGAAACACTTATGTGATTCATGAAATCTCAATGTAAGACATGTCAGATGGGACTTTACCTCCCAAAAACATCTCTTTATTGCCACTTTTTAATTTCTTCGTATAAATGTCACGTACGATGTATTATACCTGATGAACTATTTTGCTTTGTATAAAATAAAAGTATGCTGAAACCAAATTTATTTAAAATATATTCAGTAAGTATGGAGGTAATCACCAAATAGAATTTTTATCTTTATTTTAATCCACACAATATTAAGGTTCTCGTGTAATTATCACTACTTTGACGATCATACAAAATTTAATTAATCCAATTTCTTTTTGAATATACACTTCAGATTTGATCGGGTTGCAATTAGGAAGTATATGAACAACTAGGTTTAGCGTTATCACACGTAAAACCACAAACTTTACAAAGTTTAAATATGACCATTTTACGGATTACCAATGTTTGTTTAATAGATAATACTTTGTTGTCTTTTACATTTAAAAATTTCTCAATTTAACACAAAGGACAATTTATTTAATACAGTAATTTAGAAACAAAAATGTAGAACATTTAAATCCCTTCATACAATAATACTTTACAATATATGGTATATTAATTTAATACTGATTTGGAGTATTAGAAACTAAGTACATCATATTTTTTATAAAGACATTGCTTAATTATCTCCATAAACCTTAACATCGAGCCATGAAAATAAATCTTTGAAAAAAATTGTTGGTATGTATTTCTAG
>CM063504.1:109487271-109492271 GCA_032207245.1 Pardosa pseudoannulata
GGAAATATTATACTTTTGAAATAAAAAACACTCTAAAATTAAAACAATGAAAAAGTGACCTATATAATAAACTTTATATCCATAAAATCCTCCAGATAAATAAAGAGTACCTTTAGCTAACACCAAATTTCATTTTTATATTTTGTCTTTTATTCTTTTAGCCTGTGTGTCTTGTAAATTGTGAAGATCAACTCGTTTTTCAACCAACTTATTACGGGTTACATCACATTTCCTGAATGTAAACAAGTTTTGGATGTACTATATATCTAAACATTGTCTTGTCTGTTACTCGCAATCTACTGCGAATTTTTAAAAGCGGTTTTTTAATATGTACAGACAGAAATGGAGAAATTTTAGATTGATCTATGTTTTAATCGTTTAAAACCCTTGAGTCCCTTCATGGACACTGCGGGCATTTTCTCGGCTCAAACAACCAAATCTTATACTCATAATTATGAGATCGATGACTTTGCAGATTATGCTCTTTTCTTAAAATAAGAGGCTTAATTTGAATATATATATATATATATATATATATATATATATATATATATATATATATATATATATATATATATATATATATATATATATATATATATATATATATATATATAATATATATATATATATATGTATATATATATATATGTATATATATGTATATATATATATAAATATATATATATATATATATATATATATATATATATATATATATATATATATATATATATATATATATATATATATATATATATATATATATATATATATATATATATATATATATATATATATATATATATATATATATATATATATATATATATATATATATATATATATATTAAATGATATGAACATATGATAATAGGATATGAACACCATACATAATAGGGTATTGTATAATTAATACCTAATAAGATCCTTTGTATTAAAAGTTAATTTATAACGTAAATATTTCATTTCAACAGATTTAAGATATTTCGTTGAAGGAGTTAAGAGTATTTTAAGATAGTGCTGGGAAAATCCATTGAGTAAAAGTTCGTAACTCAGAAATTTCGTAAATTTACCCATTCATCTGATAATCTTAGTATGCAATGCTTGTTACTATTGCGAAAGCCATGCGTAAAACTGAACTTGCCAAATACCTGTATACATAGAAAGATAATTGCAGATACACAGATATAACAAACATTCATCCCTTTAACTCGATATTCACGGTGACGAAAAAATACTTATACAATATGATAAATAAGCAGTCTTTAGCAAATCATTTAACCTTTTCATCTTTTTTTTAATTTAAATTCATGTTGTTAATTAAATTATCAATATACATGTGGTGCAAATTTACTTTAAGAAACCACATAGCATTAATTTCACAAATTTTACTTCATAATTATAGTATATTATTTTATTTAATTGTTAACGATACTATTATATGCTTAAATCAATTTAAGAAATTACATATTAAAGTAAGTTTATTAACATTATGGAATACTTTCCCAGTTTTACAAATACAATTCTCAATATATCTTTAAAAAATGATCTATCCCGACTTTCAAAGACTTTATATTAAACATCATAAATATTTCTATAATGTCACATTTATCCATCTCAAGCTAAGAGTTACAACTTTGCAAAGATAGTAACAAGAAGTACAAATTATGCAACAGAGTACAATTCAAAAATAAATTATATTCTGTTCATATTCAAAACTTCATGATCTCTTTTATATAGAAATAATTACAAAATGTAAATATTCGTAAATTTTAATATAAGGATTACAATTTAAATTCATTATTCTTTAAATTCAACTATACATATAAAAAGTAAAACCTGAAAAATTATTAAATGCAATTGTAGTTAAATATACAAAATGAATTAAAAAATATGAAAGATAAAAAGTTAAAAATAATATAAAATTGAAAGAATAATTATCTCTGTTTAAATTTTAATAAATTAACATAAAATCGAAAATTAGAATAAATTTTCAGCATAACGACAACCTGTTAAATCAATAAGTGATATAATCTACTTAGAAACAAAAAACTTATGACTCAAAATTTCATTTATTATAAACACATTTTTTTCTTCAGTTACATATGTCATGCTTCTTTCCTTTGAGATCTGTTTCGTGTGACACACAATTACTCGACAAAAAAATTCACCTTCCTCCCTATCAGTCTTTTCAAATCGGTTTTACTGTAGAAGGGACACAAAAAGGAGAAAACAAGCAGCAAAGAGGTTGTTCTATACTAGGATTCTGTCGACGTTTCAAAACGACGTCTACAAATTACTCTTTCTTTAGACTAACCATCGTTTTTGTACTTTTATAATGGACAATTGTTGTGCTACAAAATTTCTCCCTGTGAATGAGGTGGATTCCGCCTGAAAGAAAGGCATTTATTCGTGTATTTAGAAGATTGTATACATTTTCTCATTATATCTACATTTATATATTATGATAGATTTATTTTAAAATTTCAATAAATATGTATATATATATATATATATATATATATATATATATATATAATATATATATATATATATAAATATATATATATATATATATATATATATATATATATGCGTAATGAGACTGACTTCTCGATGGGGTGTTGCAGTCATGGCCATGAAAATGATACCGTTTCAGCTATAGACTTTTATTAAGACAACTTTGAAGGACGGGTTCCCACTTCATCATAGGGACAAACTGAAGGGTCAGCTAGCATAAAGTTCTATTTACAAGACCATTAACACCTGAGTCAACATCTGTGGGAAAATATCTCTAGGAAAAACTGTCTCCGCTAGCGTGTATCTCCTTTTTATTTGGAAATTTCCTAAATTGTCCGCTAGGGCCATGTAGGTTTATAATTGGCCAGGCCCCTTCTCTGAGGGCGTAACCTGTAGCCCTAGTGGTCAATTTAGGTTCGGGGTTAAAAAGGGGAATGGAAAATGACGCGGGAAGTTTTACCCTTGATTTAAGTTTTGAAAACACCTGAGAATTTTCCTTACATATATATATATATATATATATATATATATATATATATATATATATATATATATATATAATGTATCAAAATTGTTTCAGTTTAATCTCTCTTTAAAAACCTCCCTTCTTTTATTCTAATTTCTAAAAAATATATTTTCAAAACCACAAAATGTCGGAAACAAAGGACTTAAAATCCTAAGTTAAGACTAAGTTTCTTTTCCCTTAGGAAAATTCTGCCTGTCTGGGGTATACCTATGTTGGAGCAAAGTGTTTGTTCGCATTATTGTGATGTATGCAGTCGATTGCAAATATGTCTTTTTAGCAACTACTCAATAAACATTTAATTCATTCTCAAAAAGGTGTGTAATGGAGTGCCACCATCACAAATAATTTGTTTCTCAAAAGAGATGGAGAAATGGACTTCGTTTATGTGAAGACAGACGGCACCCCGATGTCTAAACTTTTGTGTACTACATATAGAGAAACAACAGGGCAGACAGCCGGGTACACAGACTGACAGCCATACGGTTGATCGTCGGAACCAAAAGTCTTCAAAGAGAGCCTCCGGAGAGTTAGATCTTTCGCCGACATGAAATTCCGGAGACTCCCGTATCTGCAGTTGGATATTGTCTAGCCAAGACCAATCAAGTTGGTTGAAGGTGAGATCATCGCTAGATAATCCAATCATGAAATTTTGGGTGAGGCCCCCAATCTTATATGGCCCCTCCCCTACAAAAAGACGAGATGAGATTTTTTTAAGAACAGTTAGGTAGCTAGCAGTCAACTAATTCGGAGGTCATCTACACCAGTCTCTCCATTGGAGAGTTTTCTTAGCGAAAATCTCAGCTTGGTATAAATCTCTTTCTGATATTGTTAATGATACCCTATGCATTGGGTTTTCTTTTTATTGGATTCCTCTTCAGGATCCGTCACCGTATATTCCTAATACAAGTTACACCTTTATTTTTATCTTCTTCGAAGATAGCAATTTGCAACTAAAAACACCCATGTCTAATTGAGTGTGTTGTCTTCATAATTACTACCGAGAACTATTAACCCGAATCTATCACAACTTGTTTTCTTCCGTCGGTTCTCAAACACTTAGGCAGTGTATTAAAATGTACTCCCCGATTCAGGCCTACGTCTATTGTATCAAATAATTATGAACTTTAATTGCATTGTGTGTTTACAGCTGCAAGGTGTAAATAAATTTATTTAATCAAGAAACATCTGATATTTTTCCTTGTGTCACCGGGGGGTACGTGTATGTTATAGGTGTTTCTCTTCAATGTGGCCCGACAGCTACATTATTTATTATTTTATCTATCTTAAGCCTATTTTATTAGGCTTCTCCTTGCCCAGTACGCTAGACAAGTAAAACAATTGGGCTACAATAATTTATAGTGACTGGCAATTATTACCTTTCTTTATTACATATACAATATATCAAAACTTTTACATTTAAAATATCGCTTAAAATGCTTTTTTTTCTATTTTTATCCTTTTATATTTATATTCCCAGTACAGTAATATTGTATTTAAAGGAGTGTACTTGGATTTAATTTTTTTACTTGTCTTCCAAAGCTAAGTTTCGTATAAATACTAACTTTCTGTTCACTAGCCACATTTTCCAGTTGTCTCAATAAAATAATTCCCTTTTTCCAATGATTAAATTTCTTTTCTAACTGTTAATAATGCTGATTAAGCCGCTCTTGGGAAAAAATCGTATCTTCACTCTCTTTCGGAAAACTTTTGTAATAGAAAGTTATATTTATGTTAACAGTCCATGTCAGAGATCATTTTCTCATTCCATATCTTGTTAGAGAAATATGTTCTTCGTTAATCTTAAAAAAATTTTCAAAATTCCAATTTGTTGCTTTTTTATAATGGAGCCAAGACTTCGAATTACTTAGACCCTGTCGTAGTCAAGTAAGGCGGGCAATTAGCTATAATAGGGACTTGTAATCGGCTGATTATTGTAATGTATATATTGACT
>CM063504.1:109502271-109504771 GCA_032207245.1 Pardosa pseudoannulata
TTGTAGACAGAACAGATCCGAGAAGTCCTAGGAAAATTTTCTTGCACATAAGCACACACTGCATGTGTAATGTAGTTTCATTTATGTATTTTATACATTTAGAAAACGACTATGATATATTAATGTATAAAGTAGCTGATTTTTCAATAAAATACACCTAAATGAATCTGTTTTTTGGAGGTTCTATTACTTTATTTTGTTATAGTAGAATTAGTTAAAATTATTTAGAACATAATATTGTATTAATTAGAAATTTAAATTTTATTATTTTGCTAAACGTCTTACGCA
Source organism: Pardosa pseudoannulata (assembly GCA_032207245.1). Taxonomy (NCBI): domain Eukaryota; kingdom Metazoa; phylum Arthropoda; class Arachnida; order Araneae; family Lycosidae; genus Pardosa; species Pardosa pseudoannulata. Next base: position 109,502,560 of record CM063504.1, read on the forward strand.
TTTCTCTGTAAGATGAATGTGTATACGACTTTAACAAAAATTTGTTTAAAAAATATGCTTACGATTGAAATTGACAGACATGATATTAAATTTTCCCCTTCATGAAAGCATATAGAATCTAGCTCTTGAACTAATTTTTTAATTAATACATTTCACAATTGTGTGATATGCAAGTATAGTAGTAATGCGTGGTTACTGACATCAGCAGAAATTTTTAAAAATATATGATATATTTCATGTTATTCAAATTTTTAGAAAAGCAATGGTTGAGAATTTATGTAGTTTCCATTTTGATATATTCCCATTTTAAGCCTTAAATAATCTATAACATGCTTGTGTAGGAGTACATGTTTAATTGATTAATGTTAAATGCAATACTATTTCTATTCTGAAGAAATCGAAATTTTACTGGTTCATATTTTCTTATTTCAAACAATTCCATATGTTACGATTTTAAAAATCCAGTCATAAGACATTCATCTATGTTTTAAATATTGTATCTGTTGTTACAAATGTTTATCATAGATAACAGTATTGGTCTACATTTCAGTGAAACTTTTTCCCTCTTCAATAATTAAACATAAAATTAGAAATTAAAACATTCTCTTAAATTTGAATACCTACATCGGCGTACAAAAATAAAAAAAAATCTTTTGATATTTATTCTTTTGTTTTTCTTTTTATAGTTCTGTGTAGTTCAACAGTCTATAAAATCTATTAAAACGGCTACACAGATTTCAGACATAAATGTAAGAACCAGATTATAATGCAGTTAAAAAATTTGTTAAAAAATAATTTAAATTATACAAGTATATTTATTGAAAAGTTAAATTAGCATTGAATACGACTACACAGAAAAGAGGAAGACTACAAGACTTTTGTAAGCTACTAACAAGCAAAATTATATCGTTAGTAAGAAATATAATAGCCCCTAACAGTCATTAAACGTATGCATCGTCTGTACATACGGATAACAAGGTTGTCATGTTCACGATATATTGTGATTAATTTAGAATGCACTGCTAATAAGAGCTGTGAAAGCGTTGCTAGAACCTGGTTACTAACTTCGAAGCGTTTTCTGAGTGTGTCTCACAGGTTTACGATTTCGTTTATATTCAGGAAACTTTTGGGTAAACCCAAACGTTTAATATTCTCAATGTCTTAGTACTCTTTGACACTTTCTGTACGACGAGGTGCATCGTTATCCTCAATAAATTGAAATGCTGGGTCAATAGCATCTGTAGAAAGACTAATTTAATAAAAGAAAATCTCTGTATGTTAACTTTAGCGACTGAACTTTTCCGAAAACAAGTAAGACGTCTACCAAACATTACACCTCAACAACCAAGAACTACGATAAATCCTGTGTTCAACGGACAATAGCTCGTGTTCTTTGCTCTGTGTCTAGATGCGTATACGTCTTATATTGAAAGCTCGACTAATCTGGTTCTAGATCGTAAATATTTTTGAATTACAATGACCACACGAATGTCTAACGTTGTTCCTCTCTGCCGAAAGTCTTTTGAGTTCATGATACGATTCGGTGAGCATTTATGAAATCTTTGGTTGCGTTTAAAAGGATTTCACTTTCGTCCAAATTTCCAGTAATTCTGCCATCGAGCCTGGATGTGAACATGGTATTGATTGTTGACCACATCCCATTTACGCTCAACGGTGGCAATTTTTCGACATTAAGGATTTCGATTTAAATTTTTCATATTAATATGGAAACACTGACAGTGTGTTTTATAGCATTTGTACAATCTCCAAGTAAGACTGTCAAGCGATGGCCAAACGGAGAGCTTCTCTTCTATACATGTGTTCGCGCTTTTTAATCCTACTAATGGTATTGATTTTTGTACCTTTTTTGAATTGTCCTTATATAGTAGGTCACCGTGTCATTAACAGTCGTGAGCAAAAGAGCAGATCATTATGAACCAAAACCAATAAAACGAATTACATATACGCGCGTTGTGTTACAAGAACTTTCTATCTTGTTCTATTATTATGTTAATATTTTCACTTCGCCCTTAATTATTATATATTAGTCTGCATATCTGAAATTCTAAAACATCTGAAACCACATTCTGTTATAAATTTCATTCTTAAATGTTTTTAAAACGAATGGTAACAGATATAATATACTATCCCTGAAATTTGTCTATATCCTCCGTTATATAAAGGTAAGATGTGCAAAAGACTCGTACATACA
>CM063504.1:109509771-109517271 GCA_032207245.1 Pardosa pseudoannulata
AATAAATAATGAAGAATAAATTTTAAAGCTGTGTAGATAATGTCTAAGAGTGTTTATTTTAACTAGTTTAGACAATATTTAATGCAAAGATGGATTAGTAACTGTAGGAAAATATTACTAGTCCCAGATAGGGGTATGAAATCCTTCCTTAGTTCTAAATACCAAAAGGTTTTACTAATCATATAATTCATTATCTTATCTAAATTCTTCTTTTGTTTGCTAAAATTCCTGTAATTAGCAAATTTATAGCAATTATTCATGATTTTAAAGATAGAATGTCCTATAATATAACTACATTAGATTAAATTAAACAACATGGAGAACTCGGCATGATTTATTGTGAAATTCTATACACCAAGCAATAAATAATGAAGAATAAATTTTAAAGCTGTGTAGATAATGTCTAAGAGTGTTTATTTTAACTAGTTTAGACAATATTTAATACAAAGATGGATTAGTAGTTGTAGAAAAATGTTACTAGTCCCAGATAGGGGTATGAAATCCTTCCTTAGTTCTAAATACCAAAAGGTTTACAATTTATATAATTAATTACCTTATATAAATTCTTCTTTTGTTTGCTAAAATTCCTGTAATTAGCAAATTTATATCAATATTCATGATTTTAAAGATAGACTTCCGATAATATAACTACATTAGATTAAATTAAAAAACATGGAGGATTCGGCATGATTTATTGTGAAATTCTATACACCAATCAATAAATAATGAAGAATAAATTTTAAAGTTGTGTAGATAATGTCTAAGAGTGTTTATGTTAACTAGTTTAGACAATATTTAATGCAAAGATGGATTAGTAGTGGTAGAAAAATTTTACTAGTCCCATATAGAGGTATGGAATCCTACCTTAGTACTAAATACCAAAAGGTTTACAATTATAATTAATTACCTTATATAAATTCTTCTTTTGTTTGCCTAAAATTCTGTAATTAGCAAATTTATAGCAATATTCATGATTTTAAAGATTAGAATGTCCTATAATATAACTACATTAGATTAAATTAAACAACATGGAGGACTCGGCATGATTTATTGTGAAATTCTATACACCAATCAATAAATAATGAAGAATAAATTTTAAAGCTGTGTAGATAATGTCTAAGAGTGTTTATTTTAACTAGTTTAGACAATATTTAATACAAAGATGGATTAGTAGTTGTAGAAAAATGTTACTAGTCCCAGATAGGGGTATGAAATCCTTCCTTAGTTCTAAATACCAAGAGGTTTACAATTTATATAATTAATTACCTTATATAAATTCTTCTTTTGTTTGCTAAAATTCCTGTAATTAGCAAATTTATAGCAATATTCATGATTTTAAAGATAGAATGTCCTATAATATAACTACATTAGACTAAATTAAACAACATGGAGGACTCGGCATGATTTATTGTGAATTCTATACACGAAGCAATAAATAATAAAAAAATAAATTTTAAAGTTGTGTAGATAATGTCTAAGGAGTGTTTATGTTAACTAGTTTAGACAATATTTAATGCAAAGATGGAATTAGTAATTGTAGGAAAAATGTTACTAGTCCCAGATAGGGGTATGAAATCCTTCCTTAGTTCTAAATACCAAAAGGTTTACAATTTATATAATTAATTACCTTATATAAATTATTCTTTTGTTTGATAAAATCCCTGTAATTAGCAAATTTATATCAATATTCATGATTTTAAAGATAGACTTTCCTATAATATAAGTACATTAGATTAAATTAAATAACATAGAAGACTCTTTAAGATTTATTGTGAAATTCTATACACCAAGCAATAAATAATAAAGAAGAAATATTAAAGTTGTGTAGATAATGACTAAGTATGTTTATTTTAACTAGTTTAGACAATATTTAATAAAAAGATGGATTAGTAGTGGTAGAAAAATTTTACTAGTCCCATATAGAGGTATGGAATCCTACCTTAGTACTAAATACCAAAAGGTTTTACTAATCATATAATTCATTATCTTATCTAAATTATTCTTTTGTTTGCTAAAATTCCTGTAATTAGCAAATTTATAGCAATATTCGTGATTTTAAAGATAGAATGTCCTATTATATAACTACATTAGACTAAATTAAACAACATGGAGGACTCGGCATGATTTATTGTGAAATTCTATACCGAAGCAATAAATAATGAAGAATAAATTTTAAAGCTGTGTAGATAATGTCTAAGAGTGTTTATTTTAACTAGTTTAGACAATATTTAATACAAAGATGGATTAGTAGTTGTAGAAAAATGTTACTAGTCCCAGATAGGGGTATGAAATCTTTCCTTAGTTCTAAATACCAAGAGGTTTACAATTTATATAATTAATTACCTTATATAAATTCTTCTTTTGTTTGCTAAAATTCCTGTAATTAGCAAATTTATATCAATATTCATGATTTTAAAGATAGACTTCCGATAATATAACTACATTAGATTAAATTAAAAAACATGGAGGATTCGGCATGATTTATTGTGGAATTCTATACACCAATCAATAAATAATGAAGAAATAAATTTTTAAAGTTGTGTAGATAATGTCTAAGAGTGTTTATGTTAACTAGTTTAGACAATATTTAATGCAAAGATGGATTAGTAATTGTAGGAAAATATTACTAGTCCCAGATAGGGGTATGAAATCTTTCCTTAGTTCTAAATACCAAGAGGTTTACAATTTATATAATTAATTACCTTATATAAATTCTTCTTTTGTTTGCTAAAATTCCTGTAATTAGCAAATTTATAGCAATATTCATGATTTTAAAGATAGAATGTCCTATAATATAACTACATTAGACTAAATTAAACAACATGGAGGACTCGGCATGATTTATTGTGAAATTCTATACACCAATCAATAAATAATGAAGAATAAATTTTAAAGTTGTGTAGATAATGTCTAAGAGTGTTTATGTTAACTAGTTTAGACAATATTTAATGCAAAGATGGATTAGTAACTGTAGGAAAATATTACTAGTCCCAGATAGGGGTATGAAATCTTTCCTTAGTTCTAAATACCAAGAGGTTTACAATTTATATAATTAATTACCTTATATAAATTCTTCTTTTGTTTGCTAAAATTCCTGTAATTAGCAAATTTATAGCAATATTCATGATTTTTAAAGATAGAATGTCCTATAATATAACTACATTAGACTAAATTAAACAACATGGAGGACTCGGCATGATTTATTGTGAAATTCTATACACGAAGCAATAAATAATAAAATAAATTTTAAAGTTGTGTAGATAATGTCTAAGAGTGTTTTATGTTAACTAGTTTAGACAATATTTAATGCAAAGATGGATTAGTAAACTGTAGGAAAATATTACTAGTCCCAGATAGGGTATGAAAATCTTTCCTTAGTTCTAAATACCAAGAGGTTTACAATTTATATAATTAATTACCTTATATAAATTCTTCTTTTGTTTGCTAAAATTCCTGTAATTAGCAAATTTATATCAATATTCATGATTTTAAAGATCGAATGTCCTATTATATAACTACATTAGACTAAATTAAACAACATGGAGGATTCGGCATGATTTATTGTGGAATTCTATACACCAATCAATAAATAATGAAGAATAAATTTTAAAGCTGTGTAGATAATGTCTAAGAGTGTTTATTTTAACTAGTTTAGACAATATTTAATACAAAGATGGATTAGTAGTTGTAGGAAAATATTACTAGTCCCAGATAGGGGTATGAAATCCTTCCTTAGTTCTAAATACCAAAAGGTTTACAATTTATATAATTAATTACCTTATATAAATTCTTCTTTTGTTTGCTAAAATTCCTGTAATTAGCAAATTTATAGCAATATTCATGATTTTAAAGATAGAATGTCCTATAATATAACTACATTAGACTAAATTAAACAACATGGAGGACTCGGCATGATTTATTGTGAAATTCTATACACCAATCAATAAATAATGAAGAATAAATTTTAAAGTTGTGTAGATAATGTCTAAGAGTGTTTATGTTAACTAGTTTAGACAATATTTAATGCAAAGATGGATTAGTAACTGTAGGAAAATATTACTAGTCCCAGATAGGGGTATGAAATCTTTCCTTAGTTCTAAATACCAAAAGGTTTACAATTTATATAATTAATTACCTTATTATAATTCTTCTTTTGTTTGATAAAATCCCTGTAATTAGCAAATTTATATCAATATTCATGATTTTAAAGATAGAATGTCCATAATATAAACTACATTAGACTAAATTAAACAACATGGAGGACTCGGCATGATTTATTGTGAAATTCTATAGACAGATAAAAGTGAAATTAATTTAAGGGGTAATATATTAAATTTTAGATACTGAAGGAGAATTAAACTTATGTAGTAATATTATTTATGTAGTAAGATCAATGGAAAAATGTGCGGATTATATAATATTTAATACCATTGTTAACATTACTTATCCCCTTAATGCACAGTTTTTTTGTGAAAGGCCAGCCAAAATAAATATTTTTTTTACTTAAAAAACACAATTTAGAAAGTTGCCTTGCCAAAAAAATAACAAAAATACAAAAATAATCAAAATATTTTTATTGCAATTTTGGATTTTGACAAATTTGCAGAAAATATTGTAATATTCGACTATTACTACACAAGGAACATATAAGTCGTATGTGATAAGTAGAAAAAAATATATATTGTATACTTGAATAAGTAAGTGTTATAGCTTACAATCCCATGTAAATAATAAATATCAATAAAATTATTGTGTTTTTTTTTGTTTTCACGTTGTTATTTTTAATTCTCGATTGCATTTGAGTGTGAAAAATTATAGCAACATAAAGTACAAAGCTGCTCGAGTTATCTCGAGTGTGCACAGTTTGGCCAGTTTAGCGCGCTTGAGTTAACTCGAGCGTACACATTAAAGTTTTAAATCTAACAGTGACTTCTAGCGAAATCAAAGGATATTAAAAAAATGAAAAGTTATGTATTTCTATGGAAATAGTTGTATATAGGTTGATAAAACTTTAGTAGCTGTAGGTTCTTCTTCCAAGAAAAAAAAATTCATTAAAGAAATTTAAATATTGATAATTTTCTGCCATTTGATGAAAACTTTAACATATGTAAAACTGTGGAACCCTTAAAAGGAAAAAAGGCTAAAAAAGTTTAAATATTATAGTGATGATTATAACACAAAAATATTAAAAGTCGCTCTTGCAGAAGATTAATCAATTAGACGATCTGAAAATATAAATAAATTTGTAACCTTTGTGCCTGGATATTATATTCCTGTTTGATTAAAGTTTTATTCGAATTAGAGAACTACGGTCTACTTTTTTGTAACAAGGGGGCTATTCCGAGGGACTACGAACATCCATGGCACGGTGGGATTCGAACCCATGAATTCCGGTACTGGAGATCAGTGCCTTAACCATTGCACCATCGTTCTACTCATGAATGATTAAAGAGTTAATTGACAGAAAAACATTATTCCTGCAAAGTGTACTTTCGTGAAAAATTTGGACGTTTCTAAGTGTAATATATATTTTATTAGATTAAATATGTAAAGTAGAAATTTAAAAGGGATACGATATTACTTTAAATGCATATCGGCCTTGTTTGTAAATATTTTGTAAAAAATACTATGGAATTTAATTTAGTAGCAAATGAAAAATGTAAAGTGATTACTGCAGTTCATTTCTGTTCTAAGTGCCAAATTTCTATTCAAATAATTTATAAAACACTTAAAAAATATCCACCAATTCTTTACCGAATTGTAAAATCATTTTATGCCTTGTACTATGTGTCACTGAAAAGAAATATTCTTCTTACTTCACCGTCTAAAGGTCAAATCGAAATCGAGGATTTTGCAGCAATTTACAATTTTTTTTTTTTTTTTTTATTTTTTTGTTTTTTTTTTGACTTTTTTCTTGTGTGTTTTTTTTTGTATTCTAATGAATGATATCTGTCTGTGTTATGTGTATAAAGTGCGATATATATGCATTACAATGATATAATATATAAATATTGAAAATATTCTTATAATATATTGATAAATACAAACGATATAAAGATATATGCTAATATAAGAAAACATATTTCTAAGAAATCAAGATAAATAAAGAGTGAAAATATAGATACAAAGATAAGTAATAGTCTGGGATGTAGAACAGATACAAGATAGATATATTTACACAAGATATATGGGATATCAAGAAACAAGATATAATATATAAAATACAAAATATATAAAAATATAAATGGTCGACTATGAATATGATACAATATATACAATAATTTAAATAAAGATACAAGAATATAATACAAGATATATAAGAAAAAAAAAGACACAAGCATATGATACAAGCAAAACAAGAATATAAAGAAAGACACAAGAATTTGATACAAGAAAAACAAGAATATAAAAATACAAGAATATGATACAAGATATACAAGAATATAAATATACAAGAATATGATACAAGATATACAATAATATAAAGAGAGACACAAGAATATGATACAAGATATACAAGGATATAAAGACACAAGAATATGATAAAAGATATACAAGAATATAAAGATAAAGATACAAAATATACAAAAATATAAAGAAAGACACAAGAATATGATGCAAGATATACAAGAATATAAAGGAAGATACAAGAATATGGTATAAGATATACAAGAATATAAAGACACAAGAATATAAGAATATAAAGAATATAAAGAATTATATACGTATGTTGAATGTGGTGGACAGAAGAGGGAAAGGGCTACAACTCCCAAAAGATAAATAAACTTGGAAACATTTAAGAAATTAATGTGTTAGACGGTAAAATATCTTTTTTTTTAAATGATCAATTTTTAGAAAATAATTAATACATTTATATATAAGTATGATATATATTTTTAACCATTTTTTATAAAATAAATATAAAATGTTTTATGAAATTGCTTATTTAACAAACATAAATTTGGGGAAATTATTAATCATTTAAAAGTAAAGCAATTTTAAAAATAATACCAATTGTATAAAACATTCGAAAAATGATTTATAAAAAAACAATAAAGTTATTTTAATGTGTTTTTTTATTTCATTATGAAGCTACTGCGATTTATGAAATATTTTACTTTATGAATATTGTTCCTAATCTCTTTTGTGGAATTTTTTACGATTAACTTGAAATATTCAGTATAAAATTTTCAATATATAAATGCCCCTTGTGTACAGATTTATGAAACATGCATATTTTTGTGGTTTTTTTTTATAAAATAGTCATATGTTTCCCAGCTTTAATGTCATTGTGAAATAAATATAGAATACAAAGAATCGTAATTCATAAATATATGCTTGACTATTCAGCGTTTTTTTTACATAACATTTAAAAGCTCTATTTATTTTTATACATATATTTTTCGAAATATTTTCCACAATGCATCAGTTTATTGCAATACATAAATTTATTTTCTATAGTTATTTTATGATCATACAGTTTTCTATCACTGCAATGTA
>CM063504.1:109522271-109537271 GCA_032207245.1 Pardosa pseudoannulata
TGTGAATGATTTCGTAAATGTGTCAGAGTGGTTATAGTAGAATGTCCATGTTGAAAGTATTTTTCTGTTCCGGAGAAATAAAAAGAGATACTATAAAACTTGTTAAGACTTGTGTTAACGTCGAAAACTGGCTGATAGGTAGGACGCTGATCATCGGTATAGGAGTTCGTGGGTTTGATTCTCACTATGGCATGGATGTTCGTAGCCTTTCAGAATCGGCTTTAATCAGTAGATCACGGTCTCATTATCCCTCATGTGCAGAACAGTAGACAGTAGCGCTCCAAGCCAAACCAAACTTGTATTGATGTGTTAAGACGTGTTAAACGTGCTGGGACGTGTTAAACTTGTAAATGTCGTGTAAGCTGCAACCATGTACATGTAATATGTTTATACTGTAAATAACTATCGGAAAATAGATTTAAAGGAGATTTTGCAATTTATCAATGTAATAAATGTCCATAAAATATGAATGATTTGGTAAATGTGTCAGAGTGGTCACAGTAGAATATCCATGTTCAAAGTAGTTTTCCTTTCCAAAGAAATAAAACGACTACTGTGAAACGTATTATGATTTGTGTTGAGGTGTTAAGACGTGTTAAAGTTGTAAGTGTCGTGTATACTGCCACGATATACATGTAATATGTTTAGACTGTAATTAATTATCGGAGAATATATTTGAAGGAGATTTTGCAATTTATCAATATAATGAATGTACTTAAATATGAATGATTTGGTAAATGTGTCAGAGTGGTCATAGTAGAATATCCATGTTCAAAGTAGTTTTCCTTTCCGGAGAAATAAAACGAGCTACTGTGAAACTTGTTATGACTTCTGTTGAGGTGTTAAGACGTGTTAAACTTGTAAGTGTCGTGTAAACTCCAACCATGTACATGCAATATGTTTAGACTCTGTATAACTATCAGAGAATAGATTTGATGGAGATTTTGCAATTTATCAATGTAATAAATGTACTTAAAAATGAATGATTTCGTAAATGTGTCAGAGTGGTCATAGTAGAATATCTATGATCAAAGTAGTTTTCCTTTCCGGAAATATTAAAAAAAGAGCTACTGTGAAACGTGTTAAACCTTGTGTTAACGTGTTAAGACGAGTTAAACGTGCTGGGACGTGTTAAACTTGTAAGTGTCGTGTAAACTGCAACCATGTACATGTAATATGTTTAGACTCTGTATAACTAACAGAGAATAGATTTGATGGAGATTTTGCAATTTATCAATGTAATAAATGTACTTAAAAATGAATGATTTCTTAAATGTGTCAGAGTGGTCATAGTAGAATATCTATGATCAAAGTAGTTTTCCTTTTCGGAAATATTAAAAAAAGAGCTACTGTGAAACGTGTTAAGCCTTGTGTTAACGTGTTAAGACGAGTTAAACGTGCTGGGACGTGTTAAACTTGTAAGTGCCCTGTAAACTGCAACCATGTACATGTAATATGTTTAGAATCTAAATAAATATCTGAGAATAGGTTTGAAAGAGATTTTGAAATTTATCAATGTAATAAATGTCCTTAAAATATGAATGATTCCCTAAATGTGTCAAAGTGCTCGTAGTAAAATATCCATGATCAAAGTAGTTTTCCTTTTCGGAAATATTAAAAAAAGAGCTACTGTGAAACGTGTTAAGACTTGTGTTAACTTAAGACGAGTTAAACGTGCTGACGTGTTAAACTTGTAAGTGAAGTGTAAACTGCAATAATGTACATATAATACATTTAGAGTCTAAATAACTGTCGGAGATACATTTGTAGGAGATTTTGCAATTTATCAATGTAATAAATATACTTAACATATTAATGATTTCGTATATGTGTCAGAGTGGTCATAGTAGAATATCCATGATCAAAGTAGTTTTCCTTTTCGGAAAAATAAAACGAGCTACTGTGAAACCTGTTATGACTTCTGTTTAGGTGTTAACACGTTAAACGTGCTAAGACGTGTTAAACTTGTAAGTGTCTTTTAAACTGCAACCATGTCCATGTAATATGTTTAGAATCTAAATAAATATCGGAGAATAGATTTGAAAGAGATTTTGAAATTTATCAATGTAATAAATGTCCTTAAAATATGAATGATTCCCTAAATGTGTCAAAGTGGTCGTAGTAAAATATCCATGGTGAACGTATTTTTCTCTTCCGGGTAAATAAAAAGTGATACTATGGAACGGGTTAAGACTTGTTTTGACTTGTTAAAACGTGTTAAACTTGTAAGTGAAGTGTAAACTGCAATAATGTACATATAATACATTTAGAGTCTAAATAACTGTCGGAGAATACATTTGAAGGAGATTTTGCAATTTATCAATGTAATAAATATACTTAACATATTAATGATTTCGTATATGTGTCAGAGTGGTCATAGTAGAATATCCATGATCAAAGTAGTTTTCCTTTTCGGAAAAATAAAACGAGCTACTGTGAAACCTGTTATGACTTCTGTTTAGGTGTTAACACGTTAAACGTGCTAAGACGTGTTAAACTTGTAAGTGTCTTTTAAACTACAACATGTATGTACATTCATATTACGTTGTAAAATTTACACATTAAATGAATTTCTAATATTGTAAAACAATAATGAGCTCAATATTACTCAACAACAAAGATACATAGAAAGGAAACAACTAATTATTTAATGTAAAAAAGATCGAATTAATGTCTATTAATATTTTATATTCAACAACATTTGTTGTTCCCTTATTCAAATAACAATAAAAAATATGTGAGTAGCGATCTCCATCACCTGGAGACGTTGCTGGTGCACTCGATAACATCCAAGCATGTCTGATATTAACTTCAGAGTGGAAAACTGTTTCAAAAATTGTCTTTAACAGATGTAAAACTGTATACATCTTAAATACGAATATTTTGAATAGCCATTTGTTCCCCCAAAATTATTTTTCTTCCTAATTTTTGTAAAACTTAAGAGCTACCCTCGTATATCTTACACCTGCTAATACCCAGAGTGTACAATTGAAGAATACAATTTAACGACTGAAGATAATTTAAGCTATAGATTTATTTCTTATCTGTCAACAGAATTTGAATATAATTTAAAAATCTTTATCAAACATATCAATTTTGCTGTGAAACATTAGTAATTAATGGTAAACACTTGTTTATTTATTTTACAGTCCTAGTTAATAGATACTAATCAATTGAAGAAAAAAATAATTCTTCTTAAAATTTAAAATTTTTAGGAATTGCAGGATCTGTTCCTAGATATTATGTTATCTTTTAGAGTTTCGAATTGGTATAAATTCATTCCAATCAATTCTTTGAATTTAAAAAGAAATTAAAAATTTAGAATCTAAAATTCAAGGAATAAATAGATTAATATGTAAATTATTTTCACTTAATTGAAAATACATTATTGGTTAACTATAATATCTGAGGTAATGAAATGTACCAATTTATATTCTACGGGAAGTTGTGAAATATTCAATAATTGATAATTTATGACTCTTGTATGGTATGGATATTACTTAAGGAAACAATTTGACTAAAAAATGAGGAAAGACTACTAATTTGTTATGTAATTTTACTTGTCTTTTAAATTTTCCAAATCTCCAATCTTTATATATCAGAAAATGATTTGATCTTAGTATAGCCGAAATATCATTGTTTATAGACCAACTATATTGCTCTGATTACTCTGTACTAGGAAACAATTTGGTTTTTATTAGAATATTATATATCTCTGTAACAATCAATATTATTTATGGCTATTACTTAAAAACAATGCAACTACAAAATGAGGAGAATATTACTATGTGCAGACAATTTTACTTCTTATATCTTGTCTATAAATGTCTTATATAAAAAACTCTATATGAACAAAAAGACTTGTTCTCAGTATAGAAATATCTGTATCAGATATTATATTGCATACATGACGTCTGTGTGTAAAAGAAATAATTTGGTTTTGTATTAAAATCTTATACGTCTGCAGTAATAATTAGTACTTATTTTTTTAAATTTTAGAAAAAAAAGGAAATATACTTTATATAAAATATTCTGAGTATTATTTGCAAACAATGTAGTACAGTGTTAGGATAAAAGTTGAAAATTTTATGCCATTAGAAATACCTTTGTTAAATACTATAATTTACTTTAATTTTGAGGAATATTATGCTGTATGACACATTTAGTTGTCATAATTTATCTATACGTGTGCATGTATGTACCAACATCTAATTTCGAAAACAAAATATGGTTTCCAACGTGTTTGAATATTATACATAGTTATAGCTGTATCTTTCCAAAGTGTAAAATGAATATCAACTGTCAATGCATCTGTCTGTTAATCTGGTAGGGAGAAAATTTTAAATTTAATTTCATTAAGAAAGACGAATCAGATTCTTATGGCACTTTCAAAACAACGTTGCAAAAACAGCAAATGGTTACAAAGTATGGTATTAATTATTGATGAAAGGAAATATTGTGTATGCAAACTAAGTAGTAAAATTGTGTTTATTAAATGCCCAAAACTTAAAAGGCTCATTGATTATCAACTGTTTCTTGTTATAAAACTTCATAATCACTTAGTTCAGAGGGCTACAGATTTCAATTTACGGAAAAGTGATCACCTTATATGATAATATAGACAGTTGAGCTATGCTCTTGGTTTCTCTATATCTGAGAATGTGTTGATTTGTCTAAAGTCTTTACACATTTTCGAACAATACTCCATATATATTTATGGGTCAAATGGATAAATTTTGTTTTTAAAGAACCCAATTATATGGATAATTTTGTACCGATTTAATTTCTTGCGATGGTCAGCATGTGCATACACAACTGTGGAATAAATTTCCAAGAAAGATTTAGGTGCAGCTGTTGCCTTTGAATTTTAATGGGGACCCATGCAGAGGAGTTATAGATCACGGAGTGGCATAAGTGTTACGGTCAAGCCTAGACAGGAATGTAGTCTTGAGATATGGGGGCAGGGGCTAAAAAGAATGTCAGCTTTCCCAAAGGGGGCTACTTTAATGATCCCACCTGAATCCCCGAAGGTTGTGCTGAGAAGGAAAATTTTCACCAACAAGTGATTGTCAAAGAAAAAAAAAGGCGTTAAAACCGAGGTGATAGTTGTGAAAGAGAGTGAAAAAAGGGAGTCGAAGTTGGGATTCAAGAGTGGCTGGACAATGAAATGCCGTCCCTGCAAGTCCGCACCGACGTACAGTCTGATGACATCCCAAGCCTGATCCCCTGTAACTACTGGAGGTAACTTGATAATATTCATATTTTTTTTACTTTGAGTCTCTGAATCTTTTGGTTAACCCTTTAACGGACAGTGGTTTCGTAGCAAAACTACCTATTAAACATCTTTTTTTTAAACTTTACTTTTTGGATTACATTATTTTATCTTTTTATAATTATTTACGGCTCCAATCTCATATATCTGTGATATGTGGAAGCCAATCATGTAGAATCAATATATATATATATATATATATATATATATATATATATATATATATATATATATATATATATATATGTGTGTGTGTGTGTGTGTGTGTATATATATATACATATTATACATTTTATATATACATATTATATATTTTATATATACGTATTATATTTTTAATATTTTAAATATTTAACAGATGATAGTTCTACGTTTAACTTCTATTGAAATATATGTATTTAAACTTTTTGTACTTGAGAAGTCAGATTCAATTTATCTTACTTATGACCTCAAATAAAAGTATCTGTACAAACAACACTTTTACGCTGTTAAGCTATTTATTTATTATACCAGTTTAAGGATAAACATTTTTTGTTCTTCCAGTACAGTTAAACTTTTTAAAAGGCATAATGTTCCAAGCTGTACAAGGGTAGGGGTTAGTCAGTTAAACCACTTCTTAAACCGTAATTTGGTATCCACTAAAGCAAACCCTTCTAAGGAATGTAAAAAAAAATATATTTTACATATACAAGGCTTATAGATAACATTTATAAATAAATTACATTAAATTCCCATGCATTTATAATGGTGACCTTTAAAGGGTTAAGAAATAACGTATAAAAAACAAAAATAAACTTGTAATGAATTGTTGCATAATGATGAATGTCAAGAAATGTATGTTATATATATATATATATTAATCCAAAAAAAGTTTGTAAATAAATAGTGCACATTATAAATGCTTTAGTTCAAATATAAGGTATTATATTTTTACTGCGTTTAACCTTTGAGAACGAACAATGGTGTTAGTGTTGTAAGAACAGTACAACACCTGTGTTGGTCGAGTTATCTGTTATTAGTTTCATATTTCCATCTATAACTAATCACTATACTATAAATATTCGAAACTTTGAGATAAAAACTATGCGAGTTATGTATTGTCCAATTTCTGATACTAATTGTTGAACTCTATTTCACATGATTCACAAGGAGGTATATTCAACTGCCTTGCTGCACATAAGATATATCTTATTTATACCGAGTACTTCGTGTAATAATAATGAACATCCATTGATGGATAGAGAATGTCCTTACATGTAGGCTAACTTTATCTACTTTCAAAGTTTCGCAATTATATAATCAGTGTACTAAATCTTTAACCAAAATTTTGAAAAATTCTGTTCTCATACCTCGTTACACAAATGTGTGTACTACGTACTTCATTACTTTAAGCCCATAATACATTTTTTGAATTTTCCACATTTTATGAGTCAAACTTAAAATTTCGCCTGAATGAATTCTACTACATTAGGATTAATCCACTGGAAGTGACTGGATAAGTTTTACTAGAACAATCGATAAAAACGTCTGGTTAATGTTTAACTCTCCTTAAAGTAAGTTCCTTAAAAGAATGTAATCTTTCAGTTAGTGGTACACAAAGTAGCCATAGATATGGAAGTTACAAATGCTATAAAAGTATAATAGTTACTCATTTTTTTATTATTAATAGTCTTAACATTATTTTTCTCTTGATGCCATTTTCTGTGGTCTACGTCAAGACTTCAGTATTTACAGTCATAAAAGAATAAAATGTTTTCATAATGATATAAAAACTGTATTATATATACTAGTTACTAATTCTTTTATTATTAATAGTCGTAACATTATTTTTCTTTCAATGCCATTTCATGTGATCTACGTTACGACTTAAGTATTTATAATCATAAAAGAATAAAATGTTTTCATAATGATATAAAACTATATTGTATATATTATAGTTTTAAATCAGTCTTTTAATTTAAAAATTACTATTACAAATTATATCCAAATAATCAAAAGAATATGTAACAAAATTTAAAACACTTCTCTAGAATAGAAAAGAAAAAACAAGCACCAAAGGGAATTTTCTTTATGTTTATGTCATACTTTATGTCCTTTATGTGGTCTACGTCAAGAATTCAGTATTTACAGTCATAAAAAAATCAAATGTTTTCATAATAATATAAAAACTGTATTCTATGTGCTAAATTTCTGAATCAGTCTTTTGATTTAAAAAAATATTATTAAGAATTATATATAAATAATCAAAAGAAAATGGAACGAAATTTAAAACACTTCTCTAGAATAGAAAAAAACTGAAGCACCAACTTGCATTTTCTTTTCTGAATGCGAAAAAGTAGTAAAGTAATTATCTACAAAATATCCAGTAAACATAAATTTGGCTAAAAATATCTTCCCTATTCAGAACAAAATTTTAATATATTTGTCAAGAAAAAGAATTCAAAAATATAAATACAGTTTATTGAATAATGCGTACAACTATAAAAATATATAATAACGTGAAATAAAATACAGTATTTTCAAAATAGAAAGAACCTCGTAGAAATAATATATTCCAAAGTTTGAAATATTTAGAGCATAAAATAATATAAAAAAATAAATTTACTTAACTCAAAACTCGGTATCCCGTTACCAATGTAATTCCACTGAAATATGACACCACAAAACAGTTCTAGAAATATGTGAAACAGAACAATAGAAAACAGTTTTGACAACCCAATTCAGTTCTAGGTTTGTTTCTCTATGCCACCTTTGGGGAATGAGAAGCGGTCGTCTAGGGATTGTTATGCGGAGAATGCATAAAATAGTGTCAGATTCTACCCTGTCATTCGTGGGAGGGGGGATGTGTTATGAGAAGATAGTGCGTTTAATCTTGTGCGAAGAACTTACTGCTGCAACTCGATTCTTCTAAGATTTTTCAATATAATAGTTATAGAAAGAGTTTATATCGTATTTCTGAGATATTTTATCATTCCCTGGAAAGTAGTTGCAGGGTACAACTGAGGACAAGTACAATACTTAAAATTTATGGTTGTTATTTATGGTTTTATATAAGTCTGTATGATTTTTTTAAAAAGAGTATACATATGAAATTTTTAATATATAATGTTTTAAAATTGAATTATGCAAATACAATTTGGATAAATAAATACTTAATATTTATTTGTCATTTATGGTTTTATATAAGTGTGTATTTTTTTATCAGTATGAAATTTTTAATATATATTGTTTTATCATTCCCTGGAAAGTAGTTGCAAGATACAACTGAGGACAAGTACAATACTTAAAATTTATGGTTGTTATTTATGGTTTTATATAAATGTGTATGATTTTTTTAAAAAAGAGTATACGCATTAAATTTTTAATTTATAGTGTTTTATCATTTTAAATTTGCAAAATAACTAAGGACAAGTACAATACTTAAAATTTATGGTTTTTATTTATGGTTTTATATAAATGTGTATGATTTTTTTAAAAAAGAGTATACGCATTAAATTTTTAATATTTCGTATTGTTTTATTATTTCCTGGAAAGTAGTTGCAAGATACAACTAAAGAAAAGTACAGTACTTAAAATTTATGGTTGTTATTTATGGTTTTATATAAATGTGTATAATCTTTTAAAGAGAGTATACGCATGAAATTTTTAATATTTTATATTGTTTTTTCATTCCCTGGAAAGTAGTTGCAAGATACAATTGAGAACAAGTACAATACTTAAAATTTATGGTTGTTATTTATGGTTTTATATAAGTATGCATGTTTTTTAAAGCGTTTATGTATGAAATTTTTAATATTTTATATTGTTTTATCATTTCCTGGAAAGAAGTTGCAAGATACAACTGAGGACAAGTACAATACTTAAAATTTATGTTTGTTATTTATGGTTTTATATAAATGTGTATGATTTTTTTAAAAAAGTGTATACGCATGAAATTTTTAATATATATTGTTTTATCATTTTAAATTTCGTTGCATATTATTTTGATTATTTGGATATAATTTCTAATAGTATTTTTTAAATTAAAACACTGATTAAAAATTACGAGTATAATATATATAATACAAATTTCTTATCAGTATGAAATTTTTAATATATATTGTTTTACCATTCCCTGGAAAGTAGTTGCAAGATACAACTGAGGACAAGTACAGTACTTAAAATTTATGGTTGTTATTTATGGTTTTATATAAGTCTGTATGATTTTTTTAAAAAGAGTATACGCAGGAAATTTTTAATATATATTGTTTTATCATTTTAAATTTCTTTGCATATTATTTTGATTATTTGGATATAATTTGTAATAGTATTTTTTAAATTAAAACACTGATTCAAAACTACGAGTATAATATATATAATACAATTTTTTTATCAGTATGAAATTTTTAATATATATTGTTTTATCATTCCCTGGAAAGTAGTTGCAAGATACAACTGAGGACAAGTACAATACTTAAAATTTATGGTTGTTATTTATGGTTTTATATAAATGTGTATAATATTTTAAAGAGAGTATACGCATGAAATTTTTAATATTTTATATTGTTCTTTCATTCTCTGGAAAGTAGTTGCAAGATACAATTGAGAACAAGAACAATACTTAAAATTTATGTTTGTTATTTATGGTTTTATATAAATGTGTATGATTTTTTTAAAAAAGTGTATACGCAGGAAATTTTTAATATATATTGTTTTATCATTTTAAATTTCGTTGCATATTATTTTGATTATTATAATTTATATTTTAAATATTTTTTATACTAAAATATATTATTAAAATTTTATATTTTATAATAATTTTCGTAAAAACTATAATATTTATTTTTTATAAATAAAATTTTAATTATTTTACGATATTTATAAAACAAATAATATTATATTTATAGAAATTAAATACATTTAAAATTACATATTCTATATTTATATAAAAATTTTTAAAAAATATACGAATATTTTTTTTCAATATTTTACAATTTATATTATATTTATATGTTTATATTTGGATATAATTTGTAATAGTAATTTTTAAATTAAAACACTGATTCAAAACTACGAGTATAATATATATAATACAATTTTTTTATCAGTATGAAATTTTTAATATATATTGTTTTATCATTCCCTGGAAAGTAGTTGCAAGATACAACTAAGGACAAGTACAATACTTAAAATTTATGGTTGTTATTTATGGTTTTATATAAGTGTGTATGATTTTTTAAAAAAGAGTATACGCATTAAATTTTTAATATATATTTTTTTATCATTTTAAATTTCGTACATATTATTTTGATTATTTGGAAAATTCGTAATGTATTTTTTTTTAATTAAAAATGTTAAAAATCGAGTAAAAATATATAAAATTTATCATATATTTTATATTGTTTTTTTCATTCCCTGGAAAGTAGTTGCAGATACAACTGAGGACAAGCACAATACTTAAAATTTATGGTTGTTATTTATGGTTTTATATAAGTGTATATGCTTGTATGTTTTTTTTAAAAAGAGTATACGAATGAAATATTTAATATTTTATATAGTTTTATCATTCCCTGAAATGTAGTTGCAAGATACAACTGAGGACAAGTACAATACTTAAAATTTATGTTTGTTATTTAGTATATAAATGTGTATGATTTTTTAAAAAAGTTATACGCATGAAATTTTTAATAATATTGTTTTATCATAATTTTTGCAATAGTGAATGGATATAAGAATGTATTTTATTAAAAACAGTTATTACGAGTTTAAATATAAATAATTTTTATCATATATTTTTATATATTGTTTATCATTAACTGGAAAGTAGTTGCAAGATACAACTGAGGACAAGTACAATACTTAAAATTTATGGTTGTTATTTATGGTTTTATATAAATGTGTATGATTTTATTAAAAAGCGCATACGCATGAAATTTTTAATATATATTTTTTTATCATTTTAAATTTCGTTAAATATTATTTTGATCATTTGGATATAATTTGTAATAGTAATTTTTAAATTAAAACACTGATTAAAAACGAGTATAATATATATAATACAATTTTTTTATCAGTATGAAATTTTTAATATATTGCTTTATCATTCCCTGGAGAAAAGTTGCAAGATACAACTGAAGACACGTACAATACTTAAAATTTATGGTTGATATTTAATGTTTTTATATAAGTGTGTATATTTTTTTTAAAAAGTATGAAATTTTTAATATTATATTGTTTTATATTTTAAATTTGTTGTTTATAAATATTTATGTTTTTAAATAAAATGTTAAAAATGTTATATTTATGTAATAATTTTTTTTGATAAATATTTAAATATTGTTTTATCATTCCCTGGAAAGTAGTTGCAAGATACAACTGAGGACAAGTACAATACTTAAAATTTATGGTTGTTATTTATGGTTTTATATAAGTGTGTATGTTTTTTTTTTAAAAAAAAAGAGTATACGCATGAAATTTTTAATATTTTATATTGTTTTATCATTAACTGGAAAGTAGTTGCAAGATACAACTCAAGACAAGTAAAATACTTAAAATTATTGGCTGTTATTTATGGTTTTATATAAGTGTGTATGCCTGTATGTTTTTTTAAAGAGTAAATGCATTAAATTTTTAATATTTTGTATTATTTTATCATTCCCTGGAAAGTAGTTGCAAGATACAACTGAGGAAAAGTACAATACTTAAAATTTATGATTGTTATTTATGGTTTTATATAAGTGTGTATGCGTGTATGTTTTTTAAATAGTATACTCATGAAATTTTTAATATTTTGTATTGTTTTATCATTCCCTGGAAAGTAATTTGCAAGATACAACTGAGGACATGTACAATACTTAAAATTTATGGTTTTATATAAGTGGGTATGTGTGTATGTTTTTTTAAAAAAGAGTAAACGCATGAAATTTTTAATATTTTATATTATTTTATCATTAACTGGAATGTATTTGAAAGATACAACTGAGGACATGTACAATACTTAAAACTTATGGCTGTTATTTATGGTTTTATATAAGTATGTATGTTTCTTTAAAATAAGAATATACGCATGAAATTTTTAATATTTTATATTGTTTTATCATACCCTGGAAAGTAGTTGCAAGATACAACTGAGGACATGTACAATACTTAAAATTTATGGTTTTATATAAGTGGGTATGTGTGTATGTTTTTTTTTAAAAGAGTATACGAATGAAATATTTAATATTTTATATAGTTTTATCATTCCCTGAAATGTAGTTGCAGATTACAACTGAGGACAAGCACAATACTGAAAATTTATGGTTGTTATTTATGGTTTTATATAAGTTGTAATTTTTTTAAAAGAAATACGCATGAAATTTTTAAACATTTTATATTTTTTTATCATTAACTGAAAGTAGTTGCAAGATACAACTGAGGACAGTACAATATTTTATATTTATGGTTCTTATTTATGGTTTTATATAAGTGTATATTCTTTTTTTACAAAAGAGTATACGCATGAAATTTTTTATATTTTATATTGTTTTATCATTAACTGGAAAGTAGTTGCAAGATACAACTCAAGACAAGTAAAATACTTAAAATTATTGGCTGTTATTTATGGTTTTATATAAGTGTGTATGTTTTTTTTTTAAAAAAAAAGAGTATACGCATGAAATTTTTAATATTTTATATAGTTTTATCATTCCCTGAAATGTAGTTGCAGATTACAACTGAGGACAAGCACAATACTGAAAATTTATGGTTGTTATTTATGGTTTTATATAAAATGTGTATGCGTGTATTTTTTTTTAAAAGTAATACATGAATTTTTTAATATTTTATATTTTTTATCATTCTGGAAAAGTTGCAGATACAATCTACAATACAATACTTAAAATTTATGGTTTTATTTATGGTTTTATATAAGTGAGATTGTTTTTTTTTAAAAAAAGAGTATACGCATGAAAATTTTTTAATATTTTATAATCATTCTGGAGAAATTGCAAGATACACTGGACAAAAATACTAAAATTTAGTTGTTATTTATGGTTTTATATAAATAAAATAGCTATTTTTTTTTAAAAGAGTATAACATGAAATTTAATATTTAATAATTTTATCATTTTAAATGTATTAATACAACAAAAGAAATACAGATTTATTGTTATTTAAATTATATAAGTTATGATATTTTACAATAACGCATAAAATTTTAATATTTTATATTGTTTTACATTAAAAATTCAAAATACTAGATACAATATTAAAATTTATGGTTGTTATTTAATTTATATAGTATATGCTATTTTTTAAAAATATATGCAAATAAATTTTAATATTTCTAGATTTATATTAAATACTATATATAAATATTACTATAGTTCGAGATATTAAACATAAATTTTTTTTAATATATCTAAAATATCATAATATTTAAATTTAAAGAGAACAGATTTATAAATAAATTTTGTCTACAATAAAAAATCAAAATGTACAGTAATAGTAAATATATTATATATTAATCTTATTTACAGTAAAAATTATTGTATATAAAAATCAATAAAACACATATAGAAATGTTTATCAATATCCGTATTATCTTTCAGGCAGATAAACTTTAAAATTGATTAGAATATTCCACAATAGATGGCGCTGCAGTCTGGAAAAAATCTAAACTATAATATTTATTTGTGGGGACTCTTAGAACCCCAGCTGTACCGCCACTATACAGAAACAATTGAATAACTGGTACAGTACATCTGTTGTGCATGTGAAGCCAGCCCGCTTGAAACGTTTACACGGGTTTCTGATAATTTCTCTATGAGAATACGTCATGTTATTTCTGTGCATGCAGATTTTTCAAGAGTGCAGCATCATTTGTTGTGGAACATTATAACTAATTCTGAAAGTTTGTCTGCCTACAAATTTAATATTGTCTCAAGCACATTGAAATAAACTGTGTATTTCTATTACTGTCCGTTTAGTTTTTATTGATTAATCATATAGGCAGGTCATTTTTGAAATACCCTGTATGATGACACACTTTGGTGA
Organism: Pardosa pseudoannulata; assembly: GCA_032207245.1. Classification (NCBI taxonomy): domain Eukaryota; kingdom Metazoa; phylum Arthropoda; class Arachnida; order Araneae; family Lycosidae; genus Pardosa; species Pardosa pseudoannulata. The sequence continues at coordinate 109,536,559 of CM063504.1, forward strand.
GGGTTTGAGACTATTTAAATAGAAAATATCAACATTAAGATTAAATACTGACAGTGATAGAGTTTTAAACAACTACATTCAGTAAAATAAAATCATTACAAGAATTTATTTCTTAAAATAAAGAAGACAGGCTGCAGGAACTATGAGATAGAATGAAGTTTAAGGGTCTATGGATGACAAAAAAAGAATGTATGCATAAAATACAGTAAGTACATATACACCCTACAATTAATAATAATTTTAATTTATGAATAGTTTTACCCTTAAGATGTATTTGGTATACCAATTCTTAAACAAAAGCTAATAACAGTTTTTGTAAGTTTCTTTATATCAAATTACAGTACTAGATCATAGGTAAATCATTTATTCCAACATTTACCTAGTAAAGTATTTATAAGTGTTAAGAGGAACTGACTAAGGTCATTATTCAGTATAAATTCCCTGTTTCCTGACTATCGTTAACAACCACACGCCAAGTTGAGGTTCCACGCGATTAAATTATGACCTAAATCATAATTAATTAAAGGCATTGATCGAGAGATACGTTGATTCATTACCGACAACCTATGTCTTGCATATATTAAACTAAAAAGTACAATAACGAGGTGTAAAGGAATATTTTTTCCTTAAGGATTATTAAATGTAGATAAGGGTTATTAAAAAGTCTGTTAACTCGGATAGATTATACATTTAATGATCTTAATAAAACAATT
>CM063504.1:109542271-109544771 GCA_032207245.1 Pardosa pseudoannulata
CACTTTTATCACTTGTGAAAATCACAAGTCACTATTGCATATTGTTTACTTGGAATTTCTTGGTACAAGTCATTGCCAAATTAATGAGTCAGAATAAAAGAAAACCTACTAAGAAATGCCGTGTGTGTTACAAGAATCAAATTAAAAGTGAGACTACTTGGCGGTGTAAACAATTAAGAATTCCTTTGCACTTTGTTTTGAAAAGTACCACTAGCTTGAAGACTATTATCTGTATACCTTATTAATGTTTTGCTTTGATATTTTCTTAATTTTACTGTTTCTGATGTTATTTAACATTATGTAAAAAGTTGATTTTAATTAAGAATATGTAAGAATTGTAAAATGAAACAAGTTTTTTAAATAAATATTAAATGGTTATTTCATGCACAGTTTTTCATTATTAAATCTTACCGGAAGTGGTTATTAGTTGCATGACAAGTTACGGATCTATATGGGTCAATTATAATTTCTCTAAAACTTACTAAAAGTTATTTACAAATCGATTTATAATAATAAATTCTGGCTTTCATTATATTTATGTTCATAATGTTTCGAAAAAAACTTCAGTGCATGACAATGTGAAGTTTTTTGCAGGAGAATGATGATGAATGCTAAATAAAATGTCTAGCACGTGTTTCAACTGCTTCAATTCATCAAATTCATAAGTCAGATTGCTTGTAGATTCTAAATAGCTTATTCGGTATAATATATTTTTTATTTATTCCTTATAAACCATGACTTTACAATTATTACTGTTAACAACTGTTTAAATTTACTGTCATAAAAGAATAATAAACTATTTAAATTATACTTAGAAATTAAATAACTACTATTGTAACTTAATGAATTAATAAAAATATTTAATATTTTTTTCAAAAAATTTAAAATAAAATAATTTTTAAACTGTCCTCTCCTAAAAATTATTTACCTGTTTTTAAATAAATAGTACTAATAATAAATAAACTACGGTTTAAATATATTTGCTATAAATTACAATTTAAAATATATTGTATTGTTTTCTTAATAAATGAAATATATATTATGAAATGAAAATATTTTTTTATAATTATATTTTTGAAATAGTTTGTTTATTTATATTTTATATTAACAATATACTATAGAATAAATTCCAGTTTAAAAAATATTTTCATTATATAGTATACAGGATTAGAGCTATATCATTTGCTTTCATAAAATAATAATAAACTATTTATTATCAAGTTGCTATCAAAAAAGAATAATAAATAATTTATTTCATACTTAGAAAAATAATACAGATACTATTGTGATATAATGAATTATTTAAAAATATTTAATACTTTTTGTCATAAAAATTAAAAAAAAATACTTTTCCAAACGGTACACTCCTAAAAAAAATTCTTTATTTGTTTGTAAATAAATAGTACTAATAATAAATAAATTGCAGTTTAAATATAGTTGATATAAATTACAATTTAAAATATAGTATATTGTTTTCTTCAATAAATGAAACTACATAAGTTTATAATTCTATATTGTTGAAATAGCTTATTTATTTATATTTTATATAAACAATATACTATAGAATAAATTTCAGTTTAAAAATATTTTCATGATATACTCTACGTGATTAGAGCTAAATTAATTGCTATCATAAAAGAATAATAAACTATTTATCATCAAGCTGCTATCATAAAAGAATAATAAACTATTTATCATCAAGTTGCTATCAGTAAAGAATAATAAACAATTTATTTAATACTTAGAAAAATAAAACAACTACTATTGTGATTTAATGAATTATTTAAAAATATATGCAATTTTTTCATAAAAATTTAAAAAAAAAGTAATTTTTTAAACTGTACTCTCCTAAAAAATTTCTTTATGTGTTTTTAAATAAATAGAACTAATAATAAATAAATTGCAGTCTAAATATATTTGCTATAAATTACAATTTAAAATATAGTATATTGTTTTCTTCAATAAATAAAACTATATATGTTTATAATTATATATTGTTGAAGTAGCTTGTTTATTTATATTTTATATAAACAATATACTATAGAATAAATTCTAGATTAAAAAATATTTTCATGATATACTCTACGTGATTAGAGCTAAGCCATTTGCTTCCTAAAAAAATAATAAACTATTTATCATCAAGTTGCTATCATAAAAGAATAATAAACTATTTATTTCATACTTAGAAAAATAAAACAACTACTATTGTGATTTAATGAATTATTTAAAAATATTTACTATTTTTTTTATAATTTTTTTAAATACATTTTTAAACTGTAGTCTCCTAAAAGAATTCTTTATGTGTTTTTAAATAAATAGTACTAATAATAAATACATTGCATTCTAAATATATTTGTTATAAATTACAATTTAAATTATAGTATATCGTTTTCTTCAATAAAGAAATTATATGTTTATAATTATATATTGTTGAAATAGCATGTTTATTTATATTTTACATAAATAATATACTATAGATGAAATTCCAAATTGAAAATAT
>CM063504.1:109549771-109582271 GCA_032207245.1 Pardosa pseudoannulata
AATATAACTAAGTATACCTTATCGAAAAAAGATTGTTTCCTTTTTAATAAAAATATACAATCGTCATTTAGTAGCCACAGAATACTAAAAATCAGGATCAAACAAAAATAGGTTTACAATTCTCATGATTTTAATCAAATCTTAACATAGAATTATAATCTTGCAAGTATTACTCATGATTAAGTAAAGACTAGGAGAGCAGAAGTAACGATATTACATAAGGCGTAGAAATTTCTTTTAATAGAGTTGCTATACCTTAGTATTGACTCACTGCTTGACTCATTATTTGATTCATTATTTGAAGAGTACTTTTTGTCAATCTTCTTCATAGAGGTTTTATCCTATTTTTCTAAACGCCGATAATTGAAATTTTCTCCAACTACTCCTTGTTTAACTTGGAGGTTACTTTCAATATATTCCACTGTTTGGTTTGGTGCATGTGCTTAAACAATTTAAGCCACTTGTGTTTTGCATATATGATGCTGTCTGAAATATATTTTAATATTCTTGGTCATGGCTATTGTGCTACATTTAGTATCATCGAATCTCCCTCAAGGTAAAAAGCGTCTTTCGACAATTTCTTCTTTTCTATGGTGCCATAACTGATTCGGTCACAAGTGCCGTTGTTTACTTTTATCATATTGTCTGCCTTGTCGTATATGGTAATTGGTGTAATCTGCTATACACCATCTTAAGTATGCAGTTTAACTTTGAGTAGCAGGAAAATTGTTAATTGTCAGTTTCATTAAAAAAAACATCTTTTAATGTATTCTTTGCATATGTCTTATATATATGAAACCCATTTACATTGAAAGAAATATTTAAATATAACTAAGTGTGCCTTATTGAAAGAAGATTGTTTCCTTTTTAATAAAACTGTATAATCGTCATTTAGTAGCCACAGAATACTAAAAATCAGGATCAAACAAAAATAGGTTTACAAGTCTCATGATTTTAATCAAATGTTAACATAGAATTATACTCTTGCAAGTAATATTCATCATTAAGTAAAGACTAGGAGAACAGAAGTAATGCTATTACATAAGGCGTAGGAATTTCTTTTATTAGAGTTGCTATACCTTAGTATTGACTCACTGCTTCATTTATTATTTGACTCATTATTTGAAAAGTCCTTTTTGTCAATCTTCTTCATATATAGTTTTATCCTATTTTTCTAAATGCCGAAAGCTGAAATTTTCTTCAACTACGCTTTGTTTGGCTTTTATGTTACATTATGATTTATTGCACCGTTTGGTTTTGTTCATGTGTTTAAACAATTTAAACCTCTTGTGTTTTGTATATGTGATGTTATTTGAAATTTATTTTAATATTCAATGCCATGGCTATTGTGATAAAATTAGTACCACTGAATATTCCTCGAGGTTCAAAAGCGTCTTTTGACAATTTCTTCTTACTTTTGGTGTCATAACTGATTCAGTCACAAGTACCGTTGTTTACTTTTTATCATACCGTCTGCTTTGTTGTATATTGTAATCGGTGCATCTATTATGCATCATCTTAAGTATGCATTTTCCCCTTTTGTGGCATGAAAATTGTTAAAAATTGTTAATTGTCAGTATCATTTTAAAAAACATTTTTAATGTATTCTTTGCGTATATGAAACCCATTTACCTTGTAAGAAAAATTCAAATATAACTAAGTGTGCCTTATCGAAAGGAGATTGTTTCCGTTTCAATAAAAATATACAATCGTCATTCAGTAGCCACAGAATACTAAAAATCAAGATCACACAAAAATAGGTTTGCAAGTCTCATGATTTTAATTAAATGTTAACATAGAATTATACTCTTGGATGTAATATTCGTGATTAAATAAAGACTAGGAGAAGAGAAGTAACGATATTACATAAGGCGTAGGAATTTCTTTTATTAGAGTTGCCATACCTTGGTTTTGACTCACTGCTAGCCATAAAATGAAGAATAAATTTCTAGTCTCTAATAAAACGGAGAAAAGAACGGAATAAGTACACATAGCATATACGTTATACGACAAAATTGATCAATAATTTGTCTTTCTCTTGCAAAAGATTCTGAATATTCTGAAGACCAGGTATCGTAAAATAGATATATTACAAAAATAATGTAAAAATTAGGTAAGGGAAATTAAAATATTAGAGATGTTCTCATAAATTAACGCACTAGTCACTGTTTTCAAAATATTATCGAGAGATTTTCCATGTTTTACTATATTTTTGCCTCTTAAGCATGTTAAAATATAAAAGATTTTCAGAATTGTAGAACTGTATACGAGAAGGAAACCTGAAACAGGTGACGCTTTTTCCACTCTTTCTTTATTATTAATAAGTTTAGAATATTTTATGCAATATAAATTTTAAAATCCGTTCTAAACTTTGTTGTCTTAGTCAAATGTCTAGATTTTTTTTAATACTTTAGTAAATTAAAATTATGAATATTTTCATGTTTGGTCTCATTAACAGAGCATTCGCACTAATAATCTATACTAACTTATATAATTATCATTCTGTAGTTAAGTAACTTCAAAACTAGAATTTTTATATTTGTTTTCAGATAATACAAATTCATATATTTTTCAAACATTTTGTCTTTAAGTGTCTTCTTGTAGATGAAATCGTTAATTTTTTATTTTGTTTATCGTGTTATAATAAGCAATGCCTTCACCAACTTTTTCAGGAGTTTAGAAAGAATCTGGTTTTAGTTTAAATTTATGACAGTTATAATTATTTTATGCGATTTGTTCATAGTGTTTAATGGTATGAAATTCAGCAATAGTTAACAATACCTATGTTAACTATTTGCTTTAGCAATAGCTTTGTTAATATAGACAAATTAACTACAAATATTTCAATGAATTATCTCTGGTGTTCTTTAGTCTCTAAGTCCGATTTCCAATAGAGAGCTAGGAATTAAATGTTAAATAACATTTTTACAATGTTGCATTCAATAGTTTATTAATGGACGTTTATTTTAACACTGTTTTTAAACGTCTTTAACTACATTTCCCGTTTTAAACATACCAATGTTTTACGCCGCGAATTTGCATCACACGTGTCTCATTACAAAGCCATTTATACTTTATCCGTGATCTGATCAATTCACGAAAAAAGTGGGTATTGTTATTCAAAATTTCGAAAATTCTTCACTGTAACCGTAATTAATAGAGATTTATTGCTTTAAATGATCACAATTTAGAGCCAATATATTCAAATAACTATATCTAAATTTTCATTTTGATTGGTTGAATGGTTGGGAACTTAGGGACTCATATATAGGGAAAGTTTTTTTTAAACCATCCGGTATATAGGAAATGTACAATCTGTGTTTCACATTTTTTTTTACTATTTTAAAACATTTTTAGTTATGGTTAAATAAAGTTATTTTTTCGTTGTTTGCAGAGCTTTATGTTTAATGTTGCCTCCAAAATGACGTTTAGAGGTAGATAATTTTTACACTATGTTAATTAAGAAGTAATTTACTACTTATGTGAGATAGTAAAAATATTATCTTAGTTTTTATACATAGTTTTCTCTGGAAAATCGCTGCGGAAAGAGTATATGGTTCAGGTCTGTGTGAACTAAAAAGAAAGTAAACGAGTTTGAAAAGATAGATATGACAATTTAAAGATTAATATTTCCTTTGTACCCACACAATACCTGACTTTCTAATAAAGCTCTTAAATAGATTAATTACTTGAAAAATTTTTGATAAGAAGAATTGGAAATTGTAAGGGAAGTCAGTTTCCCTAACATTAACTGTTAAAATATATACAAAATGTACAATCTGTGTTTTACATTTTTTTTACTATTTTAAAACATTTTTTTATTTAGCTGAATTAAAGCTTTTTCTTTATTTGCAGGGTTTTCCATTTAATATTGCCTCCAAATTGACGTTTGGAGGTAGACAATTTTTTACACTATGTTAATTACTATGAAATTTACTAATTTTGTGAGATAGTAAAATAAGATATTTTCTTAATTTTTTATACATAGTTTTCTCTGTGAAATTGTTTAAAAGAGTCTGCGTGAAGTGAAAATAAAGTAAACGAGTTTGAAAAGATAGATATGGGAATCGGAAGATTAATATTTCGTCTGAATCCACACAATACCTAACTTTCCAATAAAGTTCTTAAACAGATTAAATACTTGAAAAAAATTTGATAAGAAGAATTGGAAATTGTAAGGGAAGTAACTTTTTCTAACCTTAACTGTTAAAATATATAAAAAATATACAATCTGCAATTCCAACTTTTTTTTAGTATTTTAAAACATTGTTTAATTTTGCTGAATTAAAGTTATTATTATTTCTTTGTTTGCAGGGTTTCTGTATAATGTTGCCTCCAAAATGACGTTTAGAGGTAGATAATTTTTTACACTATGTTAATTACTATTCAATTTACTAATTATGGGAGAGAGTAAGATAAAATATTTTCTTAATTTTTTATGCATCATTTTCTCCTTGAAATCGTTGTTGAAAAGAGTATATGGTCCAGGTCTGCGTTAACTGAAAAGAAAGTAAACGAGTTAAAAAAGATAGATATGAGAATCTGAAGATTAATATTTCGTTTGTACCCACTGTGACAATAAGTTACATCCGGTTCAGCTTTTTTTACTTCTTCCCGTAAGTCATCGTTAACGACATACCAAAACAGGACCGGTTTGAACTAAAAGAGACTTCGGACTTCTCCCAACCAATAGAAGGATCCATTGGTTTGGGGAATTCTGACCTCCCACAGTTCTGGAGTGAACCCCCCTTTTTTTTTCTCCGCGAGGCAGTCCGAATTTTTTAGAGGGCAAGGTTGTGACCAGAGGAGAGTACAAGGTAAACGCTTCTGACATCCGCGGCATGAGTGATAGACATTTTTGAGAAAAATCATCCCCATATTGTTTTTTAGGGCAGGCGCCGACTATAGAGCAGTCTTCGATATCTACAAATGAGAAGTTGATTACAGTTGTATTCCTTAGGCACTTATTTAATTGTATAAAGTCATTTAATCAAGACTTATTTGTGCATGCGATTTTTAATATGTATAATTTCTTCTTTCTCAAACACTAGGCCAAAGTAACATTTTTTTTCACCCACACAATACTTAACTTTCCAATAAAATTTTCAAATAAATTAAATGCTTGAAATTTTTTGATAAGAATTGGAAATTATCTCATTCAAGTTAATGATATCATGTGTAGTTAAATCTGTGTTTATTCTGTTTCTTTTTTTATTATCGTAAAAAAATATATAGATGTATGGAATAAAATATACGTTCTTACATTCTCAAAATGTAGAAAAGCCTTTCGCGAGGAAGTTAACAAGCTTTGTAAGAAGCAAGTTGAAAAAAAATAAAAAATCCCTGGTACGAATTTTACTAATTCATTATGCATGCTCATATATTAGAATATATTTTAAAATGAATATTTTTACATTTTCTGTATGAATCTTCTGATTCATCTCTTTCTATGTACCGTAATGTAAAGAATCGTAATTACCTAATATGACATTTTTATACTGTTATTTAAAATTTTACATATGTCTACTTATTTATTTTTTAATGCATATTTATTTCGTATGAAGTTTGAATATGTATTCAAACAACTTCTTATAATAAGATAATTTAATAGTATAATCGAAATATTCTTATTAAAAGTCATTACCTTTATCATTTAAAAGGTATTCATACCTTTCGAGCTCTAACATTTAAGAGGTTATTTGTGCATAATTGTTGGAAATTCATCGTAAATTTCAATTCTAGTAAAGAGGTATTTGTAATTAATGAAGCTAGTGACTACATTAAAGAATAATGACGACTACATTTTCGAAGTTTACGATTCAATCAGCATAGTCCATAAACGACTGATTACATGGTTATTTCCTTGGTAATTCTAATCAACTGATGTAGCATTTATAGATTCCATTTCAATCTAATGAGAATGATAATTAACCTTTAATGTGCTTACACCCTGCGAAGAAATCTACCAGAACTGAAATTTACTTGAACGTTTCTCTGAAGTCACAGGTGACTTAGAAACTATTTAATGCAAGCACCTTTAAAGATGCTTTTCAAAGCCTCAAAAGTACTTAAATGGTTAAAATACATTTTGTTCGATTTTTTAAATATAAATTAAAAATCAGGTCAATGCCATTAACCGAATTTATAAAATAAGGCATCTCTTTTTATGTCAAGAATTGCAGAAATACTCAAATTTGAGTAATTTTTAAAGAAATAGGAAATTTCTAATGTTTAATTTTTTTTAGATATTTTTGTTAGCACATACGTTAAATTATATATAAACGAATTAAGTCTATTTTTACCTTAGACATATATATATATATATATATATATATATATATATATATATATATATATATATATATATATATATATATATATTTGTTATTTGTTAATTCTAGACATTACTAAAAATCTTCAGCTTACAACGATGTTCAAGAATATTCCACTAAGTTATAACAAAGCAAGTATCTAATTTTGTGAGTCAGTTCTTAGTTCTGTTAAACAAGTATTGAACATTAATTATAGCTCATTAATTTATTTTTATTTGAGTGAACTTATTCTTCTAGTACAATCTATTTTTGTACAGGTGTAAGATTTAATTAAGATTATACAGTAGAAGAAATCAGTAATTTAAGAAAAAGAAATCTGCTACAATGACATTCTACATCTTAGGATTTTAACAACCATAAGCCGTAACAAATAAAATTACTTAAATGGATGATTCCAAACCTGTTGCCGGTTCTCAATCTTTTCTTTTTTGGAAGCTGTTGGTGATACTCTGCTATTAATAAATCTATTTCTAGAGATCCCGGTCAAGTCTACAACAAATTGTTAACGGAATATACGATGTAGCTAACTTCAAATGAAGGGGTGATAATATTTATTGGGGTAGTACCTCTTTCTATTCTAATGCTAAAGCTAAGCAATGATATGAAAACAGTGAATTAACCCTGAACTCATAGGATAAATTGAGCAAGCAGCTGATTAAGACTTTTGGATACTCTCGACGCTAACTACAAAAAGCTTAAAAAATAGATGTAAATCAGAGCATATAAGCCTGAGGAAATTATGGAATCCGACAAACAGAGTGTGCTAGGATTCTGCCAGGAAGATAAGTCCTCTGTGATGGAGGATGATAAAGTGTCGGATTAGATGAAAGTAGTTGCGTAGGACATTTACCTAGAATTTCTCACAAAAGAAATTAAATCATCTTAGGGATTTAAAATGAGGGGCTAGTACATCGAAAACATACCATAAAAAAGGATCGGGGAGCACAAATTAAATAATTTTCTCAACGTGTTTCCCCTGGGTGCTCTATAGGAAGAACAAGGCTTACAGGCTCTCATAAGGATAATTGTCAAAGAAGAAGATCAAGGTTTAGTGTGCTTGCATACCTAAACAGAGCCTGAAATGGTAAAGACATTAAAGACTTCCTGAGAAGCACTCGGTGGCACGAGGGCTAAGGCTCTAGATCGTAAATCAAAAGGTTGCCAATTCAAATCCCCGTACAAGTGATGCGGCAGCTTTAATTTAATCTATTTATGATTCCTTGTTAGTTAATTCTACAAGTTCTTTGAATGCTCTGCAGCTTACTAGAACGGTTTCCCAGAATATTCCACTAAAGTAAAGTAGAGCATGTATTTCAAATTGCCACCTAGATCTTAGTACTGTAAACCATGTGTTGAGCATTAAATAAAGCTCTTACCGTTTCTGCTAATAGAAAGTCGATAAACTTCCAGTCCTATATAAGAGACAAAATTCCAGATTTTTTATTTTTAATTACAAGAAGCGCCATGAACCTACTAGAGGATTAGCGTTTAAGAAAATATTCATTTTTAACAGTAAATGAATATTAAAAAACTGTCAAAAATAAGAATGAGGAAATAGCTGCTCTGCATAGTTAAAATTTCGCTTGAACAATCAAAATTAACTGCTTATATAAGGTTTTTTAGCCTTTCCTAACAAATTATAAATCTTTATTCTTATTTAGTACATGAACCAAAATGGAAGCTAGAAAAACTGTTAGTGTGGTTAGAATGAAAACCAGAGCTGAACCGAAAAAAAAGCCCAGCTTATTTCAATTCAATTCATGTTCGGCACTTTTGTTAATCTTCATTATTTTGCTCTAACAAATTTTACTCCTTCGAAAATTTAGCTAACTTCACGACTTATTTTTATTCGTATTTCTCAGTGTTTATCATACTTAACCCCACTTGATAATGTACTATTATTGATTTACTGATAATGTAGCTATGAATTGATTTTCAAAATCGATTTGTTCTGTATACTGACAGCATATTTTCTCAGTTTTAATTTAAAAACTTTCAGTTTTTGTGATCGATAAATAATGAGTGAATGGAATAATAAAATACACAAAAGTTCTTTCAAGGTTTATTCTATTGAAGTTTTAATTTAAGGCATCGATAAAAGTAGATACTTCGATGTATATATGCCGGTAACATAATTTGTGGAGGTTCTCTTGTGCGTTTCTGGGTAGTGGTAGAGTAGACCATGAATGCTACAGGGTATCTAAACATCATTGCGGACCAGTTTCACCCTTACATGTCCTCTTTTTTTCTAGCTAAAAATGGAATGTTGCAACAGCACAACACCAGTGTCACAAGAATAAAATTTTGTTGGTTCCAGGAATATGATGCTGAATTCCAGTTAATGTCTGCCTAACTCACCGGATCTCACTGCTATAGAACACATTTGATATATCGTGGGGCGGCAACTTAGAGTTCAAAGCCACCAATTCGCAATATCTCGGATTTACGTAATCGTTGCTTAAACATCTGGTACAATCTGTCTCCGGCCATCTATCTACCAAGGGCTTATGGTATCCATGTCAAGGCGTGTTGAATCTGTGTTGTGCGCCAAAGGTAGACCAACTCGTTATTGATAGCTGGTCGTAATTGTTTGGCTCTTGAGGGTAGTTTACTTTTTACAAACACATTTTAAACAAACGATTAAGGGGCGATTTACCTGCAACTAAAACTCAGATTTCAGCATAAACAACACCTACGACAGTAAAGAGTCTGCGAAGATACCTTCGGCTTTCAAATTTCCCAACATAGTTATTTATAAAACATAATAGTGTTTTTAATGTAAATATTAGTTTCCAAGTCTACATTAATTCAGACCATATTAATATATTTTGCATTCACTGCTTCTGGTTATTGTTTATAAAAGAACTGAGAATATGAAAGAGTGGATGCTTAACATCATTCTTTTTTGAATGATTTGGATGAATTATATTAAAGATAAAACATACCAATCATCAAGATGATCAACTACTGTTTAAGAAACATGAGTAACATTTTTCTCTAACATAGATGGCATTTCTCTCTAAACATCGATAAAAGTAGATACTCCAATGTATATAGTTTACTTTGGACAAAGAGAGTTTAAACACACGTTTAAGGGGCGATTTACCTGTAACTAAAGCTCAGATTTCAGTATAAACAATAATTAATACAATAAAGATTCTGCCAACACACCTTCGGGCGTTCAATTTTCACAGCATAGTCATTTATAAAACATAATAGAGTTTTTAATGTAAATGTTCGTTTCCAAATCTACTTTAATTCAGTCAACATTAATACATCTTGCATTCACTGCTTCTGGTTATTGTTTTAAAAAGAACTCAGAATAAGAAAGACTAGATTCTTAACATCTTTCTTTTTTGAATGATTTGCTTGATTTGTCTATTAAAGATAAAACATGCCAATTATCAAGGGAATCAATCCCTGTGTAAGAAACATAAGTAGCATATCTCTGTATCAGTAAATTCATACAGATTATGATTAAAACTTACTTTAATCTTCATCATTGTAACAGACAAGATGTAATTTCCTTTATGTTTAAAAGACAGGTAATCAGAATTATTTTATTTTTCTCATTTTTTTATTTTAAAATATCAAGATATTTTACATAAATTAAAACTTTTGTTAACATAGAATGAAAAAAAAATTAAGCCGGAATTTACCAATGTTTATATTCCATGAAGATTATAATTTTAAAGACAGTTTGAAAGATATAGTTTTAAAGATAATAATATTCAAACGAAAAGTTAAACTTAGAATAACAATTGAAGTACTTTAATATTAAGGATATTTTTATTCAAATGAAGGTTGTTCTTTAATTAACTATAATAAAGTGTTCGTAAGATTGTTTTAAAGATGATAATGGCTATTTTTTCTGCTTTCCTGTTAATTTTTGTATCGTTTATTATAGTTAAGCACTGTCTTTTTAAATAAAAATATAATAGTTTAAAATTCATATTAATTTTGTATTATTTAGTTTAATTAATTTATCTTTGTCATATATTTAACAAAAAAAAAGACCCTTAAAGATAAACGAAATCGTAGGTATAACTTAAAAAGTATTTACAGAAAAATGGTAAAAAAACTAAGCTTTAAAAAGAAAAGCAGCGAATTTGTCTGCTTAATTTTCAATTAAACAGGCAGTATTTTTAATGTGTGAAATTTAAAATGTAATTATGAGAATTTACATCCCACATTTGCTTTTCAAAATTAGACAAAATGTGAATTACGAATTAAAAAAACTATAGTTGTTAAAATAATCCATTGATAGTCAACTGAATATCATAACTAATTTTACTGAAAATAATAAACTGTAAAATTAGTTAATGTTTTAATAGTTTGGAACATCGCAAAAATAAAATGACCGTATATTATTTCATTTTAATATTGATGGAGATTTCATATTAGGATAATATATCCCAGTAATAAAAGTGTGGAAATTTAATAAACTACATTCCAGGTAGAAGGCATACAGATTAACACCGAGCTGGGGAATAACATTTTAATTATTATCTCAATTATATGAAATTACACACACCTGTGTACTAATTCAGCGAAATGAATGAATTTAATGAATCAACCAATAACAATATCCAACCATAATTAGCTGTTTTCATTCTATAAGGGTTTCAAGAAGTAAGAAAATTTTCTTAAATACTACTCTTCTGTAATATAAATAAATATTTTGATGAGTCACATATGAAATAATAATAGAAATCACTAATGAACAAATAGCAATAGTGAACAAAAATGTATTACTAATTGGTGTTTTAAAAAAGATTAAAGCATTTGTGATTGCATTTTTACCTATTATATTGTGCATCAGAAGCAACGTATTGTCAAAAATTTTGAGTAATTGTTTACACTAGTCATTTATTTGAATCCACTTAGAAATCCATATTCAGTTTAGGAATTTCATTTGCGAACTCGATTTAAATATACGAACAGATGAATTAGCTCTATACTACATGGTGGAGTTATGAAATACGGTGTAACGAACATATTTATAGTTTTGCCGAAATATATTTTTAACTTTTTGAATGAAAATCAATCATATCAGCAATTAACAATGGTTGTATATCAGATAATTGTTTACTTCCTGACACAACAGAAGGAAAGTTAGAATTAGTTGCAACAGGATCATGTTTCTAAATATTTCACAAATCGACAAAATTGATTAAGAAATTTTGGAAATGTATACCAAAAACTCAGTGCAAAATTGCATTATTAAATGCCTCATATCGTCTACTATTCATTTTGGGTACAAATAAACACTGTAATCTAATACTAAATTTATTAAATTAATGTTTCATTAAAATTTGATGTACGAAAATCTAAAAGAATTACTAAAAAGTTTAATTTCTAACCCTTCACCTTATGATAAAAGATTTGGTTTTTTTATTACAAATTAATTTGCCTTCTAAAGAATAGTATCTAGCTTTTTTGATAAATAAGTAAAAACTATTAAAAATATAATAAGTTTTGATTCTTTTTTTTAATTATCATACCAAGAACTTTAAGTATGACACCCAAGATTTTCATGTTGGTAACTTTGGCTGCAAAAAAATCTGACCACTTCTGATACATAGGGATATTGTTTCTAAGTATATGCTAGATATTATTTCTAATTATATATAAATATATATAAATTATATATAAATATTGTTAATTTTACTAGTTCAATGGAATTTAGATATAAGCTTAAATATTTAGGTATTATTGGTTAAACGAATTCATTTATTTTCTTAATAATAACGTTCTGAAATAGCATAAGAGATAAACAAACAGCTATATAAAAATTCTGTTATCTAATACTAAATTTATTAAATTAATTTTTAATTAAAATTTGATTTATGAAAATCTAAAAAAATTACTAAAAAATGTCATTTCTAATCATTCACCTTATGATAAAAAATAGGTTTTTTTATTGCAAATTAACTTACCATGTAACGAAGAGCATATACATTTTTAGGATAAATATGCAAGAACTTTTTAAAATACAATACAGTTTTGATTCTTTTTTTCAAACTTATCTTACCAAGAATTTTATGTGTGACACCAAAGATTTTCTCCTTGGTAACTTTAGCTGCAAAATATTCTGACCACTCCCGATACATAGGGAAAAAGTTTCTAATTAAATACTAGATATTATCTCTAATTAAATACAAATATATAATAGATTATAAAGATCGTATAATATATTTAGTATAAAATTTTAATAACCATAACATTTCATTTTAAACTATGTCTTATTATAAATTTTATTTGTTATCTTAATACTGTTTTAAAGGTATTCAGGTATTCTAACCGTATTACTTGCTCTTGTAATATAACTACTCTCCTTATATAGATTGTTGATTTTACTAGTTGAATGGAATTTAGATATAAGCTTAAATATTTAGATACCAATGGTTAAATGGATTCAATTATTTTCTTTATAAAAACGATCTGAAATAGCCTAAGAAATAAAAAAATGGTTATATAAAATATTTAAAATATAAGAGTATTTCTCTACACAACAAAAAAAAAAATTCCTATTTTGCAAATATTTTTACTAAACTAAGTAATAAGAAATTCTAGATGTTTATTAATAAAATAATCTCGTTGCATTTATATAATCTAATTACCTTTATAAAAGATAATCCTATTTTATATTTTTTCAAATCTCACATTAATATGTATTTATATCAGTAAGTAATCTCATTAAACTCTTTGAGCATTAATGTTTATTCTTGTTTAATTTTTAGTAACTACATATTCATGGACTATATTTTTCTAGGAATTAGAAGTCATTTCATAAATAGGATTTTATACGTTTTCTGCTAATTCAACCTCAAATTAGCATGAAATAAAATATTTCTAATTATTATTCGAAAGTAACAGAGGTTTAAACTCCTATTATCTTTCATTAAACAAATCTTATTTTATATGCGTTTTTCTTCTTTAAATGGCATCTAACGAATGATAATCTGATTCAAACTATAGAAAACAGGATTTTGTATGTATTATTCCCAAATTTTTCTGTATTCTTTTGAAAAAGACAAACAAGATAAGTCGAAATCTGTATTTATTAAGTACAATTAATTTATTAGTAGGTCGTGTTTTATACTTGTTAGCTTATTTAAAATATTTAATTGCTAAAACATTTTGAATCTCCAATGATGTAAAACAGTTTTGGGACTCGAATTAGTTTGTAAAATAATTTAAATTATTGCTGTTAACATGTATGTGATATTAGACATTTCCTATTCTTCGATCATATAAATATTTTTAACAGATAAATCTTCGGAATATTACTTTGAATTGGGATAGAAAAATGAATGCTAGTAGATTTTAACAGTACACCATGGGTAGGATAAGTTTCATCATAATGTTCCAAAACGAAAAAAAGAGTATCCCTCTAAGTGTCACTCACATAATTTTCTCCTCAGCCGATGGTGTCTTCAAACGGGTAATCACGTGTTAAGAAGTGATTTAAACCCATAAAAATATTTTAAAGAAATTATTGTAACAGTTGTACTTGTAATAAAAGCTTCGGATCTAAATCTAACCTTATAATATGTGCACACCTGTTGAAGACATCATCGGCTGGAAAAAAACTTACTTTCATAGTGTTAGAGTGGCAGAGGAGGGTAATTGATGCATAAGAACTGTCACCAACAAATTATATTTAATTTTTTTTTATTGTAAAAACAAGAATATTGAAAAGAAAATAGCAGAACACATTATGTTCCCAGGCGTTCTGTGTAACCAGGAGTGCATTTTTATAATATCAAACTTAAAATAGATTTGTATTGAGGAGCAGGACAAGAATCCTGGATTGGTAGTTAATGGGATATACACTCAAGTGCCAAAACATTATGACCACCTTTCAATAACGGGTTCCCCCCTTTGTTGAGCAATACAGCTTCAACTCGCTTTGGTAGATGGCCAGAGAGAGATTGTACCAGATGTTCAAGGAACGGTTTCAGAAATACTTGTTCTGAGCCTTCGAGCCATTACTATCTGCCCTCTATAAAAATCGCTTAGATCAAAAGCCTTTCCCATCACACACAGAAGAAAATGAAAGAATGATTCTTTAGTCTCTCCAGCAGTAGTTAAATACCACTTCCACCTGATTACTTGTCTTCCACGTCATCCAGGCAAGTTCATTGCAAAATGTAGGGTTTGTCATAATGTTTTGGCTCTTGAGTGTATAATGTATTAAAGTAATACATATGATAAAAATGTTTGTTCCCGAAAGTCCTCTTGTCAGGATAGCGGTCTTAATTGAGCTTTCGGTATAAGAAATAAATTTCCCAATCTGGTTTCAATCAAAATTTAAGGCATATATTCTCTATGGAATAAATAAATAAGTGCCTAGATACATAAGTGTAAGTGTCACAATGTGAGACCTTAAAATTAACCAGTATAATTTCAGATGGTTTCTAGTATTGAATATACCCAATCTCATAAACTACACTGGTGTGCAAAACTTAAGCGACAGGTGGTTTTTAGTTGCTGAAAAGTGAAGATATCACTCAAATGGATTGACCAGTGAACTCCCTTGATTTAAATCCCATAGAACATGGTAGGATTATTTGAGGAGACTCATTGCTGCACGCTTACATACTCCGGGAAACACCCAACAACTCAAACAGATGCTGATTGGGGAATGGGCACTCCTACCGCAAACATTCTTGAACCAGTTTGTTCTGAGTATACCGGTGTTCTGAGTAACCATTGTAGTTATGGGAGGGAATATCCCATATTAAAAAACATATGCTTGTTGTCCTTCATCTTGGATAGATAATCATGAGTCCCGATACTATGCGTTCAATAAAGTTTGTTTTTGTTTGATTCCATACCGTATGCATTGTATCCCTATTTTAGCGCCGATGCTTTCGTCATCCTTTACGTACATAATACTTTCCTCATTTCTGAATTTCATGTCTCTTGTAGAGTTATGGGAAAAATCCACCTGTTGCTTAAGTTTTGCACACCAGTGTAAAATAAATTGATATTTTGACATCCATCAAGATAAAAGGAAATTATGTCTGTAGACGACAGTCATTTGATCGTCCCAAAACCGCTGGTTATAAAACTATACATCGCAGTGGCATTATAGGTAAGATTATGTTCCGTAGATGTTATATTCCGTAAATAAAAAAAATGATGAGGACACCACATAATATCCTTGCACATCTAATTTATTACATCTATATTTCTATTCTGTTTCACGAGCTATCAACATTATCTCTTCCACATTATTTATATTTTTAAAATTAGGTTTTGTTTCTAGTGGAATCAATGACATCCTAGTAGAGCTTACGTAGTGGCAAATGGCGGATATCCGAAACATTAATACTCATGATAATTAGATTTACATATATACATAGACTACATAGATTAGATTTACATAGATATTTCGAAATCGAAATGATTCGTGATTACACAACACTTTATTTACCTCTATACCAGGAAGTAGTAAACAGAAAATGTTCAAACTGATTCTCAATAAATATAAGATTTATATTTTTCTTTAAAAATGGCCTTTAAAGTCATCATTACCACTGTTTGACTAAAACTTATAGAATTCCGTATAATTACATGGATATCTTTGAATTGCAGTCTTAGAGATCGATCGCATTAAGGACAGCTAAATAATTTTTTTTTATGTAGAACGAAAACTGGAATAAAAAATAAATGAGAAGATATAGGTTTTATAACATCCCTATATACAAAAGTATAACCGAATTTCAGCTAAACCTTACACTATTCATATATATTATATTGAAAGGTTTCATTACATAAGTGTAGACTTCAATAAATAGGTAGCTCTACATCTAGATTTTTAAATATCGTGGAATCTTTTGTGTATCTAAGAATACACAATTTCGATATTTTAAGACTAATAATTTTTTGAATAGTGTCTAATGATTTTATAGACGTTAAATTTAAACTTTTAATAGATATCAATCAAGGGAATATCTCAGCTACACATTATGATAATCTGATGTTATGATAAATTCCAAACTTTATCATTATACGGTTTTTGTGTTATGCCCACAGCTTTTCTATTTGTTATATTGGAATTTATCGTTATATAGAGTGTAGATTTTAGTCAAAAGCAGAGGTACACAGCTAAATGTCTTAATAGCATTAAATATAAAAGTCTACATTTTATGGAATATTTTTCAGAGTTATTTTTAAATTTTTCGTTATATAAGTGCAGATTATAGTTAAAAGATACCTAAATACCATAAAGCAACACTAAATACCATAATACTTCAACATTCAGGATGTCAAAATATTAATATAATAGTTAATCAAAGATAGTTTCTATTTTTTTTCATTTACGACCCACATAGTAAGTAACTCTCTATTGAAATTTTCTATTATATAGATTTTAGATTGAATAAAAAGTAAGTGTACAAGCACACGTTATAACAGCCCTACATGTAAACTATCAACATTTTGCGTATAATCTTTTTTAGGTTATACGAAATGCTACTTACATACAGATGTTAAGATAAAAACTTGTTATAAACAGTTCATGAAAGGTGAAAATTAGAATTTAAAGTTTGGGATAAAGAATTTAAAGTTCAGGTTAAAAACTTGAATTAAAATTTCATGTAGGTATATACAGATGTAATGGATAAAGTTATAAAAAATAAATCGATCAGGAATACAATAAAAGTTACCAGGAAAACTGGATTGTAAATTTTCTCTTGAATACCACATTCTCCTTTACTTTGCACGGGAAAGTTTTATATGTATAAGGGCAGAGTGCAGTCATAAGAGGATGTACAAAACTAAATATCATTATAGTCCCAAACTCAAGATGTCAAAATATTAATTTAATAGTTAATCATATATAGTTTCAAATTTTTAATCATTTATGGCCCACAACTTAAGAAACACTCTATTGAGATTTTCTATTATATATATTTTAGACTGAAGAAAAAGTAAGTGTACAAGTACACATTTTAACAACCCTACATGTAAACTATCGGCTTTCTTCGTATAATCGTTTTTCGGTTATACGAGATACATACATACTTACATAGTAAAGTTAATATTAAACTAGACACAAACAGTTCAGGAATAGTGAAAATTAGAATTTAAAGTTTGGATTTATGTTTGGGTTAAAGAATTTAAAGTAAAGGTGAAAATTTGAATTAAAATTTTCTTATAGGTATATAGAGTTTTAACGGATATGATTGTATCTTAACATCTAAAAACTTAAAACTTAGTCGATCAGGATCATAATAAAAGTTATCGGGAAAACTGGATCCTATATTTTTTCGTGAATATAACATTTCTCTTTAGTATGTACGGGAAAGTAAAAATTGTATTAAGGTTTACTTCAAATACCAAATACGCAGTCAAATTTTCATATGATTTGATAGCCAAATTTATTCTGAATGAATCCACTTTAAGGTAGCACTGTTTTATAAAATCTTATTACAAACATATAAAATTAAAAAAAATCTTGAAAGCCCGAAGTAGTATCTCGGTATTTTGTCCAAAAGGAAATATTTTAAGGCAACATTAAAATTATAGTATACTAATTGAAAATTTATAATATGACTAACTGATTTTGTAATTTATTGCTCTTCCCATGGATCTCTTTATGAAGGCTTATAATAAAAATTATTTTTTATTTATGATTTTCCTATTTACAGTAAACATAATTTAATTTAATAAGTGATTTGCACCGATTTTATAATAAAATTGCATATCGTACAGGGGAGAAAAATTTCAAATGATCATAAACCATTTAAAAAATTATATCATACTTTTATAAATGGGTTACAATAAAGACGAATATTTTAGATATGATTAAATTAAATATTTGATAATATAAACAATTTCCTAATATCCGTTGGACAAAAGTGTTCACCTTACAATCAAAATATTAAAATTTTTCAGTGTTGTTTTCGAAGTTTTACTTTCCCTGAAATAAAATAATAGGACACACAAATATCTGCTATATCCCTACTCAAACATCACCTCCGGATATATTACAAAATGTTTGCTCTGATTTTTGTCTAAGCTATTTTCTTCTAACAACGTCATGACTTATCTAATTTTCAAAGTATTGTTTTACTAAATAATTATTTTAAGCAAATTATCCTATACTTTTTTCCTTGAAATAATTATTGATGGGTACTTAAGAATATATGGCTTCTTAATTATTTTAACTTTATATTTTTATTTATTTAATAATACATCTGAAGAAATAAAGTTATTAGAGTTTTTAAAACTGTAAATATTTTTAAGTGACATATCTTAATAGTAGTTAAAATACTATTATGATTTGGATAAAATATAATCAAAACATTGTGTTCAAATTTAACGTCAGATAGGATTTACGCATTTTACATGTCATTTGAAAAATATCTAAGAAAAATATAATGGTTTTTATTAAATTCAATTTCACTCAAATATATAATATTTAAAACCACACACATGTCTACCTATATACATTTATTTGCCACCTTATATGTCAGCCGTTGCTTAATTATAGTTAAAATACTATTATGAGTTATATAAAATAGAAACAAAATATTGCGTTGAAATTTAACGTCAGATAGGATTTAATCATTTTACATTACATTTGAAAAATATCTAAGAAAATATAAAGGTCTTTATAAAATTCAGCTTCAATCAAATATATAATATTTAAAACCACACACATGTCTACTTACATACATTTATTTATCAACATATATGTCAGCAGCTGATTATATGTAGTTAAATACTATTCTGAATTGTATAAAATAGAATCAAAACATTCAGTTCAAATTTAACGTCAGATAGGATTTACGCATTTTAAATTTCATTTCAAAAATATCTAAGAAAATATAATGGTCTTTATAAAATTCAGCTTCACTCAAATATATAATATCTAAAACCACACACATGTCTACCTATATACATTTATTTACCAACTTATATGTCAGCAGTTGCTTAATTGTAGTTAAAATACTATTATGAGTTATATAAAATAGAAACAAAATATTGCGTTCAAATTTAACGTCAGATAGGATTTACGCATTTTACATTACATTTGAAAAATATCTAAGAAAATATAATGGTCTTTATAAAATTCAGCTTCACTCAAATATATAATATTTAAAACCACACACATGTCTAACTATATACATTTATTTACCACTTTATATGTCAGCAGTGGCTTAATTATAGTTAAAATACTATTATGAGTTATATAAAATAGAAACAAAATAGTGCGTTCAAATTTAACGTCAGATAGGATTTACGCATTTTACATTACATTTGAAAAATATCTAAGAAAATATAATGGTCTTTATAAAATTCAGCTTCACTCAAATATATAATATTTAAAACCACACACATGTCTACTTATATACATTTATTTACCAACATATATGTCAGCAGTTGCTTAAATGTAGTTAAATACTATTATGAGCTATATAAAATAGAATCAAAACATTGCGTTCAAATTTAACGTCATATGGGATTTACGCATTTTACATTGCATTTGAAAAATATCTAAGAAATAAAGTGATTAAAGTTTTTAAAAGTGTAAATATCTTTAAAAAAATATCTTAATTGTAGTTAAAATACTATTCTGAATTGGATAAAATAAATTCAAAATTATGAATTCAAATTTAACGTCGGATATGATTTACGCATTTTACATTACATTTGAAAAATATCTAAGAAAAATATAAATTTTCTTATAAAACTGAAATTTACTAAAATACATAATAATTAAAACCGGATACATGTCTAACTATATACATTTATTTACCAACATATATATAGGCAGTTGCCAATGAATATTCTATTTATTCATATTCAAAATATATTAAATTTTTACAGCAGCGGTCAATTCCAAGTACAAAAATATACCAGATAGTAATAGTTTAAACTTACTTTTTCAGATAATGCAGATGGAGGCAATCTACTAAATTCTGTTAGCTATAATATAAAAAAATTTAATACCTCGTCTTAAAAAGCACATTATAAAGTTATATTAAGAATGAAACAAAACTAATTTCTTTCCGTATACAAGATTTAATGTTCAGCGTAACTTGTATTAAAATTTTTCTTCAAATAATATGCATTACGAGTGATTTAAAGAGTATTTTAAAGTTAGGAAGAATTACCTCATTAAAATTCTACATGAAATTCATGCTCTGAATTCCTCTCGAAGTATCACAGTCATTCAGGCTCAATTAAAAGTTCAATCTGAACTAGATTTGTAACAGGAAACTGATAGTTAAGTACTAAACGAAATACTTAAAGATTCAAACCCATATCTCGGCTATCTGCTTCAATCAGTTTAATACCTCTAATTTAACGTGTAGATAAGTTCTATTTCTGAAAGGGAAATTTTTGCTGTGTTGTATCTTAAACAGATGTGTTTAATTAAGAAAATACGAAATTAAAATCAAGTTTTATATGCATAGCTGACAGATACATGGAAGAACATATTAAATTCTTAGCAAAGTGAACAATATGAAATTTAGAAGATATAAAAAATTATCTTGGTGAATTATATATATATATATATATATTTCACATAAAAATAATTTTGTCGATATTATTAATTTTTGGTACAACTTTTTGGTACGTCTGTTTTAATAATTGATTTTAGGATATATATGGAAAATCAGAAAAAAAATCATTTTTATATATTTCGGGAACTTTCCTAAGTATAAAGATTTTTTTACACCAAAGAAATATAACAAATTTACAAAATATCTGTGCAATTAAAGTTGTCAAATTGAGAATAATTCACTGATAATTTTTATTTTTTAACAAAGCATTATAACTGTACACAAGAAGTGGTTATACAAATTACGTTTTTAACAAATATGTAATTTTTAATAAAATTGGGGTAAGAGATAAATAACAATTTATACTGTTTTTATTTGTTATTAATATATCTCTTATATAACACACTGAAGAAAAATTTAAAGTATCTTTATAATTAATTTATTTTGTAATTTTAGGAATTCAATCTTCAGTTTTCGTTTAATGAATTTTATTTCAAATCCTCGATGTCTGTCATCAACTAGCATTGAAATCTGTCTATTAAGTCATGTCTCATCGGACTAAGTACTAAATGACTTTTTAATAATATAAACAAATTTTATTTTAATATAATTATTTAGAGTTCATTTTATTACTGAAATATTTTTAATTCCCTGTAACTTAAGATTTTGAGATATAAAACCTATGTAATAGTAAAAACTTCTAAAAGCATTAAGTAATTTTGTGAGTAAGTATCACTTTAAAAGCTTTTATATTTTTAGATTATATGTATACTTAATAATATATGTATCTACGAGAAAAAAAAATATGTATTAGTCTGTGACTTAAATACACTTGGACTATTAATTGCTTTGTTTATTTTTTCAGTGTGCCTTAGACACTTTAGGATATTATAAGAATGAATAAAAACATATTTGCTAGTTTTGTTTTAAACAAATATAAACTGTATTACAATCGTGGGAATAACTAGAATAACTGAAAAAGTTAAGGTTTGAGAAAACGTCTTATAATAAAAGTTTAATAGATATTTTTTCTACGTTTACAGATTAATTTCCTAACATTCTAACTATTTTAAGATAGATAGGGAAATCTATCATTTTGTACAGTATACATTTATATTATTTACCTAGTTAGCAATTAGATTTATAATTTCTCTAACACAATTATATTGTTAAAATAATCTAACGTGACACCGTATAAATTCGTTATAAGTAATATTATATTTCTTTTTTTATTTTGTAAGACGCATTATGTACCACTTGTATATACTTTTGAAGATACCACATAGGTAATGGAGGTGTCTATCTTGAATGATGGAGGTGTCTACAGTTTACGTAGTGCCATCTGGGAGAAATCTGCAGCATTAAATACCGCTATAATGGCAGTTTTTTCTATACAAATAACTCGTTTCAAACAGAAATTTTTCGCGATTTCAATACTTAATTCTCTCGCTAGGAAGTAGTTTAAAAAATCATTGTCTACTAAAACTGGAGATACTTATGTACTATCACAACGATTTTGGCTACTTTGCTTAATAGCAGGCGAAAACGAAAAAATTACAATAGAACGTCAGAGTATTCGAGCCCAGCTAGGTCTAAATAATAATACAATTCTAAATATTAAGTATAATAATAAACAAATGATTCAATTAAAATTATTTTAAAGTATGATTCGTAATGTGCCATGTTGTTTTATATTAAATTTTATTTTACTAAATATTAATGTTGTTTTTTGCATTTGACAGAGCCCCATATTTTTCAATATTTTTATCATGTACGGCGGTTCTGGGGTCGACTAAATTGTATTTATGATTTAAGTCTTTATCTTGAAATTCAGCAATTATTATTTATTGTCTGGGTTACTACATTTCCGATTATCTGGTAAAATGGTGTATTTTTGTAAAAGGTCGAGGGCAACCTATATCCTATACGAAAACTCCCAGGTTCACATTCTAGATTTTGTGCATTATATATAAATAAACAATTAGAAAGGCTGGAAACGGTATGGAAAGGAGAAGCATACGGTTGCTAATTTGGAGACTTTCGAATTGCTAGTGTGACTCGTTATAAAAAGCATTGGTTTGGATTGCAGTGCTTCGATCTACTTTCTTGCAACAGGGGGGCTAATGAGAATGCGACCTACTGATTCCGAGAGCCTACAAACATCCATACTACAATGGGATTCAAACCCACCATCCCCTATACTGAAGATCAGTACCCTAATCATTCGATCGTTGTTCTGCTATCAAGAACGTTGATATTGTTGCAAAAGTATGTAAATACCAGAATTGACTTTGAAACCATTAATTCTACCGTTTTAATAGCACTGTTGAAATTACATATCGATAGTTTAATATAATTTAATATGAATAGTTTTGAATTGAACTGTTGTCAGTTGGTAGCATTAAAGGCAGTTACATGAAAATGTTTTGTTATGATAACTGAGAATTGTAATAAAAATGGAGATATATAATGTCTAAAGGATAATCGGTTTTGAGTTATGCCCTATAGTTCTAATATATGATATGCTGATATTTTTACCCATATAGAGTGAATATTGCAATAAAATGAAGAGTTACATAACTAGACATTACAACAAATTACAAATTTCAATATTCAATGACTTATGTTTTTTGATTATGCCCTAAAGCATTAAAATAAGTGATATTGAAATTTTTTTCTAAGGTCATATTATGTGTTTTATATTTTAAATAAGGAAAATGCTTTAAATAGTTTCATTATAAATTAATGTTTAATAATCACATGATTTTTCATTAAATCTACTTTTTAAGGAAGATTATTTGTAAATAAAATACGTTATTTAAAATAAAATATAAAATGTTTTTTATTATTTACTTGATGATAAAATTATATCTGTAAACATATGAACTTCAAATAAAATATCCTTTTTTATTTTAACTTGTATTATAAAATCATTATGTTCAAATACGTTAAACATATAAAACATGAATATAAAACACATTTAATATGATGTATTTATCCTTTAGTTCAGAAACAGTTTAATTCCTTCTTGAATAAGAAAAATTAAGAATCTTAAGGAATCATCAATCGCAAAATCCATGAATCTTTATTTGAATAGCAGGAATAATGTCTTGTGTTTTGCATTTATTCCAAAATATGAATGTTAAGAAAAGGAAATGGCGTCGTTTTTTTAACCTACTCGTGTTAAGGTGAAATAAATCAAATGCAGATTTCATATTTTAGTTAAAATTATGTTACTCAGAACATTAGTACCGAAATACGGTATATATCCGTTTCAAAATATACCGATATTCATATATATCACGGATGCAGTTACACTCTTAGAAACGTTCAATTCATTTTTCCCCTCACCATATTATTATTCAACGTAATTTTTCATTTCCCGTTCTTTTTATAAATTTCGTATTCTCTTACATTAGTTTTGCGAATGAATCTAGAGCAAACTTCAAATACATTTAAATTCATCCTCGCACTATCATTAATTCTGAGGTATATTTATATACAAGCGCTAGAATACTAACACTGCAGTTTTTTTTCTTTTAGTTTGAAATAAAATCATATAAATGATCAGCACTCTTTTATTTGAATGAAATTTTTTCCCAAAATATTTTTTCTTGGTTTTATGTATGGATATTTAAATATCCAACTCTGTACTAGGATTAAACTTAGGATTATTAGTACTTTTTTCCGTTTCATTGCATTGCAAAAGCAGAAGAATAAATTTCTAAACGGAATAGAATTATCCTAAACTAGAATTTTTATTTTTCTTGAGTAGCGTACTGATAGTATAAAAAGAAAATTTTAATGTCACTTCCAGTGTTTGAAGAATAGGTCATCCAGTTTTAATCGTATTATAAACTTATAGGTGCATTTATATAATGTTTGGCTGACTTTGATGCATTTAAAATATGAACTATAAATTTCGAAATGTTACCAGAAGAACTTGTTACCAGAAGAGTAGAAGGTGAACTGCTGGCATCCGCGGCTTGTGGAAAAAACCTTTTGAGAAAATTCTTCGCCATATTGTTTTTAAGGCCGACTCCGACTCTAGAGCAGTCTTCGACATCTACAAATGATAAGTTGATTCCAGTTGTATTTCTTAGGCATTTATTTAATTAATCAAGACTTATTTCTTAATCAGTTTTAATTTCATCTTTCTCAAACATTATGCCAACGTAACATTATTTTTACAATGTGTAAGTTTGAAATTGTTACTTAATTCTTCTTATTTAATAACTTAACTATGGGTTGGTCTGACCAATGTCGTTTATCGTCTAACCGGGATTAACCGACGAATTCAAACAATAAATGGGACGCTATTCTCATTTTTTAACAGAGATTAAAAGTGGTTAGATGTTAAACGACTTTGATGAGACAGGCTTTAAGACTATGCATTTATTAACTACTGATTTTGTTCTCTAATGTCTTATAAAAGCAGTTTACTGTGGCATTCTTATATAACAAATGCGCATACAGTGTGTTGTATAAGAATAAATAGCTTTTCTTTTGTTAAAAGGTATATGAAAAATTATTATTAGAAATAATTCAACCGTATGCTGAGGAAAATTCAAGAGTTGGAATTTTAATAGTGGCAGCTATGCTGTAAAAACGCTACGCAACAAAACCAAAGAATATTGCTTATACCACACGTGAGTTACATACCTACCTTACTTCTCAGCAAAAAGAATCACCTTCTTACGTCATGCGCACATGTTTTGTCGGGAAGAACTGATGCGTGTATTAGTTTTCGGTCTAACGTGTTGTCAGAATGTTTCCAAAATAAGAACAATGAAGTTGGATAAAACTTCATTGTGCTAAGGTCGTAAAACAGGAGAGTGTCATCTAGGGCTTTATCATCCACCTTATTCTCCAAGTCTAAGCCCTTGTGACTTTGTCTTAATTCCTAAGATGAAGGAACCACTTCGTGGCATTCGCTTCTGAACTACTCCAAAGATTCTTGTTACAATAGACCGGTGTATTCGAACTATCAATCGAACAGGCGCTGCTGCAGGTGTTCTTCTACATCGTTGGAAACCAACCATCCTTGAACACAATGCTTGCCACTATTTTGAAGAACTGTAAACATGGTGACATAAATCACTTTTGTATTCCATGTAAACAAATAGATGCTTTTTTTACAGTTACAACCCTCGTAAATTAAATTAAAATATATACACTAATGGGTACAAAAATGTTTGTTATGGGCTCAATGTTTTACTCATTTTTCAGAAAAATTCCAAGCTTATCGTACTATCCTGAATTACTCTGCAGTTTTTAGCATTAGAAAAACCGAAGTGATTTTAAATAAGAAAATGATGTGTGTGAAGTGATTGTCCTTAAAATATTTATATTAACTCACATAACATTCACAAATTTTAACTTCTTTTGAGGTTTTTATATGCACTTTCAATATTTTGTAATACGTGTATACATGGGGTCGTTTCTAGTGTTGTTGTAAAAATGTACATTTAAAATGACAGATTTCGACCAAAACTGAAATATTTTTGGTACTGAAAAAATTTGATTATGTACACGCTTTACTGTCAAAAGATACTTGTGAATAACAAAATCACTTTTCTGAATTGAAATACGCTTTGTTTGTGCTTTAACTTTTGAAATAATATATTTCAGTCTAACATATTTTTAATTGAATTAGTAAATTCAAAGAATTTGAGTTATGCTACTTTTTTGTATGCATTATTAAATGTTTTGGGAATGTCTCTTTTAAAGTGTTTATCCTAAAACTGGAAGGATGGTTTAAAAATTTCAATTTAATTTCTCGTGTTTCAGAGAAAAATGCGAGTTACTGTAAACAACGGTTGCTAAAGTATTCTATAACTTTCTATAATTATGTTACATTAATAACATTTAACGTGAGTAAAATTCAATACCTAGCTTTGTTTAGAACGAATTCTAAAAATAAAAGTGAAAAATAAAATAAATTGTTTTATATCGTAGGTTTTATTATCATTTTTAATAAACAATGTTGGGCGACTGAGTTTTTATGAAGTAGTCCCATTGTAATACAAAAGTTTTGATTTAGAGATTTTATGTTTCACGTAAAAACAATATGCATTGTTGTTAGAAGAATATCGTTAAAAATTTAGTTTTATAAACTGAAATTCAGCTTTACTTGTAATCTTAAATTTGTCTAAAGCAGTTCAGGGATATCTTCGCTTTCACTCCCATGTCCTCTTTTAAAACATGTTAGTCTTTCTATACGAAAAATCATATTTTGATTTTTTTTCTTCTTTACGAGCTTCAGGATTTAGCTTTTTTTTGTATTATTTTTTAATATGCTATAGACACATTGAGATAAAATTAAGAGCAAAACAAAATAGTAAGAGAACCAAATATATTCGGTTTGGAGTGTCACGGTCTACTTTTTGCAACACGAGGGCTAATGGGTCAGGGACCTACAGCTTAAAGCTACGAACATCCATGCCATCGTGGGATTCGAATCCACGAACTCCGGTACCGAAGGCCAGCACCCTAACCCATCGGCCATCGTTCGGCCCAAATACGTTTGGAAACACAGTTTAACCCTCCGAGTGGTAAACACCGAGGAAAAAAGTCTCCAAAAATACGGTAAAGTTTCATTGTGTCAGTGACCAAAGTGTTCTATGATTTTTTACTTCACCCTTTGTCGACTAGATTGGAATACGGGAAACCCACCCTCGTTACTGTCCCTTTACTTCAGGTTATAAATAGATATATAAATAGACATTATAGATTGTTAATTTTTAATACACATAAAGCTCGTCAAGTCTCGAAGATCATCCCAAAAGAAATAATGGGTTCTAAAAGTACAAATAAAAATATTCTTTAAGAGAATGATTTCTATCTTTTTCACGAAAGTCATCCAAGATATTTAAGTGGTGCAATTAGAGATATATATGTTACCGCAAACGAAATACTTCGAAATAGAGATTTACAAAGCCATGAAAAGCTATCAGGGTCTTTGTGCCTCAGAGAGTAGGTGTGCAGTTCCTAAACAATCGACCTGAACCTCTTACCTCAAAACTCCATAGGGGAAAACACTGGCAGAAATGTACATTACATCCATTTTCGGAACGTTTTGGAGGTCGAAAATTGTACATGACAACCGCTTTGAAAACATAATCTGTTTGGCGGAATTGTACGAGCGAACCGCTTAGAGGGTTAATAAGACAAATAAAATTGTACATTAAAATGGGTGTGAAGGGCTTCATATATTTAAAAAAAGGATAAAAAATGCTTAAAATAATTTAATTTTTAAATCGTAGTTGTTTTTTGTTAAGATGAATTTAACCCACGAGGTGGATAGGTTCTGTAGAGAGGGATTTAAGAGAACTGGGAGTCCATCATTGGTGATCTATTGTCTTTGATAGAGTCAGGTGGAGAAAGCTGGGGGAGACGGCTTGGTCTGTAACAGGCTGTAGTTCTGAAGAAGAAGAAGATTTTTGTACACTTTAGTAATACTTATATTTATGATACAACGATCTGTGCTAAATATTAACTTTTTTTCGACAATAACTAATTAATATACCTGAAATCAATGAGAGGAAAATGTGGAAATTTCAGCCTTAATTGAATTTCCTTAAAGATTATATATCACCAATTTCCTTAAAGATTATATGCCTCCAATATTCGGAATAGGATAACATTTTTAAATATTTATCAAAAAACTAGCACATAGCCCGTCATATTTCGGAATCAGTAAAAATTTTAATTTTCCGCAATTGTAAAGTACCCTATGAGGCAGGTAAAAATATGGTTTGGTTTTTGGCTGAGAATTACCTTGTACAGGCTCGATAATTTGTTTATCTTCATAAAGTCTTCCGATACTGTGAATGCAGTTTAGAATCACATGGAATTCATTTAGTCGAACCGTGTGTTTATGTATAAAAAAACGAACAAACTGCTTAATATTCAAAGATATATAACTTAAACACTAGATATTTTTCAGTCCCTGATATAGATTCCGGAACTACTTTGATATAACCCCCAAATCGGAAATTTGGCCATTTTTTTTCTCGCCAAGCAAAATACCTGTTTTTGGCTCCTTTTTTTCTCGCCAAGATGGTATCTTGCTAAATACAAATAATGAATACATAAAAAATACGGAATCATTAAATACAAAAAAAAAGAATACTTAAAAAATACAAATAAATGACACTGAATAACATATTATATGCAATTTACACAAAACTTTTAACAAATACAATTGAAAATACGTGTCGGCAATCCAATAAAAAGTATTATTTATACAGAAATTTTGAATTCCTCCCAATTTACCCCAGCAGCAATTTCATTAAATTTATTGAAACAATCAACATTAGCCGCTAAACATGATTTACGAAACATGTACGTAGCAAAGTAAAATTTATAATCTGCCTTGCGATTGTACGTAAGCAAAGCTAAAAGATAAAAATAATTAATAAAAAAAATATAATTGGAAAATACAACCAGATTTGCAGCAAAATACAGCAAGTCAGAAATCCGCTTGATTACTTCACAAAGAAATGGCGAATGAATGAAATGGTGGTAAAACATATATGAAATCCAAAAATTGTTGCAACAAAACTTAAAAAAGACTCAAAACATGGTACAAAATACAAGAAAATACTAAATTTGGCAACACCAAAAACCTAAAAGCTAAAAAAACCTAAATTTACAACACCAAAAAAAGAAACAGTAACCCTAAAAAATCCGTAGGGAGTGCCAGATTTGGCGCTTAATTGTTTGGGGAGTATATCAAAGTTGTACCTAGATTCATAGACTTTTATGAAATGAATTTGTTATTAATACCGGTGATAAAATTTTCATAGCAAGAAAACTTCACCTTTAGAACACTAACTGAATTACATAATTGTGTGTAAAGAAAAAACATACAGCTAGGTGTCATGAAGAATCCAAATAAATTGCGAATACAAGACACGTTCATTGAAAAGAAATATCTACAATTTTATTTCTACAGATATTCGAACGTACATATTAATTGAGATTGATGTAGGAGTAAGAACTGAGCTTGATGAATCTGATTTAAACTGTCTCTCACTGGAAACAGAAGGAAATGAACCACATACTGTCACAGAAGGAACTTAGAAGTGGCTGTTACAGAAGGAAGAGAGAAGTGAGTCAGATGGTGATGGCTTTTAGTACAGAAATAATTATTCATGTAGGTTGAATGTCAGTGACTCTCACAGAAGAAAGAAGTTGGCCAGATGTTGATAGCTTTTACTATAATAAGACCAATGCATGTATGTCGAGTGTCAGTGAATCTCACAGAAGGATGAAAGAATTAAGACTTGCTCCATATGTTGGTGGTTCTCATAGCATAAAGACTGATAAACATAGTTCAGACGTGGCTAGACATAATAGGGGATGAGAGATAGAAATGAGTTGGAAAGCAATGGCTTCAGCAGGTGGAAGGCAGAAATGATAAATCAGGGTTAGCATGTTTGATTTGTTGGAAATCATTGTCGTTATTAAAGTCGGTGTGTTAACATTTTCTTGAAGGATGTTTATACAAGTCCAATGTTGGAACAATTAAGACTAATTAAGTAAAGAACTATGTACGTATCGTTATATATAATCAAACATTTATCGTTATAGAAAATAAAATGTTTAAAAACAATAATCGTATAAATAAATAGGAAATTCAATAAGCGCTTAAACCGTCAAGAGCAACCATCATGTTTAAAATGACCTATATAAAATTTTCTTCGTTGCAGAGACACTCTTTTGCAACAGTGAGCAAAAAGTGATCTATAACAATAATTACATAAATGATTTAACAGCCCAATTATCCTTTAACAATGCTATCTGTTTTTCCAATTTTATTGTTTAAATGTTTGTTGAAGAAACACTTTTTAACAAGATAATGTTTCTGGAGCTGTAACATGTCATATTTCTGCTACACGAAGGCGATTTAAACCTGTTTTGCTTAAGGTACAGACCGTATACCAGTTTTGTGGGCCCATCAAGTTATGGTGATAATAGCCAAATTCTGGAACCCAGTTTAATGGTTTCCCTTCATCTTTTTTTCAAACTAATTATTTCTAAAAGTAATTTCTAAAGTACTTTTTCTTCTTACAGTCATTTCATAGTTTTAAAATAATTTATTTAAGAAGAAACTTTGTTTTGCAGACGTTTGCTTAAATATAACTAAATGATACTTATATTTTGCTGAAATTCTACATCTTGCAAAAATACTGAATTGTTTTGTTCAAAAACAGCAAAAAGTGGGTTTAAATACATTAAAAAATAACGTTTGCAATTGCTTTTAATTTGACAAGGTTTTAAACTTTTTTTAAAAAAAATCGTGTATTGTGTAAACTTAATACAAACCTAAACACAATATATAAACGCCACTTGGTAATAGTTTGGAGGTAATTTCTCATATTGTCAAACAAATATAACC
The DNA here is from genome assembly GCA_032207245.1 of Pardosa pseudoannulata. Classification (NCBI taxonomy): domain Eukaryota; kingdom Metazoa; phylum Arthropoda; class Arachnida; order Araneae; family Lycosidae; genus Pardosa; species Pardosa pseudoannulata. Next base: position 109,581,037 of record CM063504.1, read on the forward strand.
AAAGCATAACAACTGACCCTAGGAACTGGAGGTCAACCAACGTCAATTCCGAAGCAACCTCTATACCTGCAGCTGTTTTCGAACCTGTTGACTTCGGTGACAAATGGCTGACCATTCGGTCATCGTCCATCTTTAAGTAACAAGCCAGATAATCTACAAGCGTTTGTTATACCCCATGCCTCTAGACTGTCTTAGATCTTCAAGTACCATATGTTTCGAAGATTTTGTTCATGGTTATGATTCAGCACTGATGATCGAATTATAATGGCACCTTGTTCAGGAATTTGGTGTCTCTATCTAACAGATGTTGTATGGTGAGCGAAGTTGAAAAAAAGGAGAAGCAGTTATGACTAAGCAGAAAGCTAGATATTTATTAGTCCGGGAAATAGACTCCTAGAGATTTATAAAAAAATAATTTGTTGTTAATATCAGGGGTAAAATTTTCATTCGAAAAGAAATAATAGATGATTAAAATTAAAATTTCACTTCTGTACCTAATCTTCTATTTAAGCCAAATTTAAAAGAAAATTATTTACGTAATATCTAAGTTCAGTGATAAGACGCCTGAAGATAATGCACCCGATATTTAAATAATTTAAAATTAGAAAGGATTAAATGATATGATTAAAGGAATGACGTCATAATGCTAGAAAAAATGTTATTTTTACCTATTTATTATGTGATAAGTTTAATAGCTTCTCTTAACCGGGGAAAATAGAGTTCGAAATAATGGCATTAAACTCTGTAAAAAGGGGGAAGTCGTGGATTTCGAACTTATTAAGGACAACAGTAATTTTGGCTGTTATATGGAGCATATTTATAATAATTTATTTTAGAATCGGATCAATAGTTTAGGAAAAGATAAACTTTAATGCTTCGCATTTTGACAAACCTAAGTCATCAAGAATACAATATGGATGTCTCTATCCAATACGTACAACCTGTTCATGAATACGAGGACAGATGGTCAAATAACTTAGGCAGTTATTATGTAGGGGATAGTGTATTTAAAAAATCACTACAATACAACGTGTACATTTAGTGTTGTCATTTTCTAACTTAGCCAAATTCTAGTCGAATGGGTAGGACTCTACTCTTCAGGTTCGAAGCTCGAGGTTTAAATTCCAATGTTATCAAGGATGTTTGTATTCATTCGGAAACTTCTTTAAGAGATAGGTCCTAATCACATTAGCCCTCGATTTGGTAGATTTGTAGAGCGTAGTGCTCAAAATATC
>CM063504.1:109592271-109627271 GCA_032207245.1 Pardosa pseudoannulata
AGGAAGGGTTTACTTCCTTTTTATATTGTTAACTAGAATACTCAATCAGAAAAAAATTTCAAAGCTATCGAGAATATATATTATTTCACTTTAACGTGATTTTTTAAAAATATTTCTTTCTTGTTCTCTTTTATAAGATATGCAATGTTGCAGAGTTTTCGGTATATAGTCTTACACTTTGAAAGCATTACTAAATAAAAACAGCTATCCATAAAATTAAAAAAAAATATATTTTAAACATCATAAGCTTAAAAATGAGTTTAAATGTTATATAATGTTTCCGGTAATAATTATAATATATATTTATATATATATATATATATATATATATATATATATATATATATATATATATATATATATATATATATATATATATATATATATATATATATATATATATATATATATATATATATATATATATATATATATATATATATATATATATATATATATATATATATATATATATATATATATATATATATATATATATATATATATATATATATATATATATATATATATATATATATATATATATATATAATATATATATATATATATATATATATATATATATATATATATATATATATATATATATATATATATATATATATATACTAACAGACATTTTAATTTGAAAGATAAAACATTTCACATAATAAAACGAAATTATTAGTATCCAAATTAAGTAATATTTAACAAAAGTCCTAATATGACTGTAAAAGAAATTTAAACTAACATTTTCATTTTTTGTATATGTTTTGTTAATTATAAATTTTAATACCATTTAAATATTATTAACTTTATTTGTGGTATAATTGGTAAAATCCCTTCATTTGATTTTAAATGAAGAACTAATACTACAATATTTTCACAGTTTTAAGATATAACAATGCTGTAGATTCTTGAAATAATATGAATTCAGTTTTTTTTCCTTTTTATTGCATTGAATCATCTGTGACTTAACAACATTCAAGTACTAATTTCTATTAAATATTTTCAGTGAATCAGATATAGTTAGAAAGTAGATATCAAATATACCTCATTTATTGTATAAATATTTGATTTAAACATCACTAAAAAAAGAAATGTAGCATAAAAACATATGTAATAAATATTTACATTCATATTATACCTTCACTGGAAAAATCCAATGGACATAATATGAAAACTTACTGAACTGCAACAAATTATTTTACGCTAGAACACTAGAACGACCAATATTTTGACCTAACCAGAGCGAGTAATTAGGGCTATTTTGACCTTAATAAGAAATCGAATAAATATTTGAATTGCCAAGAAAATACAAGTAAAAATTGTAAAAAACACTCATTTATAATCACAAAATTGCATACAGCATTTTCAAAAGATAGTGATATATATATATATATATATATATATATATATATATATATATATATATATATATATATATATATATATATATATATATATATATATATATATATATATATATATATATATATATATATATATATATATATATATATATATATATATATATATATATATATATATATATATATATATATATATATATATATATATATATATATTTGTGTGTGTGTGTGTGACAGATTATGCTTTCTTTAATGAATAATCATGTTAAAGTTGTACATATTGTACGGCTAATACTGAATTCCAAATCTTTATTTCTATATTAAAAATAAATTTAATACTCTTGAAAGCAATAGTTAATATCTTGTTTTACTAGAGCCCTTCACAAATTTTAATTGATTTAATCAAGCTTTGTATTTGAGTACAGTATACCTCGGTATCGAATTTTTAAAATTAATATTTTTAAAGCATATTTTTTACTCAGTATGCAATTAATGAAGAAACCAACAATATACTTTTTCTGATAAATAAGCAGATACACAGTAGAAAATTATTTAGTTTATTATTTTCATGTTAATTTTATTCATGAACATTCCAAAAATCAAAGTGTTCAGAAAGTATGTTATGAATATAATGTTTTCCTTATTCATATCACCCGTTCATGTAAACCATTTAAAAATAATACTTTTTTCTGACTACCTGTGCAAATACCTCTAACCACACTAAACTCTATATATACTACTCAACTGTACGTTTTGCAAATGCTTACAGGCCTAAAACAATATTTTAGTTATGTTTTATTTATTTTAGTTTACTTAATTTCTTCACTTTCACAAGCAGAAATTGATAAATATCTTTATTTAAAAATGTCACTTATGATAATGTGTCATAAAACTGATATACAAGCAAATGTATATTAAACCACTCCTTTAATAAAAGATAGCAAACCGAAGATTTGAAAACACCTCTTTTTTCACTTATATTTGAAACAGCTTATAAATCGATTCAAGAGAAAAATTCAAGTCGCCATTACTATCTGTGCCATGGAAATTCTGCGAGTCTGAGAGTAGAACTAAATTCAATTATAACACTCATACTTCATTTACAACTGAAACTGAAAATTGTAAAATTTCTATTTTATGTTACATATAAGTTTTTTAAAATCTGCATATTTTTTCGATTGAGTAGTACGTAAAATAATTAATAATTTCACTCAAATTGCATTAAAATTTTATTCGTCAATCTGTAACGTAATAGTATATTAATTTCCTTAGAACATAAATAGCTTCTTCACATATAATACAGTATACAAATTAAAAAGTACAATGAAAACATTAAATTAAATGTAACATGATCAAAATGATCGTAATGTTTTAAACAAATTTCTTCCGTCTAATATTCAATGATGTAAATTAATTCCACCTCACTGGCAAATAATTATTGGAGAAATATAAATGCAGTAGTGTATGAATTAAAATTCTGAAAACATAACTATAGTCAAGAACCAAAGAGCAAATAAGATAGAATAACATAATTTATATTTCATTAATTTTTTTTATCAATTTTAAAATAAGGTTGGAAATTTAATAAATATGTGGAAGTATTTCCTATTATTTTATAATTAGTGTTACTTTTCATTTCTTCTGCTTTATATTGGATAGATTTCTTGCACACTTCGAAATTCTTTTATAAAATTAATGCTACATACACTATGGGCTTTTGCATACATCTATAAAAGAAACTAATTTATTCTAACATTCAACGATGTAAATTAATTCCGCCGCACTGGCAAAAAGTTATTGGAGAAATATAAATGCAGTGGTGCATGAATTATTATTCAAAAAACATAAATTTAGTAAAGAAACAAATAGAAAATAAGATAGAATGACATAATTTATAATTTATTAAATCTTTTTCTCAATTTTAAATAAGGTTAGAAAATTTTAATAAATATGTGGAAGCATTTCCTTCTATTTTATAATTAGTATTACTTTTCATTTTTTTTCTACTTTAGACTGGAGAGATTTCTTGAAAACTTCGAAGCTCTCTTTATAAATAAATGCACCATACACTGTGGGCTTTTGCATACATCTATAAATCAAACTAATTTATTCTAATATACAATGATGTAAATTAATTCCACGGCACTGGCAAATATTGAATGAAGAAATATAAATGCAGCAATGCATGAATTATTATTCGGAAAACAAAACTGTAGTAAAAAACCAAATAGAAAATAGGATAAAATAACATAATTTGTAGTTTATTAAACTTTTTTATCAATTTTAAATAAGGCTGGAAAATTTTAATAAATATATGGAAGTATTTCTTACTATTTTATAATTAACATTATTTTTCATTATTTTCTGATTTATATTGGATAGATTTATTGCATACTTCGAAGCTCTCTTTATAAAATAAATCCACCGTAAACTGTATTCTTTTGCATACATCTGTAAAACAAACTAATTTATTCTAATATTCAATGATGTAAATTAGTTTCACAGCACTGGCTAATAGTTATTGAAGAAATATAAATGCAGTAGTGCATGAATTATTATTCTGAAGACATGAGTATAGTAAAGAACCGAATAGCAAATAAGATAGGATAAAAAATTTATAATTCATTAAATTTTTTTATCACTTAGTTGGAAAATTTTAATAAATATTGAAGCATTTCCTACTATTTTATAATTATCATTATTTTTCACTTTCTTTCTGCGTTACATGGAATAGATTTCTTGCGTACTTGGAAGATCTCTTTACAAAATATATGCACAGTACACAGTGGACTTTTGCATACATCTATTATACAAATTAATTTATTCTAATATTCAATGATATAAATTAATTCCATCGCACTGACAAATAATTATTTTAGAAATATAAATGCAGTAGTGCATGAATTATTATTCTGAAAACATAACTATAGTAAAGAACCAAATAGCAAATAAGATAGGATAATATAATTTGTAGTTTATTAAACTTTTTTATCAATTTTAAATAAGGTTATAAAGTGTTAATAAATATATGGAAGCATTTCCTACAATTTTATAATTAGCATTATTTTTCCTTTTTTGTGTTATATTAGATATATTTCTTGCATACTTCGAAGCTTTCTTTATAAAATAAATGCACCGTAAACTGTGGGCTTTTGCATACATCTGTAAAACAAACTAAGTTATTCTAATATTCAATGATGCAAATTAGTTCCACAGCATTGGCAAATAATTATTGGAGAAATATAAATGAAGTAGTGCATGAATTATTATTTTGAAGACATAACTATTGTAAAGAACTGAATAGCAAATAAGATAGAAAATTTTAATAAATATTGAAGCATTTCCTACTATTTTATAATTATCATTATTTTTATTTTTTTCTGCGTTACTTTGAGTAGATTTCTTGCATACTTGGAAGATCTCTTTACGAAATAATTACTTCGTACACTGTGGGCTTTTGCATACATCTATAAATCAGTAAAAGCGAGATAAAATTGAGAACTAAATTAATGTTTTATTTATTTTTATCAAGTAAGTAACAGATTATTTTTTGAGATTACATACTTTTCTGACAAGCTTGGCCAGAAAATATAAAAATAGAAATATATAGTGTTGAAGTTTTATTTTGATCGCAGTTAAGATTAGAGAAAAAAAATGCTAATTCATCTTCAATTTTCATATCCATATTATACATTATGATTTTGCTTACTAATACCACATACAAATTTTATTTTAGTACATTGAAAACTGATCATTTGAAAACAGATTAACATCTACCATATTCGTACGTGAATTTAGCTGTTGTAATATTAAAAAACGTTATCCAATTTCAGAACAGAATACGTTTTCTTACGAATTTCTCCCTATTATAAGATTTTTTTAACAACTAAAATCATTTTAGAATTATACCTTTGAAGTTTATTTGAAACTGATTAAGAATGTTAAGAATATCTTTTATAAAAAGTAGTGAAAATTACTGGATTAAAATTTTATACGTACACGAAATATTGTACTAGAAGGAGAGTAAAAAGTAACAGTAAATTTATAATATATTATTCCGTTACATTATAAAATTTCGGTCGTACCGTAATGTTATTAAATGTAAAGTTTTTATTGAACTATTCTAAAATATTAAGAGTTTAAAACTAATATTATCTTTAATATACAAGTTTTCATGTAATTTTAAAATAACATGTAGGCTATGATTTTTTTTTCAATAGAGAATATATCACTTCAATGGATATTAAGATATCTATTATAAGAAATATAAATGAAGTAGTGCATGAATTATTATTCTGAAGACATGAGTATAGTAAAGAACCGAATAGCAAATAAGATAGGATAAAAAATTTATAATTCATTAAATTTTTTTATCACTTAGTTGGAAAATTTTAATAAATATTGAAGCATTTCCTACTATTTTATAATTATCATTATTTTTCATTTTCTTTCTGCGTTACATGGAATAGATTTCTTGCGTACTTGGAAGATCTCTTTACAAAATATATGCACAGTACACTGTGGGCTTTTGCATACATCTATTATACAAATTAATTTATTTTAATATTCAATGATGTAATTTAATTCCACCTAACTGGCAAATAATTATTGGAGAAATATTAATGCATTAGTGCATGAATTATTATTCTGAAAACAGAACTATAGTAAAGAACCAAATTGCAAATAAGATAGGATAATATAATTTATAGTTCATTAAAAGTTTTATCAGTTTTAAATAAGTTTGGAAAAATTTAATAAATATGTGGAAGTATTTCCTACAATTTTATAATTAGAATTATTTTTCATTTTTTTGTGTTATATTGGATAGATTTCTTGCATACTTCGAAGCTTTCTTTATAAAATAAATGCACCGTAAACTGTGGGCTTTTGCATACATCTGTAAAACAAACTAAGTTATTCTAATATTCAATGATGCAAATTAGTTCCACAGCATTGGCAAATAATTATTGGAGAAATATAAATGAAGTAGTGCATGAATTATTATTTTGAAGACATAACTATTGTAAAGAACTGAATAGCAAATAAGATAGAAAATTTTAATAAATATTGAAGCATTTCCTACTATTTTATAATTATCATTATTTTTATTTTTTTCTGCGTTACTTTGAGTAGATTTCTTGCATACTTGGAAGATCTCTTTACGAAATAATTACTTCGTACACTGTGGGCTTTTGCATACATATATATAATATATATATATATATATATATATATATATATATATATATATATATATATAACTATATATTTATTATATAAATACATATATTATACATATACGATATATAATATATATACATATAATTATAAATATACATATATATAACATATCATATATATATATATATATATATATATATAAATATATGATTTTATATATATATATAAATATAAATAAATAATATATATATATATATATATATAAATATTATAAATATATATATATATATATATATATATATATATATATATATATATATATATTATATATATATATATATAATATATATATATATATAACATATATATAAATACATATATATATATATATATATACTATATATATATACATATATATATATATATATATATATATATATATATACTTTTGTAACAAATAAATATATATATATACATATATAAAAATTTATATATATTTATATATATATATATATATATAATATAAATATATATATTTATATATATAAATATATATATATATTGCTTTGTCCAATTTTAAACTGATAATTACTCGAGAATAATTTGAATACTGTCAAACGTAACCCCTGCTCAGTTTATTTAGAAAATCCTATTACATGTTTTAAGAATGTAACATATTTATTTATAATAATGTTATCGATTCCTTTAAATTCGGTTTTCAAACTCTTCCGTATTTCTTTGTGTATGTTACATAAAGGAGGAACATCAAAACTTTAAGTTTTTTCGAATTGGGGACTTAAGTAAAGCAGGTTAATAATATAGAAAAAAAACTCTTCGTACTTTATAATTTTTAAATTATCTTGAAACATAATTTTTATACATTTATATCCAGTCTTCGAATTATAAAGTTTCAATCATGGAATCAATATAATTTCTTTTCATGTTCAAGATATTGCTGTATATAGTAAAAGGATTTTTGAAAAAGCTTAGTTACAATGTGACTAATAAAATTAAATACTTGTTAAAGAATAAAACTAATACATAATAGTGCTAATTCAAATTTAAGGAAAATTAAGTTATATTAATTACCTGTTCTTAACAGAATTATAGGTCTGCAACATTTTCAGTTAGTCTAGTTAATTAAGCTTCTCTTTGCACGGACAAGTAAAAATAATAATTGCTACAATAATTTATTGCTACTGGCATTCAAAAATTCAGTGTATATCCAGTACATATACGTATATTTTCGAGTCTGGACTTAAATACATCATAATACTTTTATGAATAAAAGAAAGTTCTGTGGTATGAATTACCAATTTCTATTACAGTGGACTCCGCTTAATGTAATCAATCAATTGCTTATTATTATCGAAAGCACTTTATCCCTTTTTCTCTATTCATTTGCATGTTAAAATTATCACTTTATGAGATCTTTATATCGGTTAATGTTGTCAGTTTTCGAACCTCATTTTACCTTACAAACGAATATCCACAATATATTCAAATGAAAAACATTCTTTCTGTTCCCTTTTGTTTATATTTCTGAAAATTCTCCCTCTTCCACCTAGAGATATGGAGAATGACCAAAAGAGTTGGACATTACACGTTCCTGGAATTTTTCAGAAATATGCACACGCTGCTGATGGTCAGTGTTTGTCAGGTAAGCAGAAAGCAACACATACTTATCGGAACTGAGAAGAAACGTATCCACATTTTATGTCTTGTTGATATGGAATTCAGAAAGTGAAATGATTTAACATTAAAACAAAAGAAAATTTAAATCGTTATGACAGGTTACCATTAGTGAGTCAACGCACTGCTGCAGAGCAGTTAAACGATTTTGAGCCTCTAGTGTGCGAAATTTTGAAAAAGTTTGATAAACATAATATAAGAGTTTAACCCATATTGGACAGATGTCCTATAAACAGGACAGCAAATAAAATTCCATTTAATAATAAAGTTATAAATATTTTCTGAGTGGATTTTATTTTAACACCTTTAAAATAGACACACTTTAGTATAGTAACAAAAAAACTGAGAAATCAAATTGTATTGTATTGTAAAATTTATTTTCAGCAACCTCTTAAAAATTGTCATTTTTTAATCTTTAATTTTATATTCATTATTATTATTTTTTAAACATTGTGGAGGTTACTTTTAGTTTAAAAACAGAGCTAATAATGTAGCTGAAAGTTTTTGTTGAAAAATATATTTTACATGTGTATTTTGTAAGTATAAAAAAGGTGCCCTAAAATTAAGACGACGGTCCAATCCTGATTATTTTTCTATGAATTCGATATTGCATTGATAGAGCACATTCTTTTCTTATCTTTCAATGAAAACCAGTTCAAACACCTGTTCACACACCTGGACACAACAAGGGGTAAATAGATGTCTATTCTATTCAGAAAACTGGAGATATTTTGCAAGATAAACTTACTCTCTTACTGCCAGTTCAATAACTGCAAGAGAAAACCTATAACAGTATGCTTAAAATGTAATGTTGGACTTTGTTTTGACTGTTTCCCCAAATTTTATCTAATAATCAGCCTAATGCAATGTAAGTGATATTTGTTAAGTTTTAGTAGTGTAATGGGCCGTTGTCCTCTTTATAGGACATCCAATTATATAAAAAATATTTTTTTCAAAATTTTTGTTTTATATACTTAGTTACACCATATTAATAATATGGATTAAGTTTAAATAAATTACAGATATATTTAGTTGGTGTGGTACAATATGGGTTAACTAAATAAAAATACAGACTGCAAACTTAAAAGAACTGGTAAAGATGAGGAATTTGAAAACTCTAAAAGACTTAAAATGTTAGAGAATGAGATACTCCAGTCAATGGAACTCTTGTGAAACGAAAAGCAAAAGGTTTAGCTGCTCAAATGGAAAAAAAAAAGATTTTGTTTCAACAAATTGTTGGTTCCAGCGATGGAAGACACCCAAAAATATTGCTTACAAGAGAATTCAGGGAAATTTAGTACGTGTGATTTAAAGGGAGGGGGATAAATTTATCAAATTCTACATATCGTTTATTGTTATCAATCGATTATTGTCATCAAAATCACGATATCCCAAAATGATCACATTAAGCGGAGTACAGTGTAAATATTCTAATAATTAAAAAAATGAATCTTTTACAATGCAGCATTTTTTTCTTCAAAATATGAAACACAAAATAATATTCGATTTACAAATCTTCACATTAATTCTGTATTTTACAAGATTTAAAGACTGTTTTATGTTGAAAAGTCAGTTATATCCCTCGATAATTCTATCATTAAGAAACACATTTTACAAAATTGAAAACAAAATCTTATAATTTGAATTTACTAGTATTTAAAACAGGTATTAGCATCAACAAAAATAACCAAATTTATTCTGATCTGTATCTGCTTTACCTAAAGTAAGGAATTTTCACATTAATAATGTTGTATTTACACATTTTATTTTAAAATAAATATTTACATAAAGGTGTGACGATTCAATGTTCCGAGAGAAGAGGTAGCATGAAGGAGGATCACAGTCACTATAAAATTGTAAATTACTTTTATTCTTTCTGGATTCCAATTCTCTTCAAAACAATGTGGAGGATATTTGGCTGGCGCGGAATTGCCACGACGATCACAGTCGGGAAAATAAAAGATTAAATAATCTAAGAAATGGGGATTCTCTTCCAGGGCCCAATGCAACCCAATCTATCCCCCGTTTGGTATCCGGGATCCTGCCGCTCCTTATATAAGATGACTTTACGAGTCTCTCATATAAGGAGGTAGCATGAAGGAGGATCACAGTCACTATAAAATTGTAAATTACTTTTATTCTTTCTGGATTCTAATTCTCTTCAAAACAAGTAAAAATGCAGAGGATTTTTGGCTGGCGATGAATTGCCACGACTATCACAGTCTGGAAAATAAAAGATTAAACAATCTAAGAAATGGGGATTCTCTTCCAGGGCGCAATGCAACCCAATCTATCCCCCGTTTGGTATCCGGGATCCTGCCGCTCCTTATATAAGAGGACTTTACGAGTCTCTCATATAAGGAGGTAGCATGAAGGAGGATCACAGTCACTATAAAATTGTAAATTACTTTTATTCTTTCTGGATTCTAATTCTCTTCAAAACAAGTAAAATGTGGAGGAATTTTGGCTGGCGCTGAATTGCCACGACTATCACAGTCTGGAAAATAAGAGATTAAACAATCTAAGAAATGGGGATTCTCTTCCAGGAAGCAATGCAACCCAATCTATCCCCCGTTTGGTATCCGGGATCCTGCCGCTCCTTATATAAGATGACTTTACGAGTCTCTCATATAAGGAGGTAGCATGAAGGAGGATCACAGTCACTATAAAATTGTAAATTACTTTTATTCTTTCTGGATTCTAATTCTCTTCAAAACAAGTAAAAATGCAGAGGATTTTTGGCTGGCTATGAAATGCCACGACGATCACAGTCGGGAAAATATAAGATTAAACAATCTAAGAAATGGGGATTCTCTTCCAGGGCGCTATGCAACCCAATCTATCCCCCGTTTGGTATCCGGGATCCTGCCGCTCCTTATATAAGAGGACTTTACGAGTCTCTCATATAAGGAGGTAGCATGAAGGAGGATCACAGTCACTATAAAATTGTAAATTACTTTTATTCTTTCTGGATTCCAATTCTCTTCAAAACAATGTGGAGGATTTTTGGCTGGCGCTGAATTGCCACGACGATCACAGTCGGGAAAATAAAAGATTAAACAATCTAAGAAATGGGGATTCTCTTCCAGGGCGCTATGCAACCCAATCTATCCCCCGTTTGGTATCCGGGATCCTGCCGCTCCTTATATAAGAAGACTTTACGAGTCTTTCATATAAGGAGGTAGCATGAAGGAGGATCACAGTCACTATAAAATTGTAAATTACTTTTATTCTTTCTGGATTCTAATTCTCTTCAAAACAAGTAAAATGTGGAGGAATTTTGGCTGGCGCTGAATTGCCACGACTATCACAGTCTGGAAAATAAAAGATTAAACAATCTAAGAAATGGGGATTCTCTTCCAGGGCGCAATGCAACCCAATCTATCCCCCGTTTGGTATCCGGGATCCTGCCGCTCCTTATATAAGAAGACTTTACGAGTCTCTCATATAAGGAGGTAGCATGAAGGAGGATCACAGTCACTATAAAATTGTAAATTACTTTTATTCTTTCTGGATTCTAATTCTCTTCAAAACAAGTAAAATGTGGAGGAATTTTGGCGCTGAATTGCCACGACTATCACAGTCTGGAAAATAAAAGATTAAACAATCTAAGAAATGGGGATTCTCTTCCAGGGCGCAATGCAACCCAATCTATCCCCCGTTTGGTATCCGGGATCCTGCCGCTCCTTATATAAGAGGACTTTACGAGTCTCTCATATAAGGAGGTAGCAGGAAGGAGGATCACAGTCACTATAAAATTGTAAATTACTTTTATTCTTTCTGGATTCTAATTCTCTTCAAAACAAGTAAAAATGCAGAGGATTTTTGGCTGGCGATGAATTGCCACGACTATCACAGTCGGGAAAATAAAAGTTTAAATAATCTAAGAAATGGGGATTCTCTTCCAGGCGCAATGCAACCCAATCTATTCCCCGTTTGGTATCCGGGATCCTGCCGCTCCTTATATAAGATGACTTTACGAGTCTCTCATATAAGGAGGTAGCAGGAAGGAGGATCACAGTCACTATAAAATTGTAAATTACTTTTATTCTTTCTGGATTCTAATTCTCTTCAAAACAAGTAAAAATGCAGAGGATTTTTGGCTGGCGATGAATTGCCACGACTATCACAGTCTGGAAAATAAAAGATTAAACAATCTAAGAAATGGGGATTCTCTTCCAGGGCGCAATGCAACCCAATCTATCCCCCGTTTGGTATCCGGGATCCTGCCGCTCCTTATATAAGAGGACTTTACGAGTCTCTCATATAAGGAGGTAGCAGGAAGGAGGATCACAGTCACTATAAAATTGTAAATTACTTTTATTCTTTCTGGATTCTAATTCTCTTCAAAACAAGTAAAAATGCAGAGGAATTTGGCTGGCGATGAATTGCCACGACTATCACAGTCTGGAAAATAAAAGATTAAACAATCTAAGAAATGGGGATTCTCTTCCAGGGCGCAATGCAACCCAATCTATCCCCCGTTTGGTATCCGGGATCCTGCCGCTCCTTATATAAGATGACTTTACGAGTCTCTCATATAAGGAGGTAGCATGAAGGAGGATCACAGTCACTATAAAACTTGTAAATTACTTTTATTCTTTCTGGATTCTAATTCTCTTCAAAACAAGTAAAAATGCAGAGGATTTTTGGCTGGCGATGAAATGCCACGACGATCACAGTCGGGAAAATAAAAGATTAAACAATCTAAGAAATGGGGATTCTCTTTCAGGGCGCTATGCAACCCAATCTATCCCCCGTTTGGTATCCGGGATCCTGCCGCTCCTTATATAAGATGACTTTACGAGTCTCTCATATAAGGAGGTAGCATGAAGGAGGATCACAGTCACTATAAAATTGTAAATTACTTTTATTCTTTCTGGATTCTAATTCTCTTCAAAACAAGTAAAATGTGGAGGATATTGGCTGGCGCTGAATTGCCACGACTATCACAGTCGGAAAATAAAAGATTAAACAATCTAAGAAATGGGGATTCTCTTTCAGGGCGCTATGCAACCCAATCTATCCCCCGTTTGGTATCCGGGATCCTGCCGCTCCTTATATAAGAAGACTTTACGAGTCTCTCATATAAGGAGGTAGCATGAAGGAGGATCACAGTCACTATAAAATTGTAAATTACTTTTATTCTTTCTGGATTCTAATTCTCTTCAAAAACAAATAAAATATGGAGGAATTTTGGCTGGCGCTGAATTGCCACGACTATCACAGTCTGGAAAATAAAAGATTAAACAATCTAAGAAATGGGGATTCTCTTCCAGGAAGCAATGCAACCCAATCTATCCCCCGTTTGGTATCCGGGATCCTGCCGCTCCTTATATAAGAAGACTTTACGAGTCTCTCATATAAGGAGGTAGCATGAAGGAGGATCACAGTCACTATAAAATTGTAAATTACTTTTATTCTTTCTGGATTCTAATTCTCTTCAAAACAAGTAAAATGTGGAGGAATTTTGGCTGGCGCTGAATTGCTACGACTATCACAGTCTGGAAAATAAAAGATTAAACAATCTAAGAAATGGGGATTCTCTTCCAGGGCGCAATGCAACCCAATCTATCCCCCGTTTGGTATCCGGGATCCTGCCGCTCCTTATATAAGAGGACTTTACGAGTCTCTCATATAAGGAGGTAGCATGAAGGAGGATCACAGTCACTATAAAATTGTAAATTACTTTTATTCTTTCTGGATTCCAATTCTCTTCAAAACAATGTGGAGGATTTTTGGCTGGCGCTGAATTGCCACGACGATCACAGTCGGGAAAATAAAAGATTAAATAATCTAAGAAATGGGGATTCTCTTCCAGGGCCCAATGCAACCCAATCTATCCCCCGTTTGGTATCCGGGATCCTGCCGCTCCTTATATAAGATGACTTTACGAGTCTCTCATATAAGGAGGTAGCATGAAGGAGGATCACAGTCACTATAAAATTGTAAATTACTTTTATTCTTTCTGGATTCTAATTCTCTTCAAAACAAGTAAAAATGCAGAGGATTTTTGGCTGGCGATGAATTGCCACGACTATCACAGTCTGGAAAATAAAAGATTAAATAATCTCACAAATGGGGATTCTCTTCCAGAGCGCAATGCAACCCAATCTATCCCCCTGTTTGGTATCCGGGATCCTGCCGCTCCTTATATAAGATGACTTTACGAGTCTCTCATATAAGGAGGTAGCATGAAGGAGGATCACAGTCACTATAAAATTGTAAATTACTTTTATTCTTTCTGGATTCTAATTCTCTTCAAAACAAGTAAAAATGCAGAGGATTTTTGGCTGGCTATGAAATGCCACGACGATCACAGTCGGGAAAATAAAAGATTAAACAATCTAAGAAATGGGGATTCTCTTCCAGGGCGCTATGCAACCCAATCTATCCCCCGTTTGGTATCCGGGATCCTGCCGCTCCTTATATAAGAGGACTTTACGAGTCTCTCATATAAGGAGGTAGCATGAAGGAGGATCACAGTCACTATAAAATTGTAAATTACTTTTATTCTTTCTGGATTCTAATTCTCTTCAAAACAAGTAAAAATGCAGATGAATTTGGCTGGCGCTGAATTGCCACGACTATCACAGTCTGGAAAATAAAAGATTAAACAATCTAAGAAATGGGGATTCTCTTCCAGGGCGCAATGCAACCCAATCTATTCCCCGTTTGGTATCCGGGATCCTGCCGCTCCTTATATAAGATGACTTTACGAGTCTCTCATATAAGGAGGTAGCATGAAGGAGGATCACAGTCACTATAAAATTGTAAATTACTTTTATTCTTTCTGGATTCTAATACTCTTCAAAACAAGTAAAAATGCAGAGGATTTTTGGCTGGCTATGAATTGCCACGACTATCACAGTCTGGAAAATAAAAGATTAAACAATCTAAGAAATGGGGATTCTCTTCCAGGGCGCAATGCAACCCAATCTATTCCCCGTTTGGTATCCGGGATCCTGCCGCTCCTTATATAAGATGACTTTACGAGTCTCTCATATAAGGAGGTAGCATGAAGGAGGATCACAGTCACTATAAAATTGTAAATTACTTTTATTCTTTCTGGATTCTAATACTCTTCAAAACAAGTAAAATGTGGAGGAATATTGGCTGGCGCTGAATTGCCACGACTATCACAGTCTGGAAAATAAAAGATTAAACAATCTAAGAAATGGGGATTCTCTTCCAGGGCGCTATGCAACCCAATCTATCCCCCGTTTGGTATCCGGGATCCTGCCGCTCCTTATATAAGAAGACTTTACGAGTCTCTCATATAAGGAGGTAGCATGAAGGAGGATCACAGTCACTATAAAATTGTAAATTACTTTTATTCTTTCTGGATTCTAATTCTCTTCAAAACAAATAAAATATGGAGGAATTTTGGCTGGCGCTAAATTGCCACGACTATCACAGTCTGGAAAATAAAAGATTAAACAATCTAAGAAATGGGGATTCTCTTCCAGGGCGCAATGCAACCCAATCTATCTCCCGTTTGGTATCCGGGATCCTGCCGCTCCTTATATAAGAAGACTTTACGAGTCTCTCATATAAGGAGGTAGCATGAAGGAGGATCACAGTCGCTATAAAATTTGTAAATTACTTTTATTCTTTCTGGATTCTAATTCTCTTCAAAACAAGTAAAATGTGGAGGAATTTTGGCTGGCGCTGAATTGCTACGACTATCACAGTCTGGAAAATAAAAGATTAAACAATCTAAGAAATGGGGATTCTCTTCCAGGGCGCAATGCAACCCAATCTATCCCCCGTTTGGTATCCGGGATCCTGCCGCTCCTTATATAAGAGGACTTTACGAGTCTCTCATATAAGGAGGTAGCAGGAAGGAGGATCACAGTCACTATAAAATTGTAAATTACTTTTATTCTTTCTGGATTCTCCAATTCTCTACAAAACAATGTGGAGGATTTTTGGCTGGCGCTGAATTGCCACGACGATCACAGTCGGGAAAATAAAAGGATTAAATAATCTAAGAAATGTGGATTCTCTTCCAGTGCGCAATGCAACCCAATCTATCCCCCGTTTTGGTATCCGGGATCCTGCCGCTCCTTATATAAGATGACTTTACGAGTCTCTCATATAAGGAGGTAGCATGAAGGAGGATCACAGTCACTATAAAATTTGTAAATTACTTTTATTCTTTCTGGATTCTAATTCTCTTCAAAACAAGTAAAAATGCAGAGGATTTTTGGCTGGCGATGAATTGCCACGACTATCACAGTCTGGAAAATAAAAGATTAAACAATCTAAGAAATGGGGATTCTCTTCCAGGGCGCAATGCAACCCAATCTATCCCCCGTTTGGTATCCGGGATCCTGCCGCTCCTTATATAAGAGGACTTTACGAGTCTCTCATATAAGGAGGTAGCATGAAGGAGGATCACAGTCACTATAAAATTGTAAATTACTTTTATTCTTTCTGGATTCTAATTCTCTTCAAAACAAGTAAAAATGCAGAGGATTTTTGGCTGGCGATGAATTCCCACGACTATCACAGTCGGGAAAATAAAAGATTAAACAATCTAAGAAATGGGGATTCTCTTCCAGAGCGCAATGCAACCCAATCTATCCCCCGTTTGGTATCCGGGATCCTGCCGCTCCTTATATAAGAGGACTTTACGAGTCTCTCATATAAGGAGGTAGCATGAAGGAGGATCACAGTCACTATAAAATTGTAAATTACTTTTATTCTTTCTGGATTCTAATTCTCTTCAAAACAAGTAAAAATGCAGAGGATTTTTGGCTGGCGATGAATTCCCACGACTATCACAGTCGGGAAAATAAAAGATTAAACAATCTAAGAAATGGGGATTCTCTTCCAGAGCGCAATGCAACCCAATCTATCCCCCGTTTGGTATCCGGGATCCTGCCGCTCCTTATATAAGAGGACTTTACGAGTCTCTCATATAAGGAGGTAGCAGGAAGGAGGATCACAGTCACTATAAAATTGTAAATTACTTTTATTCTTTCTGGATTCTAATTCTCTTCAAAACAAGTAAAATGTGGAGGAATTTTGGCTGGCGCTGAATTGCCACGACTATCACAGTCTGGAAAATAAAATGATTAAACAATCTAAGAAATGGGGATTCTCTTCCAGGGCGCTATGCCACCCAATCTATCCCCCGTTTGGTATCCGGGATCCTGCCGCTCCTTATATAAGAAGACTTTACGAGTCTCTCATATAAGGAGGTAGCATGAAGGAGGATCACAGTCACTATAAAATTGTAAATTACTTTTATTCTTTCTGGATTCTAATTCTCTTCAAAACAAGTAAAATGTGGAGGAATTTTGGCTGGCGCTGAATTGCCACGACTATCACAGTCTGGAAAATAAAAGATTAAACAATCTAAGAAATGGGGATTCTCTTCCAGGGCGCAATGCAACCCAATCTATCCCCCGTTTGGTATCGGGGATCCTGCCGCTCCTTATATAAGAAGACTTTACGAGTCTCTCATATAAGGAGGTAGCATGAAGGAGGATCACAGTCACTATAAAAATTGTAAATTACTTTTATTCTTTCTGGATTCTAATTCTCTTCAAAACAAGTAAAATGTGGAGGAATTTTGGCTGGCGCTGAATTGCTACGACTATCACAGTCTGGAAAATAAAAGATTAAACAATCTAAGAAATGGGGATTCTCTTCCAGGGCGCAATGCAACCCAATCTATCCCCCGTTTGGTATCCGGGATCCTGCCGCTCCTTATATAAGAGGACTTTACGAGTCTCTCATATAAGGAGGTAGCATGAAGGAGGATCACAGTCACTATAAAATTGTAAATTACTTTTATTCTTTCTGGATTCCAATTTCTCAACAAAACAATGTGGAGGATTTTTGGCTGGCGCTGAATTGCCACGACGATCACAGTCGGGAAAATAAAAGATTAAATAATCTCACAAATGGGGATTCTCTTCCAGAGCGCAATGCAACCCAATCTATCCCCCGTTTGGTATCCGGGATCCTGCCGCTCCTTATATAAGATGACTTTACGAGTCTCTCATATAAGGAGGTAGCATGAAGGAGGATCACAGTCACTATAAAATTGTAAATTACTTTTATTCTTTCTGGATTCTAATTCTCTTCAAAACAAGTAAAAATGCAGAGGAATTTGGCTGGCGATGAATTGCCACGACTATCACAGTCTGGAAAATAAAAGATTAAACAATCTAAGAAATGGGGATTCTCTTCCAGGGCGCAATGCAAACCCAATCTATCCCCCGTTTGGTATCCGGGATCCTGCCGCTCCTTAAATAAGAGGACATTACGAGTCTCTCATATAAGGAGGTAGCAGGAAGGAGGATCACACTCACTATAAAATTGTAAATTACTTTTATTCTTTCTGGATTCTAATTCTCTTCAAAACAAGTAAAAATGCAGAGGATTTTTGGCTGGCGATGTAATTCCCACGACTATCACAGTCTGGAAAATAAAAGATTAAACAATCTAAGAAATGGGGATTCTCTTCCAGGGCGCAATGCAACCCAATCTATCCCCCGTTTGGTATCCGGGATCCTGCCGCTCCTTATATAAGAGGACTTTACGAGTCTCTCATATAAGGAGGTAGCAGGAAGGAGGATCACAGTCACTATAAAATTGTAAATTACTTTTATTCTTTCTGGATTCTAATTCTCTTCAAAACAAGTAAAAATGCAGAGGATTTTTGGCTGGCGATGAATTCCCACGACTATCACAGTCGGGAAAATAAAAGATTAAACAATCTAAGAAATGGGGATTCTCTTCCAGAGCGCAATGCAACCCAATCTATCCCCCGTTTGGTATCCGGGATCCTGCCGCTCCTTATATAAGAGGACTTTACGAGTCTCTCATATAAGGAGGTAGTATGAAGGAGGATCACAGTCACTATAAAATTGTAAATTACTTTTATTCTTTCTGGATTCTAATTCTCTTCAAAACAAGTAAAAATGCAGAGGAATTTGGCTGGCGATGAATTGCCACGACTATCACAGTCTGGAAAATAAAAGATTAAACAATCTAAGAAATGGGGATTCTCTTCCAGGGCGCAATGCAACCCAATCTATCCCCCGTTTGGTATCCGGGATCCTGCCGCTCCTTATATAAGAGGACTTTACGAGTCTCTCATATAAGGAGGTAGTATGAAGGAGGATCACAGTCACTATAAAATTGTAAATTACTTTTATTCTTTCTGGATTCTAATTCTCTTCAAAACAAGTAAAAATGCAGAGGATGTTTGGCTGGCGCTGAATTGCCACGACGATCACAGTCGGGAAAATAAAAGATTAAATAATCTCACAAATGGGGAGGCTCTTCCAGGATGCAATACAACCCAATCTATTCCCCGTTTGGTATCCGAGATCCTGCCGCTCTTTATATGAGAGGACTTTACGAGTCTCCCGAGCACAATCAATAAAATCTCGTTCTTGTAAAAAGACGCGAAAACCTCCATGATGTCAAAGAACCTACGTAAAGAAATGTCGAAAAGCCCCGAGAAGCAAAAAATTCTAGGCTTTTTATACCTGGGAATCAGTCACGGTCCCGCGAACCGTTTTTTGGTCAGTTACGATTCCAGTTACCTAAGAACTCCAGCTAAGGTTACGGCTTGATTTTTTAGTTGAATTCTCATTAGATAGCTGTTCCGATTCCGGAACACTCCAGGATATATTAACGTGGCCGATCAGGAGCGTAATGCCTATTCAATAGAACTGTCACCCTCCCAGATTTTAAGACGCCACACTATTGTAAACTGGTCAATAGGTGGGATTACCTATCAGCTGATTTGGCTCGTGCTCTGAACAAAGGGGAGTCTTCATAAAGGTTTCTAAATATTCATAATATCAAAATTTCATTTTAACTAAAAATTCATGATGTAGCAAATACTTTTCTACCGATTTAACTACAAATTTCCATAACCCACTTTTGTTATTAAGTATACCTATACATATTTCGTGTTCCATATTCAACTAATTTATAGTATTGTGTAGATATTTATTAACTTTTAAGAGTTTAAAAGTGTGCAACAAAACTTTTTGTGGAAGTAAGGCACATAATTTTGTGTTCTAATGCAAGAAAATTTAGATAATTTACGAACAGTGGATATTAATATATTTCAAATTCAAAATTGTCAATTTTCTTTGAATCGTTAAATATTCTATATATATATATCAAAGTCTCAATTTACAAAGTGAGATTCATTATGTGACAAATACATTTCTTAAGATATTACTAATTCCATTTCAAGCATTCAAGTATTCTAAAACTATATCTTTTATAACCATTAATTGAGTTAAAGTTGAATTCTTTTTAAGCAATCATCACAGCTTAGAACAATTTATTTTTAGTAAAATACTTAGAATTTCGTAAAATACTTAATTTTAGTAAAATACTTAAAATAATTTATTTTTACCCCTTCTATATTCTATCCAGTTTTAAACCGCATGAAACCTTATCACCAATTAGTTGTTGTACAAAGTAAATTTATAAAACTTCAGTGGTAATTACGATTTTGATATGTATAAAATTGCCGTTTTATAAAACTAGTACATTTGATGTGATTGAAAATTTAAAAATTAAAATAAAATACAACAATTAGCTCAGAGATCATATTCCAGTTTTATCACTGCATACTGCCGTGAATATGAATATAATTATGATTAGATATTTTTTAACATAAAATATTTAAATTATTTCAAATGTTTTAGTTTGATCTGTTGTTACATTTATATTCTTAAACAAACGTGTCAACGATAATAGGAGTAATATAATGTAAAATACTTCAAGCGGCAATTTATTGAAGATGAGAATTAAAATAATAGATTATTAAAATTTATATTTTTGTAAGGAATGAAACGTATATGAAGGTTTATATCATAATCCTTTTGTAAAAAACTTCAATTCATTTAAAATAGTTATTTATATATATAAACTAGTTCTCTATATATATATATATAGTACATATATTATATTTATATATAATATATATATATATATATATATAAAAATTATAATGCAAGTATTTGAGGTAAGTGTAAGCAGCCTAACTTTCTCTTTTATGAATATATGGTAATATATATATATATATATATATATACATAGAATATATATATATATATACAGATTTATATATCCTATATATATATATATTTCAATGCAATATATAATATCATCAACAACCATAAAAATAATTTTTTTTCCCATATTTTCTACTTTCGGGTTTGGTACGATCGACTGATAAAAAATACAATATTTCAAGTCAGAACTTTTACTATATTTTACATAGTTTTATAAACAATTATCAACACTGAGAATAATCTGTAATATTTGACCAATATAACAGTTACAACAGAAATTTAATGACACTTTCAAGTTTTGATCACAAAAATATAATTTGATTGTAAGTGTTAGTAGCAAAACCAATTGCGTGCCACTTGCTTATGCGAATTCATAAACAAAATAGCTTTATAAGACTAAAAAAATATATTGCTTAAACTAATAAGCATAGGAATTCGAAAATCCGTGTTGGGTGTCTACTGCGCAAAAGTATGGCTATAAAAAAAACAATGCCAGTGGTATGCTTTGTTTTTGTAGATATTCGGTTATTAAAAATTGATAGCGTTTACAACTGGCCTTCAACTTTCAAGTGAAAAAAATCACTATGTTTTAAAATGTATGTAAATGATTTTATTTTCATTATAGTTCACACACACACACACACACACACATATATATATATATATATATATATATATATATATATATATATATATATATATATATATATATATATATTATATATATATATATATATATATATATATATATATATATATATATATATATATATATATATATATATATATATATATATATATATATATACATATATATATATATATATTGTCAGGAAGATTTGAATGAACACACCGTTTAACTTAACAGAACAATTTATTGAAGGTAAGTAGCAACTCGCAACTTTACAGGATCGAAAAGTTGCCTACAACTAGTGGGTATCAGCTTTTATACCCGAACAGAATATTCGAGAAATAACTAAATTACATATTAAAGAAAGATCTACAATAATCAAGAACATAAGGAAACAATAAGCAACATTTTTAAATTAAAAATTCCGTACTTTGGATAAACTGCCATGTCAAGCATCAAACCCACAATCTCCGGGTCTGGATCGCGTGCTTTAACCATTCGGCCACTGAGCTCATTGGCTAACCTTCTTTATGCGGCAATATATATATAAATATACATATATATATATATATATATATATATATATATATGTATACATATATAAATGTATATATATATGTATATATATATATATATATATATACATATATAAATGTATACATATATGTATATATATATATATATACATATATATATATATATATATATATATACATGTATACATATATACATGTATACATATATACATGTATACATATATACATGTATACATATATACATATATACATATATATATATATATATATATATATATATATATATATATATATGTATATATATATATGTATATGTATATATATATATATATATATATATTAATATATATATATATATATATATAATATATATATATATATATATATATATATATATATATATATATATATATATATATATATATATATATATATATATATATATATATATATATATATATATATATATATATATAAATATATATATATATATATATATATATATATATATATTATATATATATATATATATATATATATTACTTACAATCAGAATTTATACTTCCACAGTATGTACATGATTCAAAGTAGTTGTTTGTTCTTCAAAGTAGCCATGCTTTCTAAATATAACTTTAAGTATTGGTATCTGGTGGAACTTTGCAAAGTTAATGGTAGTTATATCTCTGTTAAATAAATGTTTTTATTCGAAAGTGAAATTTACACCTCTTCTTTCACTCCGTATTGGGAATTAATAAAGAAGAAAAATTATTTTTTAGTATTAAAGATTTTTTTCTATGAATGGATTTTAAAAATACCGTCTTCTCTATTAAAAAAGAATTGTTCCCAGTGTATACAAATACATCTATATTGTGATTTTCTTTGTTGCAGACTATTGGTTATATTGGTATTTTTAATTATGCAGAGGGTGAATTAAAAAATGGACTATATGTTTTAACATTCCCGAATTCATTGTTTCAACATCTTACAACTAATCATTTTTGAGTTCATAGTGTAAATATACGTGGTTATTCTAAACTTTACCTTTGTGTAAAGAACAAACTGTAAACAACATTAAAATTGCACAACTATATGTTTTTAAGAGAAATAAATAAACTGTTTGACATTCTACGGCTAAACGCTTTGATATTATATGAGATACCGAAGTATGTACAAACTTGAAGGCGGAACTTTTCATAACTAATACATGAGTGGTAAATATACATATTTAAAATCTCCAATATAAAGTTTCTCAATAGTACATAGAGGTGCAATACTGAAACATCAACATTCACTCACGCTAAATAAAAATAAGTACACTTTTAAAATCTAAATCTAGAAATTTTTTATTGCAGTACCTTCTTTATGAGCTGCAAATAAACATAATGCGCACGCTATATACAACTAATTACGGAACTAAAAATAATAATTTTCATCGTTTATTTAATTTTCTGACATTACCGCTAAAAAAACATTACGTCCTTCAATAGAAAATGCATGAAAGGTATTTAATCCTATTTCTTTTCACAATAGAAGTTATTTTATTGCAGTACTTTCTTTAGGTGGTGCAAAAAAGCAAAATGTGTACGCTATATATGCAGCTAATTATGGAACGGAAAAACATCATTTTTATCTTTCCTTCCATTTAACTTTCTGACATTACCGCTAAAAAACATGTCGCTCTTCAACAGAAAATGCATGAATTGCATTTAAGTATATTCCTTTTCACAATAGATATTGTTTTTTTTTGTAGTACCTTCTTTTTATGTGGGGAAAATTAGCCAATTATGTACGCTATATACAGCTAATAACGGAACTAAAAAATAAAATTCATCTTTTATTTCATTTTTCTTTCTGACATTACTGCAATAAAACATTACGTCCTTCAATAGAAAATGCATGTAAATCATATAAACATATTCCTTTTCCTAATAGAAATTGTTTTATTGCAGTACCTTCTTTATATAGTGCAAATAAGCAAAATCTGTAAGCTATATACAACTAATTATGGAACTGAAAAAAATCATTTTTATCTTTTCTTTCATTTAACTTTCTAACATTACCACTAGAAACATTACGTCCTTGAATAAAAAATGCATGAAAGACATTTAAGCAAATTCCTACTCACAATAGTAATTGTTTTATTGCAGTACTTTCTGTATGTGGTACAAATAAGCAAAATGTGTATGCTATATAAAATTAGTAGCGGTACTAAAATAGTTTTCTTCTCTCCTTTCATTTAACTTTCTGACATTACTGCTAAAAAATATCACATTCTTCAACAGAAAATGCATGAAAGGCATTTAAACATATTCCTTTTCACAACAGATATTGTTTTATTGCAGTACCGTCTTTTTGTGGTGTAAATAAGCTAAATTTGTATGCTATATATGCAACTAATTACGGAACGGAAAAAAATCCTTTTTATCTTTCCTTTGATTTACCTTTCTGACATTAGAGCTAAAAACATTACGTCCTTCAATAAAAGATGCATGAAAGACATTTAAGAAAATTCCTATTCACAATAGTAATTGTTTTATTGCAGTACCTTCTTTATGTGGTACAAATAAGCAAAATCTGTACGCTATATACAACTGATTACGAAACTGAAAAAAAATAATTTTCATCTTTTCTTTCATTTAACTTTCTGACATTACCGCTAAAAACACTACGTCCCTCAATAAAAAATGCATGAAAGCTATTTAAGCATATTTCTTTTCACAATAGAAATTGTTTTATTGCAGTACCTTCTTTATGTGGTGCAAATAAGCAAAATCTGTACGCTATATACAACTAATTATGGAACTAAAAAATAATTTTCATCTTTTCTTTCATTTAACTTTCTGACATTACCGCTAAAAAACATGACGTCCTTCAATAGAATATGCATGAAAGATTTAAATTTCTTTTTCACAATAGAATAATTTTTTATTGCATCATACTAGCATTGATATTCACACTTGTTAAAAATTAAAAAATTTTATATCATCTTTTCACTTTTATATATATAACTTTGATGATATAAAATTAGTATTTTCTATTTCAGAAAGATTTTCTACATATTAATAACTCTTTCTTCACAAAATTGATTTTTTTCATTTCATTTCAAATATCTCTGATGCATTTTTGAATACACTATAGAGAATCTAAAAAAATTTTTTTATTTCTTAAATTTCTGACATTAGAATACGCCTAAATAATATGGATCTTTCCTTAAATGATAATTTTTTATTCTTTCCTTTCTTAAATAGTAATCAAAAATTCTAGTCTTTACTAGCTAAACTTATTTAACCTTTATTTAGATTCAGCATTCAAATTTTAAGAAAAGTAAATGTTAGCAGATTTTTTTTATCGTCAATTAATTATTAACTAAAAGCATATATTTTTTGTTTAAAATATTAAGTATATTAATTTTCTGTCTGCATAATGCCAGATAGAATTATTTTATTATTTATACTGATATTTTTCGTAAAAATATCGATTTTTCTCGGTCGATATAGGATTTATTCAAATAAAATAAATATTTTGATTTATTTATATATATAATCTATAATAATTTTTTTTCTATTCGTTTTTTGATCAATGATCAGTTTTAGAATAAAGCCTTTAAATTAATATGGATTCTTCCTTAAAGTGATTTACATTTTATCTCAAATTCACTTTCCTTTCTTAAATAGTACTACTCAACAATTACTAGTAATTTACTAGAACATGAAGGGAATGCTTGATTTACTACCTTTATATTAGATTCAGCATTTACAAAAATTTAATAAGGAAGTAAATGTTTTAAAAAGACGAGATTTATTATATAGAAATCAATAATTATGAACTAAAATACAATATATTTAAAATATTATACGTGATATTAATTTTTAATAATAAAGAGCACAGATAATAGATAATCTAGTAAATATTTAAATTTCTGATGTGTTTCGTAATCAAACCTTTAATATAATATAGATTATTTCTTAAAGATATTTAGATTTTATCTCGAAATTATATATATATATATATATATATATATATATATATATATATATTTATATATATATATATTATATATATATATATATATATATATATATATATATATATATTTATATATATTTATTTATTTACCTTTTATTTGTATATTCTCCATTTATATTACTTCATTTGCCAGAGTTATTAAGACATACGAAAAAAATTGCGATTTTTAAGTATTTAAGAACGAAAACAGTTCACAGACCTATTTCTAATCGGTGCAGTTTTGAATTATTTGAAAATTATATAAGTAGACATTAAGTAAAAAGTTTTTAAACTTATATTCATCTTAAAAGAAAGTAATTAAACATACAAGGATAAGACAATTATTCATAATTGTAAGTGCATATATTGGTGATTAAAACTTTCTTTTCAATGTATAATTATCAATATATTAGTTTCTCAGAATATTAACAGGTGTATTGTTTTTAATGTTAAGAAACATAAAGCAGTAACATATATCATACAACAAATATCATACATAAAAGATTGAAATGTTAAAAGTGTGTATTACCAATGAAAGACTTTTGTGAGACAGATTATTTAATTATATCAATATTATTTAAGGTAAATAAATATCATAAAAATTATTCCAGTAAATATATTGCTCAAATTTCTAATCAAATATATTTTTCAATATTTTAATCCTTAAACTTTTATAATTAATTTAACATAAAATAATCAAATGTATGTAATTTTAATTTAAAATTATGTATAAGTTCTGTAATTTTTCAACCGTAAAAGCAGTACAAAATGTCAAATGCAAAGAAAATTTTAACATATTAAAAACATTTCATAATTCTATTAATTCTTCGAGTTCCATTTTAGGAACAGTAGATATAGTTTGTAAAAATAATATAGTTTCTACAAAAACATATTTTTCTCTGAAGTAAATAGCTATTCTATAAATAGTCACACAAATATTTGAGCATATGAAAATATTTATGTATTTACAATCTCAAGAGAATTTTTATTTCTAGAATTTGCCTTGGTTACAATGTATAGAAATCAGACCAAACAGCTACACACACAGGCACACACACACACACACACACACACACATATATATATATATATATATATATATATATATATATATATATATATATATATGGGTGTGTGTATCTATTATGTATGTAGATTAATATATATTTATATATGCTGAACAAATACGTATGTTTGTGTGAGAGAGAGAATGGTATAATGCTATGTACAATTGTATTTATGCTTAATATATATGCTGAAAGAGATCTATCTATCGAAAATAATTTTTAACTCTTGATTAAATTAAATATTGGGATGAATTTTCACTCACTTTCAATTCATTGAATGCCAAATTGACGATAGTGACTAAAATAATCTGTTGTCCACCAGGCTTCATAATAATTTATAGCTAATTTATTTTGTTATTGAAGTTATAAAAAAAGATTTAAAATACCTTTATTAGTTTAATCTGATTGCCTTTAAAACATGTTTTAACATTCTAATAATTTTGTTTGTTTTTACTTATATGTTTAATTTAGCTTCGAATTTTTATCATTTTTAACATTTATTTCCTTTTACTTTATTATAGTATTTTTGATTTTGAATTTCTTTTCAGTACATTTTTAAATGCGAAATCCATTCAAATTAGTACTGACAAAATGATATTTGTAAAACCAAATCTGTTAAAAATTTTATGTTAAGTGCCTGAAACAGATTTCATTAATTTTTATTAAAGATAATCGGGGATTATTATTTTAGAAGCATCTAGGAGAAAATCCCTGATTGCCTTTAATCGAGTTTATAAAATCGGGTATTGCTATTTCTAGTTTTATATCTTTATGATATTTTACATATAATCTATAAGAAATTCTATAAATAATCTATAATCTATAAATAATATATAAGAAAACACCTATTCCTGCTCTAAATAGTAGGTAAAAGCATAAAATGTAAGGCTCTCTTTTGAAAGCTTATTAAGAACATTATTTTATTTGTTTTAGAAAACTGGACTGCTTTTTTATCAAATTTCATATATTGATGGTGAATTTCATGAATCGTAAACGTACAGTTGTTAATATCTAGAACAAAAATCTACTATCGAAATGGTACAACATTAATGACATTAACATTATTGAAACAAATATATTATAATAAATAAAAATATAAATTTTTCCTTAATTAACTGTTTAAAAAAGGTCAGTATGTATAAAATTTGGTTTACTTCGTAGTGAAAGTTTAAAAAAAAATTTAAAAAAAATTGCTAAAATATTTTGAGGGTTTTTTTTAAATTTTTTTTAAAGAAAACTTGCTATTGACTACTTTATACTTGATGTATTTCTTTCACTTTTTTTTTAAACTTTTGCACAAGGATTATATTTAGACATAAACTCGAAAATAATTGTAACCTTATGTTTTTCTAAAATTCGTTTAATATTGAATTTAGATTGAAAAAATAATAATTTAATGTTCAAAGTATATATCACTTTTCGTTTGCCTAGCTAAAGTACAAATCGAATACTGTGAGTTAATTGTGCATAGGACTTTGCAACAGAGTAATGCAAAATTCATTTTGCTCTACATGATGTTTAAATTTGTGATTTAAAATGTCGAATGAAGACAGGCTGCAGTATAAATTTTTCTTACTTATACAATTTTTTACATGGGCATTTTATATCAAAAAGTAAAATAAAGTTATTCTTCATTATTACATCATTACAATATGAAATATGTCAACATTTGCAAAGGTAAATATGCATACACAGGAACTAATACTGGTCTCTGATTAACATAGATGAAATTACACGTAAATGTATTATAAATAAGTATTAAATTATCATAATTAAAATTACAATACCACTGCTGTTACAAACAAATTTGAATATTCATAAATTAATATTTAATAAAAATGTCTATAAATTAAAATGCAAGTTCATAACACAGATTAAAGTACATTAATTCTTCTATTGCATTATAAAGTATACGAACAACTTCACAGGTAAATATGCAAACACGGGAATTAATACTGGCCTCTGATTAACATAGATGAAATTACAAGAAAAAGTATTATAAATAAGTATTGTAATTAAAATTACAATACCATTACTGTTAGAAAAAATTGAATATACATAAAAATAATATTTAATAAAATTGTCTATAAATTAAAATGCAAATTTGTGACAAAGATTAAAGTAAAGTAATTATTCTATTGCATTATGAAATATATGAACAATTGCAAAGGTAAATATGACTACACGGGAATTAATACTGGTGTCTGATTAACATAGATGAAATTACACGTAAAAGTATTATAAATAAGTATTAAATTATCATAATTAAAATTACAATATCAGTGCTGTTACAAAGAAATTTGAATATACATAAAAATCACATTTAATAAAAATGTCTATAAATTAAAATGCAAGTTTATAACAAAGATTAAATTAAAGTGATTCTTCTATTGCATTATGAAATATATGAACAATTGCAAAGGTAAATATGAAAACATGGGAATTAAAATTGGTCTCTGATTAACATAGATGAAATTACACGTAAAAGTATTATAAATAAGTATGAAACTATCATAATTAAAATTACAATACCACTGCTGTTACAAACAAATGTGAATATTCATAAAAATAATATTCAATAAAAATTTCTATAAATTAAAATGCAAATTTGTGACAAAGATTAAAGTAAAATAATTATTCTATTGCATTATGAAATATATCAACAATTGCAAAGGTAAATATGCAAACACGGGAATTAATATTGGTCTCTGAATAACATAAATGAAATTACAAGTAAAAGTATTATAAATTAATATTAAATTATCATAATTAAAATTATTATGCCACTGCTGTTACAAACAAATGTGAGCATTCATAAAAATAATATTTAATAAAAATGTGTATAAATTAAAATCAATTTAAAAATTAACACCGAATGTGCAATGACCATTGTTGGAAAAAGTACTGATATCAATATATTTAGCATAAATTGATATTTATACTCACAATAAAATATATGATTACAGAAAACAATTTAAAAATGTCTTTCAGATTCCAAAAGAAAAAAAAATGGAGACAGGCAAAAATGTATTGTTTTATATATTCCTCTTGCAAGAAATGACAGAGTTGGTCATTTTCTTGAAAACATGAAAATAATAAGCTTTGCATAGCCCAGATGGCAAAGCAAAAAGAAGTGGTTTTCGGTTTAGGAAAGGAAATGTATTATTTGTTCTGAAAATGGAATAATTTTTATATATTTTTGAGACTTAAATGCAAAGCTGTTAATATTTTTAACCTAAAAATTAATGTCAAAATTGTTATAGTATTAATGATATCAACACTTTTGAAAGAAAGATTTTCCTTTCATTAAAAATAAACGCATTTATATAGAAAAAATGCAGTATGTATAATTAAATAGTTGTAAAATAAAATTACATAACTAATATAGAATATTTCTAAAGATAAAACCTAATTTGATTAAATATTTTTCGTAATTATTCTTGAATGAAACTTATATTTTTAATTGGTCTATATTTATTCTTTTATTTTAGCTCAAAGTTATAATTATTAATATTCTGAAAAACAAATTTGATATTACTTTTCCCTAAAGATTTGTTTCGTTTCCACTTATATAAAAATGATGTTTTGTTATGTATATAAATATAAAAAGAACTATATTTTAAAATTTTAGTTTTACCCTTGATATATCTAGTGCTTGAAATGTAACTGTCAGAAAGGTATGTCATAACGTTCCATTTAGTTAATTTTAATTACTTTCCATTTAATTCCCATTTAACTCTATAAGCTTCCTTTAAAAATTCCTTATGTTTAACTTTCTGCCGTGCTCCCAATTATCACGTTGGTGAGGCGAAAAACCTCTTTTTTAACACATAAGCCGCCCTGGACATTCAATCAGGTGACATCACACATACCAGGAGCGTCACGTGGTGTTTTCCTTGGGGAGCTCCGAGTTGCAATAGCTTTATAATTTTCGCCCTTTTTGATGATATGACATACCCCTCTCCACACATTGGCATGTTTTTAGTCCTGCGCTTGGCGGTTTCATGCCACCAGATTGGAATGTTATGCGAATACCAGATTAGACCATTTATTTTTAGACTCAAGATGCCCAGTTAGTTAGTTAGACTTAACTTGCACTTGAGTTAGACTGTTCTCATCCTGGACAGGATGGAGAAAAAAAGAAGGCTCTCTACATCCCGCATGCTGAGGATGCTCTCCAAAAGCCGTCCTCCATAATCATCTTACTTTTTAGTCTATTTTTGTTGCTTCTTTTTATTAATTTTTATCAATTGGCTTCTATTAATTTTTATTTTAATTTTATTAAATAAATAAATATTCAATAAACAGTATTAAATCAATAGCTTCTCTCTTTTAATTTAATGCCTATTGTCTTCCTTTTTTTTTAAATTTAAAATTTAAACTTAAGTCAATTGTTATTAAATATTGGGTTAAGGCCATAACGTGTATTGCCACTATGCGTCACCCACTTAATAATTTTTTTATTGTTTTTTCTATGGGTTTCTCTTTCATGCAAACAATCCTAGTTCCTCATAGAAAACCACTTAATCCCACAGTCAAATATTACCAGTAAAAAAACTATTATAACAGGTATTTTACGAAAAAAAAATGTATTTGTTTTGTATCTATAGAGCACACTTATAAATAACAATCAATATATTTATTGCAAAAAATAAAGGGAATTAACTTAATCGGTCTTAG
Source organism: Pardosa pseudoannulata (assembly GCA_032207245.1). Classification (NCBI taxonomy): domain Eukaryota; kingdom Metazoa; phylum Arthropoda; class Arachnida; order Araneae; family Lycosidae; genus Pardosa; species Pardosa pseudoannulata. The sequence goes on from CM063504.1 coordinate 109,624,501, forward strand.
AGTACATAAAGTAAATAATAAGTTTTAGGTTATGTATTATAATGCGCAGTAAAATTGAAAATTAATTATAAAGGTATGGATATTAAGCTATTAAAATGCAAATTTCCTTTTAATGTGCACAAATGTAATGTAGTTCAAAGTATTACAATATTTTTTCAATTTTATCTGAAATCATCATACCTATAATTCCCCTGGATTAATCAGTTTCGTTATATTTTATAAATAGGTATACGAGTTATTTCTTATAGATATAATGAAGCCATTGTATTATGTATCTAATTATCTTTATATTATTATCTTTAATCAATCTGTTCTTTTGATCTTTATCTATTTAATCACATGTTTACTTGTAATTAGATAATTTGATTTTAGCAGTATTCATATAAATAACAACTACTCTTCTGATAAATTACTTCGAGTAGTGAATAAGTTAAAAAAAAAATCTTAATGTAATAGAGACTTGTTCATTTTTATTTGAAGGTTAAGTCATAGTATATTTCTTCAATTGCTTTTACTGATATCATTATGTTCAAACCAGGATCTTTAGCGTTTAGTTATGTATACATTCAATGATATATTTCACTTAAACAAGCCATACAACTGTATGGTAGGCTTTTTGAATAATGCATATTGCATTTGATATAACATAAGACTAATTTTAGTATGAGCTTAGTTTAGTAATGTGTTACGAATGAAATTTTGCACGTGTAATTTGTTCAATATATTTTATATTATTTTAAATGTATGATTTATTTTAAAATTACGTAGGTTTATGTAACAACTAAATAATTATGTATTAAAAATATAATACATATCATGATTCTTAATTTTGAAATTACAAAAATATACAAAAAATTAAATTAAATTATCTTAATCGTTGTAAGAGTATATAAAGAAAATAATAAATTTTCGTTATGTATTATAATGAGCAGTAAAATTGATAATTAATTATAAAGATATGAATAATAAACTATTAAAATCGAAATTTATTTTCATGTACACAAGTGAAATTTAGTTCAAAATATTACTATTTGTTTTTCAATTATATCTGAAATCACCATCTGTATAATTATCCTTTATTAACCAGTTAAGTTTTATTTTATAATTAGGTATATGCGTACTTTTTTATACGTATAATGAAGCCATTGTATTATGTATCTAATTATCTTTATATTATTATCTTTAATCAATCCGTTCTTTAGATCTTTATCTGTTTATTCACACGTTTACTTGTGATTAGATAATTTGATTTTAGTCGAATGTATGTAAATAACAAATACACGTCTGATAACTTACTTCGAGTAGTGAATAAGATTTAAAAATTCTTAATTTTATAGAGACTTGTTCATTTTTATTTGGAGGTTAAGTCATAGTATGTGTCTTCGATTCCTTTTACTCATATCATTATATTCAATATAGAATCTTTATCTTTTAGTTATGTATATTTTCATTGACATATTTATCTTAAATAAGTCATACTACCATATGGTAGGCTTTTTGAATAACACATATTTGTATTTGATTTAACATAAGACTAATTTTAGCATAAGTTTTAGGTTAGTAATGAGTTAAGTATGAAATTTTTCACGTGTAATTTGTTCAATATTTTTATATTATTTTAAATGTATGATTAATTGCAAAATTACATAGGTTTATGTAACTAATAAATAATTATGTATTGAAAAATGTAATGTTTATCATGATTCTTAATATTGAAATTACAAAAATATACAGAAAATAAAGGAAATTATCTTAATCGTTCTAAGAGTAGATAAAGAAAATAATAAATTTTACTTTATGTATTAGAATGAGCAGTAAAATTGATAATTAATTATAAAGATATAGATAATAAACTAATAAAATGCAAATTTACTTTTCATGTACACAAGTGAAATTTAGTTCAAAATATTATTATTTGTTTTTCAGTTATATCTGAAATCACCATCTGTATAATTATCCTTTATTAACCAGTTACGTTGTATTTTATAATTCGGTATATGCGATACTTTTTATAGATATAATGAAGCCATTGTATTGTGTATCTAATTATCTTTATATTATTATCTTTAATCAATCCGTTCTTTTGATCTTTATTTGTTTATTCACACGTTTACTTGTGATTAGATAATTTGATTTTAGTCGAATGTATGTAAATAACAAATACGCGTCTGATAACTTACTTCGAGTAGTGAATAAGATTAAAATAATTCTTTATGTTATAGAGACTTTTTCATTTTTATTTGAAGGTTAAGTTATAGTATGTGTCCCCAATTCTTTTTACTAATATCATTATATTGAGTACAGAATCTTTAGCTTTTAGTTATGTATATTTTCAATGATATATTTCTCTTCAATAAATCATACTACCATATGGTAGGCTTTTTGAAAACACATATTTGCATTTGATTTAAACATAAGACTAAATTTAGCATGAGTTTTAGTTTAGTAATTAGTTACGTATGAAATTTTGCATATATAATTTGTTCAATATTTTTTATATTATTTTAAATGTATGATTAATTTCAAAATTAAGTAGGTTTATGTAACAAATAAATAATTATGTATTGAAAAATATAATACATATCATGATTCTTATTATTGAAATTACAAAAATATTCAAAAATTTAAATGAAATTGACTTAATCGTTCTTAGAGTAGATAAAGGTAATAATAAATTTTAGGTTATGTACTAGAATGAGCAGCAAAAGTGATAATTAATTATAAAGATATGGATAATAAACTATTAAAATGCAAATTTACTTTTCATGTAC
>CM063504.1:109632271-109682271 GCA_032207245.1 Pardosa pseudoannulata
ACTGTACGTATAATTTGTTACTAAAACTGAAAAAAATACGGCCGAAACTGTGCAAGAGAAATAGAAATCAGATTGCCCGTACGCCGTACGGGCAAATCAGTAAGGCCCGAAAGCTGTGCCCGTACGGCGTACGGGCAAAACAGGGAAGGGGTTAACAGCTCCTATCGAAACCTCGCACAATAGGAGAAATGAATAGGTATTTAAGAAAGTAATAAATCTTAATGGATCCGCAACATATGTAAACGCTCTACATCCTTGGAGCTATTTCATCAAGGGATGTATTTGGAATCTCTACAGAAATTGGAAATGTTATTTGCCAATAATACAAGCAAACAGATGATATAATCAGTATTATTGTCACGAATGGGACGAAGCACTTTTCTGGAAGAAAAAGATATATACCGGTTATCTCAGCAGTGTAAAAGCAAGAAAGATTACAAGGATACCATGATTTTATATCTTGATGTACACAGTTTGATTAAAGGTGCATTCATAATTAATTATTGTAGAAGTATTTTCTATTTTTAATAGAGAAATAAGTTATTTAAAAATTCTCCCTATCAACACTTCTATAATAATTTATTATGAATGTACCATTATTTAAACTGTGTACATCAAAATATAAAATGATTGTATTCTTGTAATATTTCTTGCTGTTACACTACGGAGATACGCAGTGTACGTCTCTTTCTTCCAGAAAAAGTGCTTCGTTCCATTCGTGACAATAATACAGATTATATCATCTGTTTGCTTGTAGTATGATTAAATAAATAATTTAATATGATTTGATATGATTATGATTTAATATTAATATTGATTAATATTATTTAATATGATATGATATATTTATGATTTAATATTATTAATGATTTAATATAATTTAATATGATTTGATATATTTATGATTTAATATTATTATTGATTTAATATAATTTAATATGATTTGATATATTTATGATTTATTATTTATTATTATTGATTTAATATAATTTAATATGATTAAATAAATAGGCACAAAATATTATCCATACTTTAGCTAACAAATTTTGCAGTTAAGATTTTTTCCTGATGTTTAGTACTTTCCTAAAGTACATTATTCACATACCTGTGTAATAAAGTTAAAAAACAAAGTTATATTTAAACGTGGACTATAATATTCAAAGTATATGTTTTCCTGTAATGTGACAGTACCAATTACAGTAACAAATTCATCATTTATAACAAATTAGCTCTTTAATACTCAAAACGAAAAGTAACATTAAATATGCAGTTTACACTTTATACAAAAATCATTTTATGAAAAAACTTTTGATCAATTAATGATCATTAAACATGTAGACAAAAAAATAAAAGTTATAAATAATTATTCTTATATAAAATTAAGAATAATATTATATATGTACCTATTATCTTTCTTAATCGCAAATAATCCCTTTTAATATTTTTACTAAGAAGCTTAAAATATGTTTGATATAAAAATATTTATTTCTATTTTTAAATAAACAAATATTAATAGTCAAAAGTTTTTAAAAATGCATTTAGCAATTGAGCTATAGAAATCTAATCTTTTAAAGGATTTTCAAATTTGTTTTAGATTTCACGTTTCTAAATATAAGTTTTAACACATAACAGTTTTATTTTATATATTATTGCTTTCTTCAAATTGGATATGTTAAACAGAATGTACAGTCTAAGTTTTATAATGGGATTTACATTTGACTTTAGTGATAATTATAAAATATATACGCCTTACTAAGGTAAAATATAGAAAAATGGGAACAATGCATAAGCAAATATTTAAAAAAAAACATTTTTATAAAGTTATTTTTAAAAATTATCCACTGTTAAATGTACAATTGAAAAAAATTGCAAGAATTATTTTAGATAATATTATTCTAAACGCATACTATACTAATTATTTTATATATATTTGGATGTTTTGATTTCTTATTTGATCTAGCATTATACTTTACATATATTCGAGTTTTTTTTAACTTGTCTTATAAATAGGTTTTTGATCTAATAAAAAGTTAATTAGAAGATAAATTTCTATCCACACCTATTTTATATATTTAAGACTATTTGTAGTTGTACTGGTTTATGAAATCATTTACATCTTTAATATAGGTTTTCAATAAAACAATGACAGAGATAATTTAATGTATGACATAAGATACAAAAATCTTAACATTCATATCTTAAATTTTAGCTAAGGAACACTGAACAGTAATTGAATTAGGGACATTTGACGTTATGTAAATATTGAACTGTATAAAAACTAAAAATAATGTATAAAAAATTTACAAATGAAGTAATCAGGACTTTACAAGATAATGAGTAAAAGTAAAATGGTTAGGAGTATCGATCTAAACACTTTTGATCCTGGTGAAATCGTTGGTATAGATGAATGAAACACTTTATTACGGAAACAATGCAGACACTGAGTTTTAAGCACCAACTTGTCAAAAAGCTATACGTTAGTACGTGATTGCGGTAAAAACATATCTATCGGGATCAAATGCCATAGACAACAGCGTGAATGATGATTGTTATCGGCTTGCTACATTGAAGTGGGGATAGATATTGCTTGCAACATATCACATATCCGTTTAACACCGACAAAATTACCACATATTGTTGTTCTACCGGCCTTATGGTCTCAAGCTATTTATTATTCTGAAATTATTCTATATACTGTTCTTAAATTTAACTTAATTTGTATCTATATTTTCTAAATTTATATATTATTTATATATATATTTATTATTTTTTAGGTGTACGTCAGATTTAACTGGGATTGATGGGAAAATCGAATAATTGAGCTTCCAATTATAGTAACTCTTTTTTGATGTAAATAATACAGTAAAAAAAGAAAAAAAGCTCTTTTTCCAATTTATTTTAAGCTCTAAATTATGAAATATGTATAGACTTAAAAATACATACGCATTGTTTTATATTACCAGACAAGTTTCAAAGACACTTAATATTTTTTATTTATTAAATAAAATATGTTCAATATACGAGAATTATAATGCTATATAATCGAAAATTAAAGATAATTTAACATTAATTCATTTTTTTAAGCACATGTATTTAAATTAGGGTTTGTTTTGTTGACTTTTTCACCAGATCAAAGTTAACGAAATCTTTTAAATTTTATTGGGACACTAAATTACCATATATGCATTATTATTTTTGTTACTTTTTCACATTAACATAGTTATCTTTTAATTCAGGGAAAAGTTCAAGAAAAGAAATACGTGTTAAATGGATATAAATCATAACATTAAATGAAAGAAAAAACATCGTCTGGTTCACTTCTATTTCAAGCCTCGAAAATATAAAATAAGAAGATACAGACACGGTGCTGTTTCCATGGAAAAGAATGAGTAAGAAAAAAAAATAACTGTGGTTTCAAAACCATCGAACACAGTGGAGAAAGGTTTCTAAAATTAAGCTGCGACCCATGTTCGAATCGGCGACAACTCGTCAAAAAAGTATCAAAAACAAACAATAAGAAGGAAGTGGAAGAACTGAGAGGGACATGCCTGTAAAAAAGTCACAAGCAGGAGGGGGTAAAAAAGCATAGTGAAGTATTTCCGCGCGAATATTCTTCACCGACTCTGCGTCAGATGTAAGAGGGGAGTGAGTAAAACGGGTGCGCATGCGCAGAGCGGACTTATTGAGTTGCTCGTGTGCCAAACTGTGTGAGTCCGCTCAAGTCTTTCAGAGACAGAAGGTGCCCCGCTGAAAGGGGTCTCGCGGGCTGACTTGTTCGGCTTAAGACATGTTGCGCCGATCGCAGAAATTCCTGCATATTCCCCAAATGTGAAGTTTTTTTTTTAAGAAAAAAAAATATTCGAAATAAATTCTATCTCTGACCGAGAATGATTTTTTAACAAAAAGTTTTTCCGAAGTTTCTCTCCTCTTGTGAATAAAAAAAGTATTATTGATAATAACAATAAAATAAAATAAACGTTGTTTCGTGTTGGAACAAAATAAAGACGGAATATTTATATAAAGGTGTTCTAAATGTATAGTTGTGAGTGAAAGTGCCCAAGTGTATTTTTTTGTGATAAGTGTTTAGCAGACATGCGGTCCCGTAATTGTGTATGGGTGCTGCCAAGTTTTCTTATGTTGATATGACATTATGACTTCTAAGTATCAAAATGGTAGGAAAAATGTTGCATGATAAAAAAAAAGTGTTTTACATGTTTTAACTTCTTTCCGAGAACATATATCCCAGCTTGAAAATATTTTTCATTTGATATTTTTATATGTGTGAATCACCCCTAAAATATATTTATTTTCTGTTTTTAACTAAAATAAATAATTAACATCAGGTCAGTTGAATGTATACTATTCGCATGCTTAAAATGCTTATTTAATCTTTAGATAAAGGTTTTATGGGATAGAATTTTTTTATTCTTAAAAATTGTAATAAAATATTATGCCAATTTTATTGTATAGTCATTGTCCGTTATGGCACTTCCTGAAGTAATCAAAATCGGTAGGCAAATTTAATGTTGCATGATAAAAAAAAGTGTTTTACATGTTTTAACTTCTTTCCGAGAACATATATCCCAGCTTGAAAAAAATTTATCATTTCATATTTTTATATGTGTGAATCACCTTTAAAATATATTTATTTTCTGAAATAAATATTTAACATGAGGTCAGTAGAATGTATACTATTTGCATGTTTAAAATGTTTATCTAATCTTTAGATAAAGATTTTATGGGATAGATTTTTTTATCTTAAAAATTGTAATAATTATGCCAATTTATTATATGTCAGACCGTTATGGCCTTAAAGTTATCAAAATCGGTAGGCAAATTTAATGTTGCATGATAAAAAAAAAGTGTTTTACATGTTTTAACTTCTTTCCGAGAACATATATCCCAGCTTGAAAAAAATTTATCATTTCATATTTTTATATGTGTGAATCACCTTTAAAATATATTTATTTTCTGAAATAAATATTTAACATGAGGTCAGTAGAATGTATACTATTTGCATGTATAAAATGCTTATCTAATCTTTAGATAAAGGTTTTATGGGATAGAATTTTTTTATTCTTAAAAATTGTAATAAAATATTATGCCAATTTTATTGTATGGTTATTGGCCGTTATGGGACTTCTTAGAGTTATCAAAATTGGTAGAGAAATCAAAAGTTGCATAGTAAAATAAAAGTGATTTACATGTTTTAACTTCTTTCTGAAAACAAATATTCCAACTTGAAAATATTTTTCATTTGATATTTTTATATGTGTGAATCACCTTTAAAATATATTTATTTTCTGAAATAAATATTTAACATGAAGTCAGTAGAATGTATACTATTTGCATGTTTAAAATGCTTATCTATTCTTTAGATAAAGATTTTATGGGGTAGAATTTTTTTATTCTTAAAATTTGTAATAAAATATTATGCCAATTTTATTGTATAGTCATTGTCCGTTTTGGGACTTCTTAAAGTTATCAAAGTTGGTAGAGGAATCAAAAGTTGCATAGTAAAATAAAAGTGATTTACATGTTTTAACTTCTTTCTGATAACAAATATTCCAACTTGAAAATATTTTTCATTTGATATTTTTATATGTGTGAATCACCCCTAAAATATATTATTTATTTTTTTTAACTGAAATAAATAATTAACATGAAATAAGTTGAAAGCATTCTGTTTGCCTGTAGAAAATACTTAAATAATCTTTAGATAAAGTTTTTGTGGGATAGAATTTTTTTATTCTTGAAGAAGTGTTAAAAAATGTATGTCCGTTTTATTGTATGGATAACAATTGTTATGAGATTTCTTCAAGTCATCTAAATCGGTAGTGAAATAAAAAGTTACATGATTAAAAAAAAGTGATTTACATGTTTTAACTTCTTTTTAAGAACAAATATTTTGACTTGAAAATACTTTTCATTTGATTTTTTTATATGTGTGAATCACCCTGAAAATATATTATTTTTTTTGTTATGGTTTTTATCTGAAATAAGAACTTTTTGAAGAAGTCATGATAATCGGTAGAGAAATAAAAAGTTGCATCATAAAAAAAGTGATATGCATGCTTTACCTTACTTCTGAGTACAAATATCCGAACATGAAAATATTTTTAATGTAACATTTTTTATATGTGAATCACCCCTTAAATATATTAATTTTTTGTTTTTAACTGAAATAAATAATTAACATGAGATCAATTCTATGTGCATGTATAAAATGCTTAACTGATCTTTAGATAAAATTTTTATGTTATAGTATTATTCTATTCTTGAAGAATTATAAAAAATATGTCAGTTTTATTGTATGAACATTGACCGTAATGGAATTTCTTGAAGACATGAAAATGGGTACAGAAATACAAAGTTGCATGATAAAAAAAGTGATTTGCAATTTTTATATTCTTTCCAAGAACAAATATCTCAACGTGAAAATATTTTTCCTTTTATATTTTTATATATGTCAATCACCCCTAAAATATATTAATTTTTGTTTTTAACTGAAATAAATAATTAACATGATATCAATTGAAAGTATTCTACTTGCATGCATAAAATGCTTAACTAATCTTTAGATAAATTTTTTATGGGATAGAATTTTTTTATTTTTGAAAAATTATAATAAAATATTATGTCAATTTTATTGTATGGGCAATGAACGTTATGAGATTTTTTGATGTCCTCAAAATCAGTAGAGAAATTGTTTGATAAAAAAAGTTGCTTGATAAAAAAAAAGATATTTACATTTTTAAACTTCTAATTGCCAAAGAATTCTAAGCCAAAGAAAAATTTTGTAAAAATTTATATATTTTATATTTTGTTGAAAAATATACCCCTAAGTGAAATTAATTATAATTATATAGCTTTGAATCATTCTTAAATATATTCATTTTGTTTTTAATAATTAATAAAATCAAGTAAAAAAGGGTTTATATATTTTAACTATTTTGTTCAAGAAAAATATATCTAAGTGAAATTAATTATTCATTTCATATAGCTTTGAATCATTTTTTTATTCTTGAAGTAACAAAATTATTTCAATTCTTGTAACAAAATTATTTAAATTTTATTGTATGGACATCGATAGTTATGTAATTTTTGTAATGTAATTAAAATCAGCAAGAAAATCTTTAAAGTTGCTGTAAAAAAGGGTTTATATATTTTAACTATTTTGTTCAAGAAAAATATATCTAAGTGAAATTAATTATTCATTTCATATAGCTTTGAATCATTCTTCAAATATATTCATTTTGCGTTTTTAAGCGGAATAATTAAAATAAAATCAATTTAATGTATTCTTTTTTTATGCATATAATACTTAACAATTCTCTAGATAAAATTCTTTATGGGATAGTCTTTTTTATTCTTAACGAATTGTAATAAGAATAGTATGTAAATTATATTCTATGGTCAATCATCAATATGAGATTTCCTGAAGTAATCCAATTTTGTAGAGAAATTTAAACCTGCTGATGAAAAACACTATTGTAAATGTTTTCACTTTTATTCCAAAAGAAAATACTCCAAAGTAGAATTAATTATTTATTTCATAAATCTATAATTGTAAATCACCTGTGATATTTCGTTTTAAAGAGTAATATATTCATTGTACTCTTTAAAACGAAATAAATAAAATAAGATCAATTTAAAGCTTTCTGTTAGTACTTATAATTGCTTAACCAATCACTAGATAATTTTTGCGGGATAGTACTTTTTATGCTAGAAGAATTGTAATAAAATATTATGTCATTTTTATTATATCGACAGCAATCATTATGGGATTTTCTAAAGTAATCAAAATCGGTAGGTAAATTCAAAGTTGCATGATAAAACAGTGTTTTGAATGTTTCGTTTTGTTTATCGAAAAAAAACCCCACTCCATTGGAACAGTTACTAAATTAATATTTTTTGTACTTCCAGAATGTCAGTTTTGGGCTAAAAAAGAATCTAAGTTTTTTTTTAAAGTGAGATGAATGAAATATTTGACTATTGCATGTATAAAAAAATACGAAATCCATTAGATAGATTTTTGGGGATTAAACTTGTTATGACTGAATTATTTTCTAAGAATAGAATTTTATTTTTTTGTAAAATTATATTTACACTAGGTATGCATTTATATTGAAATGATTAATTTTGTTCATTTATTGTTTCATTACATAATACATTCTGAAATAATCTGACGTCTCATTTTCATGTAATTCTAGAATAAAAAAGAAAATTTTGCGTTATTTTGGTTTGTGTGAAAAGAGCATAAATGATTTACATAATAAAGATTCCAACATTAAGAAGTATAGTATTAAAATATATAAGAATGGAATTAAACTTTATTTTTAAAATTTGCTAAAAAAAGTATGAGTAATACTCATGCTGTTTTATATATATTATTTAAATTATTTAAAAAAAGTGATTATTTCTATTTAATTTGCGAATGAAACAAAAAACTTCTATTATCAGATCAAGGATTATATTCAAGCTGTAATATTTATTTTAATCTCTTTTAAAAGTTAAATCAAAAGTTATGTCATAAAAACATACCTTTCTATTTAATCTTTCTTCAATTAAGAATAAAAAATCATCTTAAGACAAGAATTAAATTAAAATAATAACTGTATTGCTATATCTGCTATAGTATAATGCAATTATATTGAAAAATAATAATTATTCAATTTAATTTAAATATTATTAAAAAAATTATAATTTGATTTAATAAATATTTTAAATCCTGAATAATTGATATATCGTATTAGTATAAGAGAATTACTAATATTTTTATTGTTAAAAAAAGTATGTAAAATAACTAATAATGGCAATGAACTTGGAGAAAATTATTCCATTAAAATGAACTATGTAGGTCCGTTTAAAGGAGTTCAAATAAGTTTTCAGTATCTAGTAAAAAAAAAGAAAACTTTTGTAAAGTATGAAGAATACGCTATATAAAATAAACTTTTAAGTACAAAAATATTATGGATAAAATAATTATAAATAAATAACAACAATAGAAATAAAACAATATTACGAACTATTGTTCAAAGAAAACTATTTATGAGTCTTTAAAAAATTGGTTTTATTGCAAAAATTTAAGGTGTTTATATATCGGAACATATTTTTCGACCTTCATATTTTAGGATTTTATAAAGCTTTATTAATAACTAATATTTTGTAACACACCTATGTAATTCAGCATTTTAAAATTACCTTCTAAAACGGTTTCCGTTAAACGTGGTATTTAAATCAATTTTAAATTAACTACATATATATATATATATATATATATATATATATATATATATATATATATATATATTACTCCGTCAATGATTCTATTTGTCTCGTTATATAGTATAGAAAAGAAGCAATTTCTCACTGACATAAGGAAACTATAGTCCTTATAAAATTGATATAAAATAGATAATTAGCCAGTTATTGAGATAAACGCTACATATAAAAATAAATAATAATTTAATCAATTTTCATAACATTTGCTGATGGTCTCAAATTAAATTTCGTTGCCTAACCTCATACTTGGATAGGCTTTTTTATTATTCATATTTTATAAGTATATTTAGAGTAACTAAACGAGTATCATTAATTCATAGCTTATCTTTTTAAAGAATCGGTATTAAAATGTTTTCATTTGATAAATAATAGATGACAGTCATTTTTAATTAATAGTATTATAAGAATAAATATAGAAGAAAAAGAGAATTAAAATGCTTTAAATATGTTCAGTTAGGTTTGCAGCAAATGTTTCGAGTATATCATTTTAACAATATATCGACTTAGTATGGAACTATCATGTTGTTTCAAGACATTAAAGAGTAAAATATACACCAATGTTTGTAATAGATAGAAGTGACTGTTGAGAAGATCATTTAAACTGGATTTTTGATATTCAAATCATGCCACTTGTTAATAATTATAAATTTATTTTGATGGTTAATTATCGTAAAATTTGTTTAATATTTCAAATTCAGTAAATATAAGAATTAATTTTCGGATTGTTTTTACAATAATCTTTGATGTATAAGGGGAGATAAAATTTCTATAAAATTCGAAATCGTATTGATCTGTTTCAGATTGGGGAAGGATCGTTCATGCATAATAACATTTATAATTCATTTATAATACCATTTGTGGTAAACCTCAAACGTTGTCAGTTTTAAGACATTTAACCAATAAAACATAAACTCTTTGTATGATGATTTGTTTTTAAAAAAACGTAATTTGAAATTCATTGGGATTTTTTACATCCACAGGAAGAGTTAGAAATCATTCGCCGGTAATGACATCCCATTATCTAAATCGGAATATTTCGAATACCCTGCGCATTCATGCGCATTGTAAAATACCCATGACTTGTTCATGAATTACTAACTTTCCAGAGACGAGATAGTTTCAATTTTTATGGATACCGAAAAAAACTGAGAAGCTGATCCTGTCTCAACAGTGTAATAAACGCATTTTAAGTAAAATGTAACTAGAGAGTAAATTGTAATATATCTAATTTTATTTCGAATCACTTATTAAAACACTCGGGACTAAATATATTCCAAAAGTATATATATTTATGTAATATTTAAATGTGAGTTATAAATTTAAACGTCACTCACTGTAAATCAAAAATAAATGAAGAATAGCGCTTTTCAAATGTTCTGATTTTAATATTTAATTCATTCCTCTTTACAAAGCTTTTCTTGATTTAATCAATTTTCGCTTTTGGCGAATTCGAACTTTTGGTGAATTTTCGCCCTTTTAATAAGAAATATGCTGTAAAATAAACATTTATCACTTTACATTTGCTTTTGCTGTTCTCTAAAATTAGCTCTAAGAACAGCAAGTATAGCAAAAGAGAGAGAAAAATTCTAAATTACAACTCTAAAGTTGTATTTAATTTACATTTTTAATGGTCTTTGACAAAAAGGTGCATTTAGAGTGTAATCTTTATGTTTAAATAACAAAATATTTTTCATGCTTGAATTACTTTTGTATAAATTTGCATCAGCAAATACTTCTCTTATTAAATTATTTGTTTTCCTTTCGATTGAAATATCTCTGAACCCAGCAACTTTTAACAGCTTGAAGTTTACCTATGAAAAATTGCTTTAAATTAAATTAAACTTTTATCATTTAAAGAATTATAATGGTGCATACAAAAACGTTTCGCTTATGATGCTTATTGTTATTTCTCCAGTTTTATGAGGTCAACTTAAATTGTTTTTGAGAAACAAATGCTTACATATTTCATTTTCAGTTGCTTTTGATTACTAAGCTCAAATTTTGATTATTCATTTTTATTTAATTTTAAGCCGTTTTATCACACATTCTTATTAATAGACAAAATTTAAGCTGGGGAATTGATTAAATATAGAAGTAGGTCTACGTATCTTTAATGATACAACATAATATTTTTTATGTATATAAAATTTTAATTTTTTGTCTTACTTTACGTTATTATGACAAATTAGGATTGAATATTTAATCTAATGTTTAAATAAATTTAAAAGAAACAATCTTCAAATTATTCTCTAATGAACCACATTTTTAAACATTAATATATCTAATGTGTTTTATTAATTATTATTAATTATAATTATTAATAGTTATAATTAAAAATATAAAAATTATAATTAAAAATAGTTAGAACTCATTAACGATAACGTAATTGAAGAAAGACACACCACGAAACGGAACTATACAGAATGAAGAAGCCGACGCGGAAGTAGAGATAGGAATTTTGCTTAGGTAGCAAAGCCAAAAAAGTCAGTTCTGAGAGGAAACTGGAGCTAATAACATCCTCCACGCTTATCGTCACAAAGTATGAGAATAAATTATATCAAAATGGCATAGCTATGGGCATATAGATTACAATATAGTCGTTTTTATATATGAAATCAAATGTGTTTTCCATGCCATTAGTTCATGTCATATATATATGTAATAATATAAATATCTAAGCCCTAAAGTATATCCAAAATTATCCCTTTTCCTCATTCACTAATCTAGATCTTAATTTCTTCTCTCTATATTAATCTAATTCGCACGTACAATTCCGCAGTTGTCACGTACAATTTTCGACCTAAAAACGTTCTGAAAATGGATGTATGTACATTTCTGCCAGTGCTTTCATGGAGTTTTGAGGTAGGAGGTCAGGTCGATTGTTTAGAACTGCAATCTTTTTGACATTTATTGAGGGATGCACCCCTACTCCCTGAGGCACAAAGACGCTGATAGTTTTCATGGCTTTGTAAACCTCTATTTCGAAGTATTTCGTTTGCGGTAACATGTATCTCTAATTGCACCACTTAAATATCTTGGATACTTTATAAAGAATATAAATAATTCTCTTAAAAATATTTTTATTCGTACTTTTAGAATCCATTATTTCTTATGAATGATCTTTGAGACTTGACGAGCTTTATGTGTATTAAAATTAACAATATATAATGTCTATTTATATATATTTATAACCGGAAGTAAAGGGACAATAACGAGGGTGTGTATTCAAATAGTCGACATAAGTAAAAAATCATAGAACTATTTATAAATAAAACTTATTATTTTTGGAGACTTTTCCTCGGTGTGTTACATTAAAGATATTTTTAATATATTATATAATTATATTATATATTTAACAGAAAAATATATTGCTATTTTTAATATATATATAATATATAAAATTTGTATATAGCAAAAATTATATCTAATATAATTTAATATTTAATATTATATAAGCAATTAGAATATTATATACATTATTTATATATATTTTATATATATATATTAGCATTATATAATAATTATAAATATATAATATATATATTATGCTATTTTATATAAATAAAATATATATATACGAATATGTGTTTATTTAATATAATATTATATATATAATATTAAAATATATATATAATTTTAAAATATTATATATATATATTATTATATAAATTATATATTATATATATATATAACATAAGCTAAATCTCTCTTTATGAAAATTTTGTTCGCGACTCTAGAAATACTGGGCAATTTCTTTTTACTTGTCACAAATTTAAAATAAAAATTATCTATAATTTTGGATTCGAATTGACAATCATTATCACCTTTACATTTAAGAAATATGAGATTGACATTTATATATAGAAACCTACTTATTTCAGTTTTACTCTTATTTACTAATTGGGGTATCAAAAGTTATTTTGTACTGAAAGGAATGCTATAATATCAGCTTCCATAGATTTTTTATTTTTTTATTTTATCCAGATTTGAGGAAAAATATATAATATTACATACATTTTTGTGTTCATACACTGTTTCAGTGTGTATTTTATTTTTATTTCAATAATGTATTTTACATTAATGAATGAACAGTTATGATTTTCTTCAAATCCATTGTAGATTGAATAGAAAATAGTCTTGTATGGCGAAAACTTGCCATATACAACTACAAAAGTTCTATTTTCTCATGTTATAAATTAAATATTCTGCATACGAAAAGTTATAAGAACTTCTAAGACTTTAAGTAATTTTTGGTGCGTTGTACATAATTTAATCTTAAGAAATACTCAATTTTCTTTTAGGGATAGAAGAAAATCATTATTTTTATAAATTTATATTTCACTCTTATTTAACTCTAGAAAATTTCTAGACTTAGGAGTGAATTTTAAAATTGGTTACATTGATTACGCAAAATTAAAATTGTTTTTTTTTTCTCCGTAGTACGAGAAATAAATTTCAAGATTAGACTAATTATAGACTCAAGCGGAACTTCAGCGACTCTTTTACGTTGAAAAGTAAAAGAAGGTTATCTGATTATAAAAGGGGGGGCTGTATTCTTAATGACTATTTTGCTTACCGTAATGATCTAAGCCACACGCACGGGTATTTCAGGTAAAGTTGATATACACTGTATTTTCCAATGAAATAAGATTTCAATCTCATCTGCAGTTTAAAGTTAAATAATGCTTGTAACCTGATTTCCATTTTAAATTACTGTAATTTGTCTTTTATGCGATATCCCAAGGAAAGGTAAAATACATTATTTCTTGTAAACTTTGAATTTTAAATAACTCGATCAGTTCAGTCTAACCAAAAAGCAAAACTTTCTGTTTTACGGTTTAGATGATATTGGGTAAATTATTTTACATTTAATGAAAGAAATGAGGTAACGTAGAGAAGTTTAGATTTTAGGTATATGACAAAATTTGGGATTTGAACTTAAAAATACCATAAAATGATTGCAAGTTTTATTTGAAACATTTCGTAATTAAGAAGATATGTCTGCAACTATCGTTTAGGGAGGATCAGGATGACAGTAACACTAAAGTCATATCAAATGTCGGCAATACTAAAGGTAATATTTATTACCAAAAACAAAATATGATGCCCTCAAATATTAGTCAATAATTGCATCATCTTAGTCAATAAACATCTAAGTCAAATTCATTACCTCGTTTTATCATTTCGGTCACTACCTTTTATCCTAGTAGAAAAGCTAGTCTAGGGATAACAAATAGAGATACATCTCGCTAGGGTAGGTTAGAAGGTGGGTGTATAAGCTTTCAGTCGTATAGGTGTAAATTTTCTGTCTATTCAAAACGTTTTCTAGCTGTCGCCAGCAAATGGCTCTGGATTTTTTGGATCTTAACACTTAAATTCGCTAAGTAAGCTTCTTGTCAATTTGAAATATTATTTTATCTTATCTTTATATTATCAAGCATATATTTTTGTTATCTGTCGTTGACTATATAAATGTCCGTTTTATAACATCTTATATATAAATTTAATATAGATATTGTGCCTTTCTATATATAATGATATATATATAGTTTATAATATATATATTAGATTTATTTGTGAGTTTTTATAATTATATATATATATTTATATATATATATATATATTATATTATATATATATATATTTATATATATATATATATATATATATATATATATATATTTATATATATATATATATATATATATATATATTATATATATATATATGTATATATATATGTATATGTATATATTATATATATATATATATACATATATATATATTATATATATATATATATATATATATATATATATTATATATATATATATAATATATATATTTATATATATATATGTATATATATATATATATATATATATATATATATATATATATATATATATATATATATATATATATATATATATATATATATATATATATAATATACATACATAATTTAGGCAAATTGCGTTCTGTACGTAATAAAATATATCTCCCCCCCCCCCCCTCCCCCCCCCCCCCCCCCCCCCCCCCCCCCCACCCACACCTCCCCCCCCCCCCCCCCCCCCCCCCCCCTTCATGCCCCCCCCCCCCCCCCTCCCCCCCCCCCCCCCCCAACCCTCCAATACCCCACCCCCCATCCCGCCCCCCCCCCAACCCCCCCCCCCCCCTCTCCCCCCCCCCCCCTTCAACCCCATCCCCGCCCCCACCTTATACCCCCCCCCCCCCCCCCCCCCCACCCCCCCCCCCCCCCCCCCCCCCAGCCCCCCCCCCCCCCCCCCCTAAGTTTTGAGTCTATAGTTTCATATTATACGCTTTTAATTAAATAGTTTAGACTTAATGAAAGTAATTACATTTTTGTAATCTAAATCAAATTTTTAATGGTGTTTTTGCAAGTAAAATTAGTGAAGAATATATTTTGTAAATATACGTAGGTTTACACATTCACAAAAAAGTCATATGAAGAAAAATAAATCAATTTTGGATTAAGCTAGATAAAGTTAGTCGCAGATAGAATTGATTGAATCCAACAGGAAACGAGCATTTATGTCTACTTAGGTTCCCTTTTTGTCTCTCCCTATTTCTTCCCTTTGTTCATCTAAATAATTCATTGAATAGAGGAAAAAAATCATGTCAGTGAAAATCATTTTCCGTAAATCGTCACGTCAAACTCCAATTTAAGTTTAAAAGGCTTGTTTAATGGCAAGGAGGGATAATGAAATTTGTTCATATATTTTTTATATTTTATCTTTTACTTCCAATTAATATCATTTTTCCCTTCTCCCGTGAAGCAAAAATTTTGACAAAGCGATAAGCAATGCTACTTACAATATATTGTTTCTGTGAATTGAAAAACTTTATAGTTTATTAACTCTTGATGTTGTAAATAAATGAAAATGTTATATATTATGAAACTGCTAAGAAATA
The DNA here is from genome assembly GCA_032207245.1 of Pardosa pseudoannulata. Classification (NCBI taxonomy): domain Eukaryota; kingdom Metazoa; phylum Arthropoda; class Arachnida; order Araneae; family Lycosidae; genus Pardosa; species Pardosa pseudoannulata. The sequence goes on from CM063504.1 coordinate 109,648,493, forward strand.
AAATGTGTATGAATATGAGAGTTGTATTAAAAATTCGACAAATAAAGTAGCAATTAGAAAAAAGTTTTAAATAAATTAATTATAGTGCTAATTTATTTTAAGTAAATATTTAAAATTTTAACGACTTAATTTTATAATTGTGTTCCAGATAAATAAAAATCAATAATAAACAATTATACAAAATATTGTATAATACATATTATATTTACATTTCAAAACTCTTGTAAAACCCACGATAAACTTATTGAAATTTAGAAAAAATGAAACTATTTATTTACAGTTTATTTATTTTCCCGAAGATAAACACATAAGACATTATTAATTTATAGATAAAAATATATCTCTTAAAAGTGCTTATAATAAATTTTATTGTTAAATAATTAAAAAAACACAATTCTTAAATTAAAAGTATAAATAATTATGACGCAAGCTTATTTAAGAAAGAAAGAGAGAAAAATAAATTTAAGTCAATTTAGTAAAAAAAGCTTAATTATATTTACTTACATATAATTATACATTTGTGTTAAATTTAATGTATGAATATGTTTTCAATCTTTTTATACTTTTGTACAAATATTGTTACATCAATATAGAGATATATTTGTGTGATACACGTCTACGGCTGTCTCAATAATTTTTGAATAGGAAAATAATTATTCTTAAATATTTATAAAACGTAATTCTTATTTCAAAGTTGAAATATTTATTACGCAATCTTATTTAAGAAGGAAAGAGAGAAAAATAAATTTAAACCAATTTAGTAAAAAAAAACTTTATTATCTTTACAACTGTACATTTGTGTTAAATTTAATATATGAATATTTTTTTAATTGTTTTATACTTTTGTATAGATATTTTTGCATATATATATATATATATATATATATATATATATATATATATATATATATATATATATATATGTGTGTGTGTGTGTGTGTGTGTGTTCTCGTGTGCACAAACATACGTCTTTGGCTGTCTCAATAATTTCTGAATATTTCGAAAATGCATAAATTTTTATGGAATTCATGAAATAGAATGATATTGCCCAGAGACTCATAGTTAAGAAGGAAATTGTTTTGGTTGTTATCATAAAATTCTTAATACGTTCCTTGAATGAAGTTACTTCACGCAAACATTAATATTCCGAAGGGTGCAGAATGAACATCTCATTCCAAATGTTACTTGCTGATTCATAACTAATTTTTATTTTGATGAGTGTATAGAGCAATATTTGCATATATATATATATATATATATATATATATTATATATATATATATATTATATATATATATATATATATATATATATATATATATTATTCTTATAAATATATATATATATATATGTTTATATATATATATATATATATATATATATATATATATAGCATATATATACTTATATACATGCGTTCAAATTATTATCTTCCTATGTCATCTGATTTAGCTGTATTTGATTTCAGTTAAGTTGTATTTGTTTTGGGTTACTTTGAGTCACGTTTATAAAGCAATGGACCATAGAAATTTATACAGTTAAGAGTACATATAAAATGTACCTTTTTCATTAGTGAATATATCATGCTGTAGTTATATTTTCTTATAAAGTTTTATTTATTTTCAGAGTGGGCACTTGGATTAATAACACATTGAGTTAATATGTTCTTTGAAGTTCTTGTTTTTAATGAACTTGAAAGACAAATATTCTAATCTATTATTTTTCAAAATAAAAAAAAAAAATGTTTCCGTCGTGAGAGTACTGTAGTTGCAGTTGTATCAATATCGTTCGGCAACTTAAACTTATAAACGTTTTACATTTCAATTAAAGTATTAGCTTCAAGTTTCTGGTGTTTTATATTTTTAAAATTTATGTGTATGTCTTAAAGAGGCTCGCAATACTTTGAAATCAATACTTTGCTCGCAATATATTTTCTTAAATTATTTATGTATAATTATTTCATAATTTATTTCCATGTAATTATTTTTTAAATTAATTTCTGTATAAACAATAAGTGGTTTTTTAATTAAGTTACGCAAACTCACTTGTATAAAAAATTTTACTCCGTGCCAAAAAATGATAACGAGAAATATAGGCCGTACAATTAGATTCGTAATTGTATTAAAACATTTTCTTACAAGATGAGAAAATTTTTAAAAATAATTATTGCTTACTAAATTCTGAATAATATAAAGTAAAAAGTAACAACTTTAGAGGATAAATTGAGCATACAAATGGCCATATATTTAAGATAAATTAAAATAGGAATTGTATGTTTAACCCATTGTCTTTAACACCCAAACTGAGTTCTGCAACGAAAATACACGAAATTTCGAATGCCTACCTGAGTTCGGGCAGGAGAAAAAACGGTATTTCAATACCTTGAAACTCGAAATTAGTTCACTGAATACAGAATGTTTAATTTCCCATTTTTGCTCTATTTCATCAGTTTTTATCAGATACTGTAAATGATTTGTGAAATTCAAACTAATCTAACTGACTTGAAATTCATGACAGTTCATATAGATAATAATATGACTGTGATAATGAATTATATTTATCGAAAACATTATGTCATTTGATTTACTTTGCAGTAATTCTAGCAAAAATTAATGTAATCCATTGATATTCCCCACATATATGAAAATATTGAAAATAGTAGTTACTTAGTATTTTTTCTTTTCAAAAATCATCTATTTCTAACATTTTGATGATAATAAAGAACAAAATTAAAGACAAAAATTTTTCATTTTTGTTTTCCTCAAATATATTCCACACGCAAGAGGCTAAAAAATTACCGCTTTGATCTGTTTTCTGATTTGTTATTTTTTATCTGTAAAGCATAATCTGCATTAATTTCTGGCTTACTCATATAAACGTTTTGCCAAAGAATATGTAAATATTTTTACATCAATATTGATCTTTATTTATTCTTTCTCATTCAGTGTAAATTTTTGAGAAATAGTAATTTAAGTCTCAACATTAATAATATGAGATTACCTTGGGTTGTATACAGATTTATAATTTCCAGCGGTTTACCCCCAGCCGGTATGTAAAAATAATGTGACGATGATTTAAAGTTTAAGAAAGAAGAAATTGGTACTCATTAAAAAACACATGGACAAATATGTCTTGATTAAATAATTTTATACAATTAAATAAATGCCTAAGGAATTCAATTGGAATACAATTTACCATTTGTAGATATCGAAGACTCCTCTCGACTCGAATAATGGCCTCTCTTTTTTCTTTTTCTCGTGTTGCTCCAAAAAATGTAAACTATAAAGGATAAACAATATGTTATGATTAATGGTATGTATATACATGAAAATTGGGTCTGATATAATTAATATTATATATATTAATATTTAATATTAAATAATATTATATATATATATATATATATGTCTATATATATATATATATATATATATATATATATATATATATATATATATAATAGTTTTTATTGCAAAAAAAATATTTGTTCTGAAATCTTCTTAAAATTTCAAATGCAAATAATACTTTGTTTTGTGAAATAAATGCACTTTATATAAAATAAATTTTGGCACGATTTTAAGTTCCATAACCTTTAAAGTGTTAAAAAAGAATTCAGAGTACGTTATATACGTTCCGATACTTTTAATATTCTAGTACAATTACTTTAATTATTTTCAATTTATTTTCTCATAAGATTTTTTAGTGTGCCTTTATTTCTTCTATATCTATACTGCTTTAGTTTATAGCTATCCTGCTTACGTTGATTTAGTGTTTAAGAAAGAAGAAATTAATACTCATTAAAAAAAGACCTGGACAAATATGTCTTGATTAAATAATTTTATATAATTAAATGCCCCAGGAATACAACTGGAGTATAACTTATCATTTGTAGATTTGGAAGACTCGTCTCGATTCGGGGTCGGTCCTAAAATAAAAGTTGCACCTCTTTTCAGTTTTCTAGTGTTGCTCCAAAAAATTTAAACAATAAAGTACAAATAATATGCCATGATTATCGATATGATTATACTTGAAAATGTATTAATTTATTAGTACTTAATATACGATTAAATTAGGTCTGATATATATACCTGATGTTTGTTTAATATTACTAATAATAAAGGCGTACCCAAAACTGAAGATTAGTTTTTATTACGAAAAAAAATATTTGTTCTGAAATCTGTTTAAACTTTCAAATGCAAATAATATTTTTTTTGTGTGAAATAATTACACTTTATGTAAAATAAATTTTGTCACTATTTTAAGTTCCATAACCATTAAATTGTTAAAAAAAATAAGTACGTTATATACGTTCCAATACTTTTAATACTCTAGTGCAGTTAATTTAGTTATTTTAAATTTTTTTCTAATAAGATTTTTTAGTGCCCCTTTAGTTGTTCTATACCTATATTGCTTTAGCTTATAGCTATCCTACTTACGTTGATTTAGTGTTTAAGAAAGAAGAAATAAATACTCATTAAAAACATATGGACATATATGTCTTGATTAAATAATTTGATACATTTAAATGCCTAAGGGATACAACTGACATACAACTTATCATTTGTAGATATAGAAGACACATCTGGACTCGGTTTCGGACTTAAAAAAAGGGATTCTCTTTTAATTTTTCTCTCGTTGCTCCAAAAAATGTTTATCCCGCAAGCAGCTGATGCCAACAACGTTCACCCTCTTCTCTCCTCTGGTAACAACCTTGTCCTCTCAAAATATCAGACTGCCCCACGTAGAAAAAACATCGGTCCATTTCAAAACGGGCCGAACGGTGGGCGATTGGTTAGGGTACTGGCTTGGTACCGATGTGGGATTCGAATTCCACAGTGGCATGGATGTTCGTAGATATTCGGAATCGGCTTTAAGCTGTAGGTCCCGGTCTCATTAGCCCTCGTTTTGCAAAAAGTAGATCGTAGCATTCAAACCCAAACCCAAACCAAACCATTTCAGAATAGAGGGGTCAGAAACCCGCCATACTAACGTTCCCTTCCATTGGTTGGAAGAAGTCTGAAGTTTCTTCTAGTTCAAACCTGTCCTGTTCTGTATGTCTTTGACGATGGTTCAGGGGAAGAGGTAAAAAGGTAAAAAAAAAAGCTAAACCGAATGTAGCTTACTGTTACAAGATAATTTATTTTTATAATATTAATATTATATCTATGTTATAGCTTTCCTTATTCTCTTACCAGATATTATTGAATATCCAACTTGCCTCCTGTACAATATTGAATATAGACTATGATTTTAATAATAATATTTATAAGTTAAACATTAATTTCGTCAGAAATACATTCACGTTAAATTCACTATTCTTGGACTTGCGATGTAAAACATATCATTCTGATCCACACATTGTGTTAAAATTAAAGTAAGTAGGTATCTACACATGCTTACAACTTCTAGAGTATTTTCTAAACTATCAAAACATTTCTTCAATGAAAAAAAATATTTTTATATGTAACCACTGTAATAACTATGTCACATTCCCAACTTTCATAGAAAGGACATATTAAAAAAATACTTCAACCACGAAAAACAACATTGATCAAAAAATTAATAAGGATTAAAATTTTGGGACATCAAAATCCTTGAAACCTAATAGAGCGAACAATGCGATTTATTAGTTTTCCTTCTACAGACAATAATACCACGTTATTTATCTTTTTCCTGAGTTGAAACTTCCATCTAAAACTTACAAACATTTTTCTTTTAAAATCTTATAATCCAAGAAGATTTATTTGTATTGATCTGCTTTACTTTAATGAAAGGTTACTTCAAGTGTTTTCTTTCGTGTAATATATTTTAGGTCTTACTTCGTCACCTCATTGATTAGAATGCTGGAATTTAATATTTTAACGGTAAATATTTTCTTAAATATTCAAGGCATTGAAATTTTCGCTTCAGTGAACAGTAAATAACTTTTTCTCGATACACAAATAGTTTCTCTTTTATAATTTAATTTCTATCAAGCAATTTCCTAGAAAGTGATTTTTTGTGTTGACTTTTACTTATTTGTCTAAATATATTTACTTTTAACTTAGAGGCGTTAATTAAATTTATGAACAACACGCAGTAACGCGTGCATTCTTTATTGTCAAATAAGAACAGCAAAACACTTTTTTTTAATAATGGGATTTCAAGAATAATTCATAAACAATAGAATAAGAAAAAATTAATAGCGTTCAAAACTAGTTAATATTTTACATATTTTTCTCACGAAAGTTCAGGTAATAATAAATAAGTATTTGTATAAACAAATTTATTTTCGTGTTACACACAATGTATTATAAGAATGTACATGTATATATATATATATATATATATATATATATATATATATATATATATATATATATATATATATATATGTATGTATGTGTATATATATATATATATATATATATATATGTGTGTGTGTGTGTGTGTGAGTGAGAGAGTGTGTGTGTGTGTGGGGGGGTATATTTATGGAATTAATCACAATTATTACTCTTAAAATATCTCTCTAGAATTCTCCTTTTTCCCCTTCGTATTCTTTCATATCTATTTTTCCAGCAGTCCAATATCTTTGTTTAATATATTTATTATACTTTGTATTATAAGAATGTTATATATATATATATATACATATATATATATTATATATATATATTTAATATATATATATATATATATATATGTATATATATATATATATATATATATATATATATATATATATATATATATATATATATATATATATATATATATATATATATATATATATATATGTGTGTGTGTGTGTGTGTGTGTGTGGAGTATATTTGTGGAATATATCACAATTATTACTCTTAAAATATCTCTATAAAATTCTATTTTTTCCCCTTCGTATTATTTTATATCTAATTTTCCAGAAAGCCAATATCTTTGTTAAATGTTAGTTAAAGGAATGTAAGGTGAATTTAAGGCGCTGACAAAGCTACTATCTCTTGGGAAAAGATTACATCTCATCTCTCACTATGGAGCAAACTTTTTAAATATCGTTTTCAAAAATTGTTTTCCTCAGGGTTATACGAAGCATAGTCGTTTCTCTTCAATTTGTTGAAGGTCCCTATGGGGTTTCGGGAAAACATTCATAGCTGAAATTATGTACAAAATTGTTTGTTATGCGTCCTAAAAATAGAATTCTTTGATATTGAGAACTCTGCAAATTATAATTAAAATACTTAAAGAAATTTTGGATTGTTTTTGTAAAAACGTTAATTTTTCCACGAGTATACAAGCTATCCTCATAACAATGAACTCAGATTTTTAGAAGAAACATTCTAATCATATGCTTAAGTTTCAACGTTTTTCATAAATTTATTTTTACACGGTTATACACACCTGAGGTTTCAGGATAATTCCTCTTGTATTTTTCTAGATATGCAACAAAATGTCTAAAATCACAAATGACCTGTTATTATTGGCATTATAGTCTGTGTGATTGTGTAAATGTAAAATTCTGAAATCCAAATCAGACTGTATACATATATGTGTGTGTTTATTTGTATGTGGACGGATAAACAATATGCCATGGTGATTATCTATATGAATATACTTGATAAACTATTAATTTATTAATACCTAATATATGATTAAATTGGGTCTATTATATATACCTCATGTCTGTTTAATATTACTATGAAGTACCCCAAAACCAAAAAATTGTGTTTAATACGGAAAAAGTATTTTTTTCAGAAATCAGTTTAATATTTCAAATGCAAATGATACTTTGTTGCGTTAAATAATTACACTTTATATAAAATAAATTATGACACCATTTGAAGTTCCATAACCGTTAAAGAGTTAAAAAAAGAATGAAAAATACGTTATATACGCTCAGATACTTTTAATATTCTACTTTATTTATTTTAATTATTTTAATTTCTTTTCACTTCTAAGATCTTTTAGTATCACATTTTATCTTCTATACTTCTATTATTTTAGTTTATAGCTATATTGCTTATATTCGTGTTGTTACGTCATCCTCTTTCACACAAGATTACACGGTATCACAAGATTACTGGATCAATAACGTGTGGAGAACAGCCTAAGTTCCCCCACTTATAAGAATTTCTTCTGCGCCAGCTTGAAATAATAGATAGAAAATACAAAAAATTGGATTTGCACTGATTCATGTGTTCATACAATAGAATTATGTATAGCTAATAAAATGCACTATGTTCATAGATTAAACATACATGTTTTTAGCTTTAATTTTTCGATGATACATTGAAGTACATTTCAAGCAAATACTTGCAGATCATTGTCTCATTCTTTCTACCTAATCTAAATATGCCGATTTTTTGAAGTGAAAGCATTGATTTTTATGTGGCAACCAACATAAATGAATCAGAGGAATGGTATTCGAGTTTATATTAATAAGAACTAAATTTCAGTTGTTGTCATGATGTTGTTGTCATGATGAATTGATCAATGGGAAATTAAAAAAAAAAGAATCATATGTTCCTTATAATATAAACAATGGTGGGATAGTCTTTTATGGCTAGGTCACCAATTTGTTTTTACATTTTGGTAATTGGATTTTATATTGTTAATGGTCACAATTCCCTTTTTAATCTGAGTTTGAGTGTCACTCTAGTAGTAATATTTGTCGAAGTAGACAAATGTGTGTCTCAGTGTGTCGAAGTAGACAAATGTGTGACCCAGTGTGTCTCAGTGAAATATTATACCTCTCGAACTTATAAAATTTCATCTCATACATGATCATGTCTTTTATGAAAGAACTATTAAAAAACGCCAAAAAGAAAAATGAATCATCGCAATGTTTAGTACAAGGATTTCAAGCAAGAAAAGAACAATCTAAAAAATCTCATAAAGTTGCCATTTATGAAAATATGTACCTTAAAACATTACGAATAAAATATTACTAAAATTGTTCCTTTGAAGTTAAATAAATATTTAGATCTTTGTAGAAGTGAATTTTTACGTTGAAAAAATATGTTTATTATGTAGAATTAACATTATCTATAATATAAGAATACTCTATATTATAAAACTCATTAATTATAAATATATATATTATTATAAATTATATATATTATTAGAAAACTCAGTAATTTGTCATTAAACAGTAATTACTATCGAATTAAATTATAGTTACATTGCTGATAAATATCTAAAAAGGCTTGATGAGCCTTTGTGATGGAAATAATTTGTTTGCAGTTGATTTCTCCAGTTTTCGAGAGTGAGACGAAAAGAAGATAAGAGTTTCGTCAAAGGTTGCAGTTCGAGGATAGCACGAAACATTGCATGAAATTTGTGTATGTGCGTTCGTATGTATTGTGGGTGCATTGATGCCTATATAGAATGAATCTCTCTTTTTTTACCACTGGTAATTTGTCTCCGTGGCTTCCTTTCTTTCAAGATCATGGTTTTCATTTTACTGTCAAATTTATACTAAATGTGAGTTTGAGACTATTTTAATCATTCTTCACATACTGGGTCCTACATGCATTTGATAAATTTTATTTCCAGTTCGTGGGAAGTTAAAGTCATTACTAACGTTTAAAATATTTCCCTTCCTTTCCGATTTTTTCCCCTTGAGATTACCCTTTATCTCTGGATAAAACCATTGTCACTGTCTTCCTGTTCATTACGGCATATCGCATTTAACAGGCTACTTCTGAAACCGACCACCCTTCTGGAATTCCTATTTGTTGGTTCATTTGTCCACATTTGGCCGGATTCCAGGACGACATTAGCGCTATCCTCGTTTGACACCATTCAGAACTGCTTCCTGAAGTTTCCAATATATAAAAGTCTTAATACTACGCTATCTTCGAAATAGAATGGATTTACAAAAAAAAAAAAATGGCTTAAATTATTTATCTCGAATAATTGATTTCAATATAAAGAATTTGCAATCTTTCTACTCTTTTTTTATAAAAATATATTTTATTTAAAATATTTTTTTCGATATAACAACCTTTATTTATGACATTAAATTGAAACTATAGCTTTTAAAAATTAGCATTACAAAGATAAAATTGACGGTCTAAGAATGAAGATTTATTCCTCTTTTAGAAGCAATTTATACCTTATACTAATATATAACATTTTAAAAATTTTCCAACGCACCTGATGCCAATTATTTTAATTTGAATATTTAAAGACGTTAAAGGTATTGCTTTTCTTTGTTTTTAATAATAAAATATCTCTCGAAATAATCTTTTAATTTATTTAAGTATATCAATTTTTTAAACAAAATTAGACATAGTTATTGTATATGTCTTAGCAGATAATTTAAGTTATTAACTTTTACTAAAATTCTACGAAATTCAATGATAATTTCGAACCTGTTCTCATAAACATTAATGTATTAATTTAAATCGAATTATTTCCAAACAAAAAAAGTTAGAAATTATATTATAGAAAATAAGTGAATTTATTTTGAAATCATTTGAATCTTTAAATCATGAATAATTTCGGGGATTAAATTAAATTAATTGCATAAAATGACTTTGAATTAATTTATGATAGTTTAAATGAACTATTTAAAATTTTATTACGCATCTCTTTTAGGAATTGATTTTTTGAAGAAACGTTCCTATTGTTTGCCCTTTTAGCTCTTGTTTTCAGCACAGATGGTTTTTCTCTTTTCCTTTCTTTTTATTTTCGGATTACAAATAATTTATCGTCTCATTGCTTTCTATTGTAAATTATACGTTATGTATATTAAAAAAAATTTGCTGTTTTCTTTTTTAAACGAAACTTTCCCGAAATAAATTATGCACTTTCGCTAAAAGAGGAACATTGAAAATGCAAATGAGACACTAAAATTTATTTTAATTAATATACGATAACAGGACACTAAAAAATTATTTTAAAATCCTTTATGTTTTCTCCCATGGTTTTCTTAAAGTAAACATTTAAATTCATTAAAAATCTCCTTTTTTAATGGTGTATGATTCACTGAACTCTTTTAGCCAAGGTATTTTTCTGTGCATTGATATTTCTTGATTACGGGAGTGAATGCCTGGATTTCACCATAGTTCTTTGCTTTCTTACTTTTTGTAAATATTTATTAATTTGAAATGGAACATTTAAAAAGCAAATGAGCCATTAAAATTTATTTTAATTAATGTATGATTACAAAGTTATTAATTATTTTAAAATCGTTTATGTTTTCACTTATGGTTTCTTAAAGTAAATATCTAAATTCATTAAAAATCTGCTTTTATAATTGTGTATGACACACTCAGCTTTTTTTAGCTATTTATTTAGAGTGTTTCTCTGTGCATTGATATTTCTCGTTTATGGGAATGGATACTACAATTTCATCATAGTTATTTGCTTTCTTACTTTTTGTAAATATTTATTTATTTCAAAGGGAACATTTAAAAAGCAAATGAGCCATTTAAATTTATTTTAATTAATGTATGATTACATAATTCAAAGTAATTTAATTATTTTTAAATCGTTTATGTTTTCATGGATGGTTTCTTAAAGTAAATACCTAACATCATTAAAAATCTGCTTTTTAATGGTGTATGATGCACTTAGGTCTTTTTAGCTTTTTAGCTAAAGTATTTTTCTGTGCATCGATATTTTTTTATGGGAAAGGATACCTCGTTTTCACCATAGTTCTTTGCTTTCTTACTTTTTATAAATATTTATTACTTTGAAATGGAACATTTAAAAGCAAATGAGCCATTTAAAATTTATTTTAATTAATTACGATTAACAGAATTCAAAGTAAATTATTATTTTAAAATCCTTTATGTTTTCTATGGTTTTCTTAAAGTAAATATAAATTCATTAAAAATCTGCCTTTATAATGGTGTATGATTCACTGAACTCTTTTAGCCAAAAGTGTTTTTCTGTGCATTGATATTTCTTGATTACGGGAGTGAATGCCTGGATTTCACCATTGTTCTTTGCTTTCTTACTTTTTGTAAATATTTATTAATTTCAAAGGGAACATTTAAAAAGCAAATGAGCCATTTAAATGTATTTTAATTAATGTATGATTACATAATTCAAAGTAAATTAATTATTTTAAAATCCTTTAAGTTTCCTCTCGTGATCTTCTTAAAGTAAATATCTAAATTCATTAAAAATCTGCTTTTTTAATGGTGTGTGATGTACTTAGGTCTTTTTAGCTTTTTAGCTAAAGTATTTTTCTGTACATCGATATTTTTCTATTATGGGAAAGGATACCTCGATTTCATCATAGTTATTTGCTTTCTTACTTTTTGTAAATATTTATTTAGTTTGAAATAAAATATTTAAAAATCAAATGAGCCATTTAAATGTATTTTAATTAATGTATGATTACATAATTCAAAGTAAATTAATTATTTTAAAATCCTTTAAGTTTCCTCTCGTGATCTTCTTAAAGTAAATATCTAAATTCATTAAAAATCTGCTTTTTAATGGTGTATGATGCACTTAGGTCTTTTTAGCTTTTTAGCTAAAGTATTTTTCTGTACATCGATATTTTTCTATTATGGGAAAGGATACCTCGTTTTCACCATAGTTCTTTGCTTTCTTACTTTTTATAAATATTTATTACTTTGAAATGGAACATTTAAAAGCAAATGAGCCATTTAAATATATTTTAATTAATGCACGATTACAGAATTCAAAGTAAATTAATTATTTTAAAATCGTTTATGTTTTCAACTATGGTCTTCTTAAAGTAAATATCGAAACTCATTAAAATCTGCTTTTATAATGGTGTATGACACACTGAGCTTCTTTTAGCTTTTTATTTAAAGTGTTTTTCTGTGCATCGCTATTTCTCAATTATGGAAATGGATACCTCGATTTCACCATAGTTATTTACTTTCTTACTTTTTGTAAATATTTATTTATTTGAAAGTTAACATTTAAAAAGTAAATGAGCCATTTAAATATATTTTAGTTAATGCACGATTACAGAATTCAAAGTAAATTAATTATTTTAAAATCCTTTATGTTTCCTCTTGTGGTCTTCTTAAAGCAAATATTGAAATTCATTAAAAATCTGCTTTTTTAATGGTGTGTGATGTACTTAGGTCTTTTTAGCTTTTTAGCTAATATATTTTTCTGTGCATCTATATTTTTCTATTATGGGAAAGGATACCTCGATTTCACCATAGTTATTTGCTTTCTTACATTTTGTAAATATTTATTAGTTTGAAATAAAATATTTAAAAATCAAATCATCCATTAAAATTTGTTTTAATTATTGTATGATTACAAAATTCAAAGTAACTTAATTATTTTAAAATCGTTTATGTTTTCACCGATGGTTTCTTAAAGTAAATATCTAAATTCATTAAAAATCTGCTTTTATAATGGTGTGTGACACGCTGAGCTTCTTTTAGCTTTTTATATAGAATGTTTTTCTGTGCATCGATATTTCTCGATTATGGGAAAGGATACCTCGTTTTCACCATAGTACTTTGCTTTCTTACTTTTTATAAATATTTATTACTTTGAAATGGAACATTTAAAAGCAAATGAGCCATTTAAATATATTTTAATTAATGCACGATTACAGAATTCAAAGTAAATTAATTATTTTAAAATCGTTTATGTTTTCAACTATGGTCTTCTTAAAGTAAATATCGAAATTCATTAAAATCTGCTTTTATAATGGTGTATGACACACTGAGCTTCTTTTAGCTTTTTATTTAGAGTGTTTTTCTGTGCATCGCTATTTCTCAATTATGGGAATGGATACCTCGATTTCACCATAGTTATTTACTTTCTTACTTTTTGTAAATATTTATTTATTTGAAAGTTAACATTTAAAAAGTAAATGAGCCATTTAAATATATTTTAGTTAATGCACGATTACAGAATTCAAAGTAAATTAATTATTTTAAAATCCTTTATGTTTCCTCTTGTGGTCTTCTTAAAGTAAATATTGAAATTCATTAAAAATCTGCTTTTTTAATGGTGTGTGATGTACTTAGGTCTTTTTAGCTTTTTAGCTAATATATTTTTCTGAGCATCGATATTTTTCTATTATGGGAAAGGATACCTCGATTTCACCATAGTTATTTGCTTTCTTACATTTTGTAAATATTTATTAGTTTGAAATAAAATATTTAAAAATCAAATGAGCCATTAAAATTTATTTTAATTATTGTATGATTACAAAATTCAAAGCAACTTAATTATTTTAAAATCGTTTATGTTTTCACCGATGGTTTCTTAAAGTAAATATCTAAATTCATTAAAAATCTGCTTTTTTAATGGTGTAAGATGCATTGAGATCTTTTTAGCTTTTTAGCCAAAGTATTTTTCTATGCATTGATATTTCTTGATTATGGGAGTGGATGACTGGATTTCACCACAGTTCTTTGGTTTCTAACTTTTTGTAAATATTTATTTATTTTAAAGGGAACATTTAAATAGCAAATGATACATTAAAATTTATTCTAATTAATATAAGATTGCATAATTCAAAGTAAATTAACTATTTTGAAATCCTTTATGTTTTCTCCCCGGGTTTTCTTAACTTAAACATCTAAATTCATTATAAATCTGCTGTTTTAATGGTATATGAGGCACTGAGCTACTTTTAGCTTTTTAGTTAGAGTATTTTTCTGTGCATCGATAGTTCTCGATTATGGGAGTGGATACCTCGATTTCACCATAATTATTTGCTTTCTTACTTTTTGTAAATATTTATTAATTTGAAATGGAACATTTAAAAAGCAAATGAGCCATTAAAATTTATTTTAATTAATGTACGATTACATAATTCAAAGTAAATCAATTATTTTAAAATCATTTATCTTTTCTTCCGTGGTTATCTTAAAGTAAATATCTAAGTTTTTTAAAAAAATATGTTTTTTTCCTACTGTATGATGCACTGAGCTATTTTTAGCTTTTTAACTAGAGTATTTTTCTCTGCATTTATATTTCTCGATTATGGGAGTGGATACCTCGATTTCACCATACATCTTTGCTTTCTTACTTTTTGTAAATATTTTTTTATTATTTTACATAAGGAATTTATGGTAATTACGGAATATTAAGGAATTTATGGCAAATTATATATGATTTGTAGTTTTCCTTTATATATACTTTGTCTTAGTAAATAAATTTTGTTTAATTTGTCATAGAAATTTCCTGTTTTAAACTATAAGATGAATGCAAGTCTAAATTTTATTTTTTATACGTTTTTAATTATTCAGAATTATTATAAATATACGTTTACATACTAAAGTCTAATAATAAATGATTTCCCTTAGAAAGCTACTGTCTCATGTTTTGCAAGCGTATGGCTAATGCCAAATTAATAATAATTGAAATATATTTGATTTAAACAATGTATCACTCCAATTCATATATGTTTCTTCATGTAATTTAAAAAAAAGTGTACTACTTACAGCACTTGGCGATGACTTTTAAATATTAAATTAAAACATAGAACAATAATGAATTTTAACCCTTCCCGGCTGAGACTGCATCATGATACAATATATTTTACTGTTCCTACCTTATATTTTATGTTCATGCATGATGCAAAAATATATGATTCGCAGAAATTAATTATTTATTTAAATATTTTAACAACAATGAAACAGATTCCTATGAATAGTTATATACCAGAGTAAATATTTCAACTTTGTCATAATATTACCTTGCATGGAATCTCTGTAACTAAAATTTAATTCACATTACGTGATTCTCAACTTATACTTATGTAAGTAAAGTAAATCCACCGATTTAAATATTTTTTACCATGATCTTAGTTGAATATATATAAATTAATATATATATATATATATATATATATATATATATATATATATATATATATATATATATTCCTTTTAAATAGGGATATCTCAATTAAAAACACTACGAAAAGCTAAGCACATTTGATCAATTATAAAAAAAATACCCATGTCTAAAGAGCACGCATTTACTATTGGTCAAAGAAGTACAGAAGATAGATAACAGAAGATAGATAAGTCTGTAGCATGTTTGGTAGGAAAACCCCGAAAAATTTAAGTTATGAAGAGAATTTATTAAATCTATATTAAAATATGAAAATAAGGGTTTTTAATATATATATATATATATATATATATATATATATATATATATATATATATATATATATATATATATATATATATATATATATATATATATATATATATATATATATATATTGTTCTACGCTATAAAAATAGTCCTTTAAGTAATTGATTACATTTAATAGTTAGATCCTCTTTATCCGAATGTATTAGTGCTATACCCATATTATCTATATTTATACTGTATCTTTAAGTATGGCAAAGCATATTTAAAAAAATTGTATCTCAAATATATAGAGTATAGTATATAAAAATAGATTAATTTTATAAACAATTACAGTTACACTGATTTTAGATTAAGGAAAATCTTTAAGTAAAAAAAATCTGTAAAATATATGTCTCGCAGTTTATATTAATTATATTTTCTTATGTTTAAACTATACCAAACTTTTTTTACATTTCAATACAAATGCATCACCATCTGTCGAAACATTATGCATAATTATCGTTGTCTGAATGTTTTCTAAATATTATTTAGTAGCGCCTACTGAATCGCGCTAGATTAATTCGCTTAGTTTATAAATTTACGTACTTTTTCATCAGTTTTAGATCGCCTGTTATTTTCCACGGAGGTGTTTTTACGTTCTTAGACATAAAACGTTTTCACAAGCTATGAGTGTCGGAAACAAAGTAATTAGATAATAGAGTTTTAATTCCTTACTCTTGTTTGCTTTAGAAGCTCGTTGAAATATAATTCATCTATACATCATTTTATAAAGATATGACCTTAAATAAACTTATGCTTCGTTAATTTAAAAAGTAATTGATAAAAATTGATATAATAAGAATCTGATGTCTTTTTGCTTTTAGTACAATATATTATTTTAGATAAATTTATTAATAACTATATTTTAAATGTAACTCACTAGTAATGATCTACTTAGTAGATAATAACAGATAATTGAAAGTATTGTTTTTAATACATTAAGTTACTTTATAATATAAATAATGCTCAACTTGACTTTTAAAATTTTATTTTAAAAATAGCATATGCATTAGATCAATTTGATATTTCTTGTTATGGACTGCTTATTTTAATTGCTTTTACTTTTCGTATTTCTGGAAAATAGAATCACTAGAATGGATTATTTTTATCATTTCCGAGAGATTCATTTTTTTAATGATAATTTTAATGAAACTCGTTATTTCTTTATTTTATTTAGTTTTTTATTCTACGCAAACTAGATTCAAGGAATTAATATCATTTGATTATCAATCATAAAAGTTAAAAAAAATTAAGAACAATGAAACAGATTCTTATGAATAGTTATATACCAGAGTAAATATTTCCACTTTGTCATAATAGTACCTTGCATGGAATCTGCAACTAAAATTTAATTCACACTACGTGAATCTCAACTTATACTAATGTAAGTAAAGTAAATCAACCGATTTAAATATTTTTTACCATGATCTTAGTTGAATATATATAAATAACTAAAAATAAATAAATAAATAAATAAATATATATATAATATATATATATATATATATATATATATATATATATATATATATATATATATATATATATATATATATATATATATATATATATATATATATATAATATATATATATATATATATATATATATATATATATATATACATACATATATTATACATATATATATATACATATATTATACATATATATATACATATATATACACACATACACATATATATATACATATATATATATATATATATATATATATATATATATATATATATATATATTATATATATATATATATATATATATATATATATATATATATATATATATATATATATATATATATATAATATATATATACATATAGATATAATATATATATATATATATATATATATATATATATATTATATATTTATATATATATATATATATATATATATATATATATCTATATATATATATATATATATACATATATATATATATATATATATATATACATATATATATATATATATATATATATATATATATATATATATATATATATATATATATATATATATATATATATATATATATATATATATATATATATATATATATATATATATATATATATATATATATACCTTTTAAATAGGGATATATCAAGTAAAAACACTACGAAAATCGCTAAGCACATTTAATCAATTTAAAAAAAAATACCTAAAGAATATATCTAAAGAAAACGCGTTTACGATTGGTCAAAGAAGTACAGACAGAAGATAGATAAGTATCTAGCATGTTTGGTGGGAAAATCCCTAATAATTTAAGTTATGAAGAGAATTTATTAAATCTATATTAAAATATGTAAATAAGGGTTTTTAATATATATATATATATATATATATATATATATATATATATATATATATATATATATATATATATATATATATTGTTCTTAGGTATAAAAATAGTCCTTTAAGCAATTGATTACATTTAATATTTAGATTCTCTTTATTAATAAATATCTACTTAGATAGATAATAATACATAATTGAATGTATTTTTTTTAATACATTAAGTTACTTTATATTATAAATAAACTTAATGTATTAAAAAATACATTCAATTCTCAACGTCAACTTGATTTTTAAAATTTTATTTAGAAACTGCATATGCATTAGATCAATTTGATGTTTCTTGTTATGAACTGCTTATTGTAAGTTATAATTGATTTTATTTTTCGTATTTCGGAGAAATAGAATCACTAGAATTGATTATTTTTAACATTTCCGAGAGATTCACTTTTTAATATTAATTTTAATGAAACTTGTTATTTCTTTATTTTATTTAGTTTTTTAGTCTAAGCAAACTAGATTCAAGGAAATAACATCATTTGATTATCAATCAGAAAAGTTAAACCTTAGAAATGTTTCTTAAATATATACAAATCCAAAAATGTATATTGTTAGATTAAAAGAGATTAAAAAAAATAAAAGTAGCAATTATTTCTATAATAAATAGCAATTATGTTGTGTAAAGTATAATTTCAACTATCTGGAATCCATATACACATATCGATATTTATAAAAATTCATTTTTTGAAATCAGCGTGTAAATTGTTTTTGTTAATAATGTATATTCAAAAGACCTATATTTGGAGTTCATACCAGAACTATTTGCAGCACTCTGTGTACTACTTTTAAAGTATCATTTTAGTTTTACTTACCTATTCCCATTCATTTGATTTCCTGCAGGGTTGTAAGTTAAAAAAATGTTGATTTTGCGTTCACAGATAATATAAAAATTAATAACGGTTACATAAGAGTGCGATTTATATAAGCAAGTATTTGAATATCATATGTTGGAAATAACAAAAAGTCTAAACCAGGAGAAACATATTTTTAGTTTTAAAATGACTGCGCAGTGATCACTAGTTTTTAGAGGTTATTGGGGACCAGAACACTCCACGAAAGCTGAAAAACCGCTAAGTATGATTTGCCCATAGGAATTTTCGTGTATGAGGGTACACGAATGTTTTAAATATATAAACAGTATTTATACCTTCCAGATTTAAGACAAAAATTACAACAGTAAGCTTATTTACTTAAACGTGTCAGTGTTAATTAATAAGGTGAATTACAAAACCTTATAGAGTAATAAACATTAATCATCATTGCTTTCTGAGAGAGGCGAAGATTCTTGTGTTGGTGGAGGTGGAGAGGCTCTCACATGACTGATATAAGCTTTAGGCTCACTGGGATACTCTTCTGCTAGCACTGACGGTAGAGTTGGGGGCTTCACCCTGGAAAGAAACATGGTGGTGGATAGTTGATGTCTTTGTTTTTTCCCTTACAAAAACATAAACCCGTGAACGCGATTGCTGAACTCGACAGCTCGAATCATATTGTCAATGTCTTCTCAATATCATGTACAAGACTGACTAGTTACCATAAGATACGATGTTAGATGAGATTGGGATGATGAGCAGGAAATCAACTCACAGGGATAAAACCACTCGTACTCTCATTGGTCGCAACTGAAACCAATCATTCAAATGTATGAGAACCCGTGGTATGCACTCAGCCAACTCATCTCTTTGTGTGAATGCAGGGATTCTTCTCTTTCTCTCTTCAACATGAAACAACCCTCCTTTCCGAAATGTTGCTGTTGACATGGTTCTATTTTACTCACCTGTTTCCATTCATTTCATTTCCTACAGGATTGTAAATTGAAAAAATGTTGATTTTGCGTTCACAGATAATGTAAAAACTACTAACGGTTACATAAAAGTGTGATTTATATAAGTTGAAGTACGTATGTTGGAAATAACAACAAGTCTAAACCAGGAGAAACATATTTTCAGTTTTAAAATGTGAGAACAGTGATCACTTGTTTTTCATGGTTAATGGCGACCAGAACACTCCTCGAAAGCTGAAACACCGCTAAGTAGAATTTGCCAAAAGAAATTTTCTTGTATGAGGGTACACGAATGTTTTAAATATATAAACAGTATTTATACTTTGTACATTTAAGACAAAAATTATAACAGTATGCTTATTTATTTAAACGTGTCAGTGCTAATTAATAAGGTGAATTACAAAACCTTATACAGTAATAAACATTAATCATCATTGCTTTCTGAGAGAGGCGAAGAGTCTTGTGTTGGTGGCGGTGAAGAGGCTCTCACATGACTCATATAAGGTTTAGGCTCACTCGCATACTCTTCTGCTAGCACTGACGGTAGAGCTGGGGACTTCACCCTGGAGAGAAACATGGTGGTGGATAGTCCATGTCTTTGTTTTTTTCCCGTACAAAAACATAAACCCGTGAAACCGATTTCTGAACTCGACAGCTCGAATGATATTGTTGTCAATGTCTTCTCAATAACTTGGACAAGACTGGCGAGATACCACAAGATAAATGTGAGATTGGGATGATGAGCAGGAAATCAACTCACAGGGATAAATCCACTCGTACTCTCATTGGTCGCAACTGAAACCAATCATTCAAATGTATGAGAACCCGTGGTATGCACTCAGTCAACTCATCTCTTTGTGTGACATGCAGGGATCCTTCTCTTTCTCTCTTCAACATGAAACAACCCTCCTTTCCAAAATGTGGCTGCCGACATGGTTCTATTTTTCATTTTTATTTTTTGATGAATATTTTATAAAAAAAAACGAGTAGCACTGAAGCCGCAAAACATGAAGCGCGAAGTGGAGTGATAACACTGTATGACGTTAAAAGCAAAGTCGTTTGGTCGACAAAGAAAGCTATGAGAGTGAACAGAAAAAAAAACTACTGGAATGAGTGAGTTTTCATTCAATTTCTTTGAAGACCATTCGTTTAGTGAAAAGTTAACACTTAAAAAGTAAATGTCAGAGATTATTTGTCTCTACATTCATTAAAATGATTAAATAGTTTTAAAGAAGACCTCAGGAACTGCGAAACAGAATTTGATGTTCAGTAGTCATCAGTGTGCTAAAAGAAGTTTAGAAAATTTTATAGATATTTTCTAAAATATTCTCTTTTTAGTAAGTTTTTTAATAAACGAAATGTTGATCATCCTAACGATGTCTACCCTTAATGAATTCAGGTATTGTAATTTTAATTTACAAGGAATTATATATATACTTATAAGTATTTTCAGAATAATGTGAATGTTAATTTGACCGATATAAAGCTTTGGAAAGTTATAAGATATTTGCTTCTTTTAAGTTCTTTAAGATACCATAATGGAATAAATTGATAAAAAGGCAAAAAATATATTTTATGCCTGTAGTTAAACTTACATTGTCTATTGAGCTGATTTATAATAAATAACTTGAATGTTGTATCTATGTAAGACATGGCCTTGTGAGAAAATATGGGAGTGAAAGATGAAATAAACAGCAATTTTTTCATATTAAAATTTGATCATTTTATGTCAGCACAAGTACATGAAATATTATACGCCACTTGTATATCTGTATATACGATGAGTCCAAGTTAATTTCCCTTTAAATTTAGGGAACATTTAATTTGTTAAGTAAATTTAGGGAAGCTATAAGATATTTGCTTCTTTTTAGTTCTTTAAAATAGCAGAATGGAATAAATTGATAAAAACGCAAAAAGTGTAATTTATGCCTGTAGTTAAAATTACATTGTCTATTGTACTGATTTATAATTGAGAACTTGAAACTTGTATTTACGTAAAACAGAGCCTTCTGATGAAATGTGGGAGTAAAAATTGAATTAATCAGTAATTTTTCCATATTAAAATTGATCGTCAGCACAAGTACATAAAATATTATATGTCTCTTGTATATCTGTATATACAATGAGTCCAAGTTAATTTGCCTTCTTAGACTAGTATTTTCTCTACATCAGTGGTCGGCAAATACTTTTAATTTCGGGCCAAAATGAAATTTTCAAAATGTCTCCAAGGCCGGAGAACTATGCCGCGTACGCTGTGCACTCGCGAATGTTTTGGGTGCAGCTTTTTCCCTGCACAAGAAATGTTTTTTGACAAAAACACTATAAGTATCATTTTAAGCATTTGAACAGAGAAATTTGACAGTTAATAAAAGATAACAGTAATAATAAATTGTCTTAATTAGATGTATATGCGAACAATTTGTGCCCAGTAAAATATGTCAAGTACTTTTTAAAGAAATATGATCCATTATATTAAATTAATGGTCATTAAATAAATCAGTTAACGAAAGATTTAATATGTCTGTTTATATTGTATTCCATAAAAACATCAATTGTATCCTGGCAAATTAAACAAATTGCTTTCTTATCATTGTTTGTCAAAACTTATTTAACAGTCCATGCTTCATTGAAATTTCTGCAATCCAAACCAACTTTTCTTTTTTTAGATTGACACATTTAAACAAATAAATAATTTAATTATTACAATAAAATAAAACCAAGTATTTTAAAATTTTACCTACAAAAGTCCACCTTTTCAATTTATTATTATATTTGCAAAATAACAAACATTAGTATCAAAAGAAATGACGAGTATGCGACTAGTGCCATATCAAAATAACCAGTTCGCGTGCTGCTTTCTGTCGTCCATTGAAGACAGAGAGGAGTGCACGTTCAATTCTATGTAGTAAGCCGACCACACGCTTTATGAGAGTATGTACGTTGCATACATGAAATAGGGATATAGTTACAGCTGTTCAAATTATAATACTCTCTATTATTTATATAGTTTTCATTATATGTACACTACGCATACAAATACTGTTGAATTCAACAAAATCGCATTTAAGAGATTAAAAAATTGCATGATTTTTGCATGATTGCAGGATTTTTCAACGTGCCCGATAAGTAAGCAAAATGGCCGGATCAGGCCCGCGGGCTGGATTTTTTCCACCCCTGCTCTACATGGTCACCGTTAACATTTGTATTCAAAGAATGGCAGGAAAGTTTTCATTACTTTTTTTTATTTTCTTAAATGTTAGCGTATTATCTAACACTCTTAGACCCGATATAACTAAATAATTTTTTATTATTTTATATTTATCATAATTTAATCTGATGTGGGAAGTTACATCAAAAGTTTTTCTAAACCTGTGCTAATCTAAATGAAAGTGATATATAAACCTCCATTTTCGTCCGCTTAATAGTGAAGAAATATTAATTTTATAAAATGGAATAAAAACTTTTGACATATTTTTAAATTCTTATTAAATGTATTGCAGGTCTTACGGATTATGGGGGAGTTTTCAGTTGATTTAAAGTTAATTTTCTTTAGCCGTATTTAGACATAGCTTGCAAAGTTTTTAAATTTAACATTTTTATGACAATATTGAAAGCTACCTAATGCAGATGTTAATATTTCATAATTTAATTTCTTTCTTTAAAAAATATGTTTTCAAAATATTAAAACAAGATTATTTTAGTTTTCAAAATACAATGTTCTATTCCCTTTAGAATAAAATGATCAGAAATTTTAAATCTTAAATACTTAAAAAAATCTACTGTATTGAATTTCGTTCCATAATAAATATGGAATTAATGTGGATAAAAAGTAGATTAATTTTCGAAAGTTTAAACCTCAATTAGAATCAAAATTTATACTCAATATAAATTTAAGAAGATTAAACTATTCTTATAAATTGGAATAAAACTATTTCTTTGCATTAACAGTTTTATAAAGAATGACAAAAAATGAGACAAAAGGAAATGTTTAGCAACAGTGTTCAAATTATGTTTTATATTTTTATTTCATTTGAGCTGCAAATAATTTTTTTGGAATTAAGACCTGTATTTGAGGTTTTGAATCCCGAGGTTTGTATAAATTGCATTTTCAAAATCGGATTAAAAGTACATGTTTAAGGGTAATTATTAGGTACTTTTGTCGAGATATATTTTCTGCTTTTTAAATATAAAACACTAATTTAAATAGACTTGAATGAAAAGATAATGTAAAGAAGCTACTCCGTCTATATCTCAATGTGAACAACACTATTCTTATTATTTATTTAATTTTTCCTTGACAATAAAATATCCACCAATTGAATTTCCCAATAGGTAACAACTAACCTATTTTATACTTACTTTTAAATTAGTCAGACGTCATTGACAGTTTCATGTATTTTGCAATTATTGAACAGTTATAGAAATTTTATAAAGTTCCATAAATAAACTTCGGCGTTAGTAATACTGAAAAAATCTAGTGAGTCTAAAAAGTACGGCTACATCTTCATACATTTATGAAAACTAATAATTTATTACTCGGTGTGTTAATTTTACTCTTGCAATGTACTTAAAAGAGAAACACCAGTGTTTCTTCTGAAAGGGGAAATACAGTAAAATATACGCTATGGAATTAACCCTCTAAGCGGTTCGCAAGTACAATCCTGCCAAACCGATTATGTCTTCCGAGCAGTTGTCACGTAGAATTTTCGACCTCTAAAAACGTTCCGAAAATGGATGTAATGTAAATTTCTGCCAGTGTTTGAGGTAGGAGAGTCAGGTCGATTGTTTAGAAACTGCATCCAAAGCATTCGAATTATTTCGTTTGCGGTAACAGATGTATCTATAATTGCACCACTTAAATATCTTGTATAAATTTCTTTAAAAAATATAAATAATTCTCTTAAAGAATATTTTTATTTGTACTTTTAGAATCCATTATTTCTTATTTGATGATCTTCGAGATATGACGACATATGACGAGATATAACAATCTATAATATATATTTATATATCTATGTATAACCAGAAGTAAAGGGACAATAAGGAGGGTGGATTTCCCGCATTCCATTCTAGTCGACAAAGGGTGAACTAAAAAATCATAGAACCCTTTGGCGATTGACACAAAAAATCTTTAGCGTATTTTTGGAGACTTTTTTTTTAATCGGTGTGTTCCACTCAGAGGGTTAAAGGAAAATACCTGCAATATTTACAATAAAACATTTATTATGTACAATATTTACAAATTAATACATCACTTGATTAGTTTTTATCAGGACCTGCAATTATATGGTTTTGCTATTCATCAATACTCTTGAAATAGTATTCCTTATCAAAAAGGATATGAGACCCAGGTAATAATTATGAATAGTATTATGTTTAAATCCAGTAAATACAGGAGAGCAGGCTGGGGCTATCAACAGGCTGAAAGTCGGTGCTGGCATGTGGGCGTAAAGGTCGTTTACGGGACTTTTCGCGGCCGTTATTTTGCTGGACTTCTATGCTGGAGTGCGGGTCATATGCATGTGGATTCGGGAATAGATTGTTGGCCCGGGATCTCTGCTTGCTCAAGGAATCTGGATGTACCCGTTCTCCTCTGCACTTCTGACCTCGACTCCTTTTCCTACTTTTCTTCCATATCTTTACACCTCCGTTCAACGCTCCTTTTTCACAATCATTTGTTGGTGAAACTTTTTCACATCTCCACTCCTTCGGGTTTGCAGGTGTGCTCAATAAAATGGTCCCTTTGGTGAAAGAAGATATTATTGCTTAGTCCCTGCCCCCATATCTCGCTACTACATCCCTGTCTGGGCTTGACCTTTACACTTGTGCAACTCTATGAGCTATACCTCCTCCGCAGGGATCCCTGCTAAAACTCGAAGTCAACAGCTGCACCTAAATTCTTTTTTTAAATTTAATCCACAGTAGTGTATGCACGTGCTGACCATCCTGGGAAAGTACATCGGTACAACTCTCATTTGCATAACTGAAAAATCCTAAAATGTAGAATAATATTAGGGAAATTAATGTTCTTTAAACTGGTTATGATCATTTTGAATATGGATACTTCGTCCATAGTTGAGAGCAATATAGAGATTTTAATGATCATTTTTGATACAAAGAATTCGTTTCAGTTTGCACTAAACTATTTTTTGCCATAATCTGTGACATTTACAAAAATAATATATATTTACATAATTTGGCAAATCATAATATGTTTAAAATATAATAGCCAACTTTCTAAAAACTATCTAGGGAGAAATTTCAAATGTATGTAAAATATATTATAAAGGTATTATATTTAGAGGCCAATATTAAAGTAAAAATATCATTAAAGTGAAATAGTAATTATTTTTAAGGATTAGAACATAAATTTAAAACCAACTTTATCGGAATTAAACGATGAACATATAACAAAAAAGACTATACAAGAAAAGCGTGTACTTCAATATATGTTTTTCTTATAAAAATATTTCACACTTTAAGGCTTAAAAAATCATAGATATTTAAAAAATTTTTTCCTGTGAACTTTTCAATCTTTTCAAGATAACAAAACTATACTAATACAACTACGATATTATTATGAAAATTTTGCAGTTTTTTCCGTCCAAACATTTATTTTTAAATTGCAAAGTAATTTTAAATATCTGAAAGCATTCTTTACTTAAACACCAAAATTGATATACGTTTTTTTATCTTTTATCATCTTCTAACAATAATAAAAATCAGACTGTAATTTCTTAAAAAGCCTTTTAATTTTTAAGTTGCTTAATAAATACCCTGATATTTCATGCATTTACCTTAATTTTTTATGTCATGTATTTTAAAATTTCGTATTAGTAGTAAGGATTAAAAATATTATAAACATGAATATAAATAAAAAAATATGTGAACTCTACGTTTGATATTACTTTTGAAATCCTAACCATGCATAACAAAGATGGTAGTTTTATTTTAAAATGACATCTACGGAAAATGCAGCTATAAAATACTATCCCTAAAGTAATTTGCCTTTTTTAAGTAGTTTATTCAGATATAGTGCTTTAAAGCATTTCCAAAAAAAATAAAAACAAAAAGTGAATAGGAAATTTGGTATTGATTTTACATTTACAAATCTCTTAAGTGAGATAAGTCACTGGTCGATATCAAGAATTTCAAGTTCTAAAAATAAAAGCGAGAGTGAAAATGAAATTAGAAATAAATATTGTTTTTATTTAATCGAAAATTAAAAAAAATATATATTAAACTTTTAATATTTTTGCAGAATTATTTCTTATTTAAACAATCTATATTTTATATTGAAAGATGCTAAAAGTTCACTTATTTTTTTAAAATATCGTCATTTGGATAAATTTAACTTTTTTATCACATGGGAACTGTTAAATTTTAACGAAATTACTCTCTCGTAATGCAAAATTTCTAGAAGTGTTTGCAGTAAAATTACTATTATCCCGTGTCCTTTAGATGTACATCTAAATAATAATCTCCTTTACATTCTATTTTAAGATACATATGAAATGTATTTCATATAAGGTGTAACCTTAATGATATTATCACTCTCTTGTGAGTAATTAAGCAATTAAAACCGCAAAAGTAAAATTAACATTTCCACTCTGATATTATAATTCTATTCCTTTTATTTTCTCTGTGTTTCTTCCTGTATATTGTAGACTATATTGCACTTCTAAAAACGTATAACTCAAGTTCTACAATATTGTAACAATTTCAAAATTATTTTACACAATGACAACATATGGCGTAGTCACAAGTTTCTGCTCCTTCACGGAACGTGTTACACAAATCATTACATAATTTTTAATTAGCATGTATAAGTATTTATTGAGAAGTATAATGGTTAAACAAATTGGAAATTGTTTAACCATTTTGTGATGTAAGATATTGTAAGATATAGTTTCTGTATTGTAATATATAGTTTTTTCTATTACAATTAAAATGTAGGATAGAAAAATGGATTATCTTACAACATTTCTTCATTAATTCGAGTAAGTGTGTTTTACGCTGACCCATCCGAAGACATACAGCAGAAACTAATGATGACTGTGCCGCGACTGTGACTCCATAATGGCTACCAAGCCACCGTTGACCTACGAGAGGCCCGTCATGGTCCGATTTTAATGTGGTCCAACCCGGTAAGGAGCAAACACTACAGAGGTAAGCTCGTGACAACCAGGAAGAACGCTAAGAAAAGATCACTCAGGTACCCAGGGATCGTGAACCCCGTACACACCTAAAGGAGGTGTGCCCCTGGTGGCTCATTAATTAGAGTAAGGTATCCTGACAAGATATATTACCAACTCATTTTACATGTAAAACGTTTACCTATAAACGGAGATTTACAAGTCTTAAAAGTTTTGTAAAAGAGAACAACTAAATAAAAACATTCTTATACTTGAAGCTATTAGAAAATTATATACCAATCCAGGACATGGAATTTTAAACAAAATGTAATCCTTCTAAAGGAATGAATAAGGTTTTAAGTTCTTTTATAACTGTTATTGTTGTATCTAATTCCTGTTGAATAAGTCGACAAGAGTTAAGGCGAAGAGATGCACCTTTCTTAGGGGGAAAGATTGACTCTATGCTCAAATTGTGTCTTTGGAATTTAGAAGCAGGAACCACGCAGAAGAACGCTAGGTTTGGCCTGTCAGCTCCAGTTGTAACATTTTAATATGCAGAACATTGGTATCAGAAAACTATTTTGCTTGCCGTAGCCGCGATTGATGGCATAACATATCTTTCACCAGCTTGATCGTCAAATCCACAACCTCTTGACCTCTATGCAGACTGAGCAATCATGGCTCTCTTTACAGCTGGATATCTCAAATAAAGGATATTTTATGTGTACGTTTAAACGCTAAACTTATACGTCATGAAATTCTTATTACTGAAATTTCTAACAAGTACAATAAAACAAATCATTTGAAATTTAAATTCATATATTTTAAATTTCTTTTACACTTAGAGGTACTAACATCCAATGTGTTTCTTATCACATGGGATCCGTAACACATTTACTGAATTATTTTCTCTTAATGTAAAATTCCAAAACTAGCATCATTTGCAGTAAAATTACTATTATTCCTCAATCCTTAGGAAGTACAGCTAAAATGCTTCTTTTTATATTCTATATTAACATATTGTGTGCTGGTATATTTCACAAAGAAATCGTACCAGGAGTGGGGGTTTTACGTGTAAATTTAGTTATTTAGTTAAATCTCAATAAATCGAAAATTCTTTAATTTTTTAACCAACTTTTCGTATTTTATATTGAAATACATATACAAATATATAAATAGATATATATATATATATATAAAGAACAACTATAAGATTATTGTAAACAAAAAATATATTTTTTAGTGGATAAATGTATAATAGTATCGTAAATATGAAAAATAAAATAGAAATAGTAGTATATAGTTTTAATTTTTTCGAATTATGTTATATATAAACATTTTTACATTATTAAAAATGGAAGACAAGAACATTCGACTTCGTTTTCCTGTATATACCTTTATTTTTATACCCACATACAAACCATGTTGTTATACTAACCCGTACGTCACCCTCGCTGAAGTATCAATCGTCAGAAAACATACTAGTATAAGTCCTGTTCTCAAGTGTCAAACGTCAGAAAGTGTACTAGTACGTGTCCCGTATACAATGTGTTAAGGCAAATACGATACACATTTCATCTAAGTTTGTACCTTAATTGTATTATTATACTCCTGTGAGTATTCAAACAGTGAAAACTGCAAATTTAAAAGTAATATTCGCACTCTAACGTATTTAACCTAACCTTTTTTTTCTCTGTATTTCTTCCTGTACATTGGATTGAGTTATACTTTACAAAACGACTAATGGAAATTTCGGATTATTATAACCATTCCATAATTACCCCATTTCAAACCTCGCACAGCCTAATTTTTTTTTCTTCTACTTCACTCAATGTGTTAAGCAAATCATTAGATAAATTTTAATTAACGAACATTAGTATTTATTCAGAAATATATTGGTTAAACATCTTGGGAATTATTTCATTATTTTATGATATATTTTCTTCTCTCACAATTAAGATCTAGGATAGAAAAACGGGTTTATCTTACAACATATCATCATTAATTAGAGTAAGGCATCCTGTCAAGATATATGACCAACTCCTTTTTTGTGTGTTATATGTACGGAGATTATCAAATAAATTATCGGATTATCATTTATGTAGGGGGTCAAACGTGACCATAAATAACTTTATTAAGATAAATGTGCCAGTTATGAATTCATTCTTTTGTTCAGATGTTGGTTTTATTTCCTTTGTCCGTTCACATCATTCAAGATTATTATGTGTAGTCCCACTAGTAACTATAAAACACAAAGAACCGTACCTCTATTATCAGTCATAATAATTTAAAGGCGTTCTTATTAGTTTTCCAAAATTTGAACTAAATGAAAACATTCGAATTTATAAATAATCTGGATTATATTCTAGGAACTATTTCTTCAGTGTTTCTCTAACTTTTAAGGATAATTTTAAAGAAAAATTACTTTTGTAATACCACATTAGGAACTTAAGACGTTTTCGTATTCTAATCACATAGACATTCATTGTATGATTAAAATTAAAACAAAATTTAAAATTACCTTTTAACTCCTTAATGCACATGTTTTTTTAAGAACGGAAAAAAATCGAATTTTTTAATGTAAAAACACAATTTAGAACGTACAAAAATACAAAAGTAATCAAAATTGTTACTACAATTTTGAATTTTAATAACATTGTAGAAAATAGTCGAATATTGTAATATTACACGCACATCGACTTTTTTTATCTTTCTTTTCGAATTCCCATTTCGAAATGAATATTATTATCAGTAAAAATGCTTATTTACACTATTCAAACATAATAATAACAACACTAGTATTTATAAAATAAATCAAATAAAAAAAAATAATCTGTGATATATTTCGGAAAAAGGTGCATCACATAGCCCAGCAAAGCAACTATTACACAAAGTAATGACTTTCTTTTCTTTCTCTTTTCCCTTTGCTATCTCTTTCAGCACAACACACAATGCAATATCTACAAAAATAAAACGGCGTTTGAATTATCTCGAGTGTGCATACTTTGACCAGTTTAGTGTGCTCGAGTTAACTCGAGAGTGCACGTTAAGGGGTTAATTTAATTTTCTCAACACTAGAAGTGTTGTCCAGAGAGTAACTGGCTTGGGAATTGCTGCTATATCGTGAGTGTTCTCTTTGCCAAGGTGCTTTCTAACAGTAATTATTGATATCGGCAGGAGTTGTTTACTTTTTAGACATAGATCTTTCAGTGATTTTTAAATTAATTGTCCCACTTTTTTAGGAGATTATTGCATTCAATAACTTTATAAAAAAAGAAGGTAGGCAGGACAACTCAATGTGCTTTTTAAACTAGTAAGGGGATTTTTTTATTAACAAAGTAATAAATTTATTAAAAATTTAAAAGATATCATGGAAGTTACAAATCTACAATAGAAATTATTCATTAAAATGAAATATAATGTTCCAACGTCTTGTCTTCAACTCACCTATTCCTATCCTCATGATTTTCTTTTTAAAAATGAAAAGTTTATTAGTGGGAAATCCACAGATTGATTCATTTCTCATTTGTCCTTATACTTACCTCAGCCATTCCGATAACAATCCATTTTCTTTGCCATCCAGCAACGTAAAAGGTAATTTTCCTATTGTCCTCCTGACCACCATCTTCCATACTCTCTACTGCTTTAGGTCCACCAAGACACGCAGTAATATTTTAAAAAAAATTTCAGTGACACACAAAATAAGATCATTAATAGGAAAGTAATGACTTTTACACCCGACGGATATGAATAATTGTTGAACAGTTTTCGGCCATTGATAATTATCAAATTATCAGGTGTCTTTTGGAATGCTCGTAAATTACTAATTTCTTTTACTCAGCATCCCCTAAGGTCACTTGTCAGTTGTTCGTTTAGGCGATGTCATACACTTGTCTTGTTACAAGTGTATAACATCATGTTTTCATACAGGGTGCCTTTTGAAAAAACACCTAAAAACTGAGATTTTCCTGACAGTTACTTCACATAATTAGTCTACTACAGTATGATCTATTTATCATTCTACGAGCTTTGATATATTACGCTTTTCAGAAGAATCCAAGGCGTATGTAATTTCACTAATGTTAAATTATAATAATGACTAATTTTTATTAAAATAAACTGGTAGTAGAAAATACATGCTAGGAATTTACGTATTGCACCAGAAAGTTTTTTTTTTAATTTAATGATTTTTTTATTTCATCAAAAAGCGTAATTATCGTACTTCTATATATAATTAAAAAAAATAGTTTCTTTTGCATTTATTTTTTCTTTTTTATTCTAAAATGTTTCATAATTTTTCTGATCTGTTCTAAACATTTTATACATTGTACATTGGCGTATACATTATCAATATGTTATAAAACATGGAGTGTTTTCTATTCAAACTCCACGTTATTTCTAACTTACACATATTTTAAACCGTACAATATAAATAGGCAGAATTGTAAATCATTGTAAGAATTTAAGTAAAAGTTGTATACACATATTGTATAACATATACGAAATATTATTCAGTTAAAATTGTATAACGTTGCTGCAAATCATTTAATATGCTGATACGTATGCAGTGCACATTTTTCAAAAGATGTAAAACGATTGTTATGAAAGAATTTTTCTTCAAATTTTATTTATTTTTTCATTTTAGCGTATTACATGAGTGATAAATTTTCAGGAATCACAAAAAAATAAACGAAAAACTTTTATTAAAAACTATTTTAACTTTTAAAGAATATTACAGGTTATATTAAAAAATTACTTAAGCAAAACCTTTAATAAATTATCTGGTTTTAAGATCATCTTAAGTCGCACTAAATGAACAATAATTTAAACACAACCATCTGATCACGATTATACTTCGATTGGTACTTACTCTTTATTGACATCTAAACTCTTTTGCAGTTTCTGAAATAATCCCTTATTTTGCTGTTGAGCTCTAAATCACTGTTTAAAAAAATTGTATGATATACAGGACATTTTATATTCGTAAAAATATCACAATTAATATTTTAAATGAAATACTCATTTTGACCATTCTGAATCAATTTTGATGAGTTTCGATTCTACTTATGTCATAAGTGCAAGGAAATATTTATTGCAATATTTAAATATCGATTTTCTCTATTTCTAAATAAAACATAATTAGTCTCACATTATTTGTTTCGTATGCACGTGCAAACGTCAGTAGATATCAGGCATAACTAAACATTATTTAGACATAGCATTTTGAATTTTTGTATGCAGAATTGTTGAAACATTTAGTTGTGCAATTGACAGTGATTTTGATCTTCATTATAAGTAATGAAGAACCTTAATGTAATGGATATTATTGACTCTTTACAGAAAATGGTAAAAAATGGGCTCTTCATATTGTTGAATATGATTCTACTCGTTT
>CM063504.1:109689771-109757271 GCA_032207245.1 Pardosa pseudoannulata
GATTTACACTGGACCCTTGTTTGAAATGCATTGGTAAAAGTTTATTTTTCTATTACAACATCTTAAACTTTACTCCAAATGTACCGTCATTCTAGATAATTTATAGTTACATACCAGACTATAGCCGAAAATTTATTACACTAAAATTCAAATGTTTCAGATAAGCCATTACCAAGCTATCAGTTTTAGCTTTCCATTTTCGTACGTTTGTTTTTTAAATATTTAGATGAACAGTTAACAAAATTATTTTATTAAAAGAAGGATTAATTATTTTTTGAACCATTATTTCTGTCGTCTTTTACGTTGGTCTAATAATTTGTACTCTTTAAGGTCCATTTAATCCGATTTTTATTAATTTGGAAGCATAGTGTTGATGATCTGAATACTATTTAGATGAACAGTTAACGTAATTATTTTATTAAAAGAAGGATCAATGTTTTTTAAACCAATATTTCTATCTTCTTTCGATTGGTCTAATAATTTGTAACCTTTAAGGTCTATTTACTCCGATTTTCAGTAATTTCAAAGCATAGTGTTGATGATATAAATATTATTTAAACGAACATTTCACATAACTATTTTATTGAAAGAAGGATTAATTATTTTTTAAACCAATGTTTCTGTCTTCTTTTAGGTTGGTCTAATCATATGTACCCTTTAAGGTCCACTTATTTTGATTTTTAGTAATTTGGAATCATAGTGTTCAGGGTATAAATATTATTTAGATGGACAATTAACATAATTATTTTATTAAAAGAAGGATTAACTATTTTTAAACTATTATTTCTGTCTTATTTTAGATTGTTCTAATAATTTGTACCCTTTAAGGTCCACTTATTCCAATTTTCAATAATTTGGAAGCAAAGTGTTGAGGATCTGAATATTATTTAGATTAACAGTTAACATAATTATTTTATCAAAAAAAGGATTGATTATTTTTTAAAACTTTATTCCTGTCTTCTTTTAGGTTGGTCTAATAATATGTACCCTTTAAGGTCCACTTATTTTGATTTTTAGTAATTTGGAAGAATAGTTTTCAGGGTATAAATATTATTTAGATGGACAGTTAACATAATTATTTTATTTAAAGAAGGATTAATTATTTTTTAAATTATTAGTTGTGTCTTCTTTTAGATTGGTCTAATAATTTGTACCCTTTAAGTTCCACTTATTTCGATATTCAGTAATTTGGAAGCATAGTGTTGAGGATAAAATATTATTTAGATGAACAGTTAGCATAATTATTTTATTAAAAGAAGGATTAATTATTTTTTAAACCATTATGTCTGTCTTTTTTAGATTGGTCTGATAACTTATACCATTTAAGTCCCAATTATTCCGATTTTCAGTAACTCGGAAGCATAATGTTGAGGATCTGAATATGATTTAGATAAATAATTAACATAATTATTTTATTAAAAGTAGGATTAATTAATTTTAAACCATTATTTCTGTCTTCTTTAGGTTGGTCTAATAATTTGTAAACTTTAAGATCCACTTATTCCGATTTTCAATAATTTGGAAGCATAGTGTTGATGATCGGAATATTATTTAAATGAACAGTTCACATAACTATTTTATTGAAAGAAGGATTAATTATTTTTTAAACAAATATTTCTGTCTTCTTTTAGGTTGGTTAATTAGTATCCCTTAATATCCACTTATTCTGATTTTCAATAATTTGGAAGCATAGTGTTGATGATCGGAATATTATTTAAATGAACAGTTCACATAACTATTTTATTGAAAGAAGGATTAATTATTTTTTAAGCAAATATTTCTGTCTTCTTTTAGGTTGGTTAATTAGTATCCTTTAAGATGCACTTATTCTGATTTTCAATAATTTGGAAGCATAGTATTGAGGATCGGAATATTATTTAGATGAATAGTTAACATAACTATTTTATTGAAAGAAGGGTTAATTATTTTTAAACAAATATTTCTGTATTGTTTATTAGGTTGGTTAATTAGTATCCTTTAAGATCCACTTATTCCGATTTTCAATAATTTGGAAGCATAGTGTTGATGATAGGAATATTATTTAGATGAACAGTTAACATAACTATTTTATTGAAAGAAGGATTAATTATTTTTAAACAAATATTTCCCTCTTCTTTCAGGTTATTTAATTAGTATCCTTTAAGATCCACTTATTTCGATTTGCAATAATTTGGAAACATAGTGTTGAGGATCGGATAATTATTTAGATGAACAGTTAAAGTAATTATTTTATTCAAAGAAGGAGTAATTATTTTTTAAACCATTATTTCTGTCGGCTTTTAGGTTGATCGGATAGTTTGTGTCCTTTAAGGCCCACATATTTCTATTTTCAGTAATTCGGAAGCATAGTGTTGAGGATCTGAATATTATTTAGATGAATAATTAACGTAACTATTTTATTAAAAGAAGAATTAATTAATTTTAATCTAAATTCAAGATTCACCATCAATCTAAAACTTTTATATTTTCATACCGTTAATCACAAAATTTTTTACTTTAAATTTCAAATATTTACGCTACATTATCAACCAGATAAAACGTTGAGCTTTAAGATTTCATTGATTTTTAATTTAATTTATATAGTTAATCTATTTAAAGAATAATTTTATTTGATCTAATTATTTAATAAAATATTTTTCAATGTGTTGTCTCTATTTATTACAAAATTAAATTATTAAGTTAAGAATTAGGAAACGCTGTATAAAGAATACCATTATTTAGTTATAAACTGACTTTATCAATACTGTATCATCAAATTATATATATATATATATATATATATATA
Source organism: Pardosa pseudoannulata (assembly GCA_032207245.1). Lineage (NCBI taxonomy): Eukaryota > Metazoa > Arthropoda > Arachnida > Araneae > Lycosidae > Pardosa > Pardosa pseudoannulata. The sequence goes on from CM063504.1 coordinate 109,692,557, forward strand.
TATATATATATATATATATATATATATATATATATATACATACATACATATATATATATATATATATATATATATATATATATATATATATATATATATATATATATATATATATATATATATATATATGTGTGTGTGTGTGTGTGTAAGTCTTATATATTATATATGTATGTGTAAGTGCGTGTGTATACGTGTATGGGCTTTTCTTTATTAGTAAGTGTACTTCAGTTTTTAGCATGTATTATTTCAGTTACTAGCAATACTGAAATATTTTATAAAACACATTTTTATGGGTTAAATACCTAGTAAAGAAAATAAGCATTTACTGAATGTTTTTCTGTATTAATCTACAGTAAATCACATAAATACGCAAAAAATTATACAAATCGTTACGCATTTATGAATTGTGACGCAGGTTAAAAAATTATAAAATGATAGTTCTTTATTGATTACAATAAAAATGTAGAACCATTAATAAAGAAAAATTTATATGTTTCTTAAACCACCCATTGTAAAATTTTCATCAAATCTACTCGATTGAAAAGAAAATTTTCTTTTACAGGTACAAGTTTGTCTTCTATATAAAAGCTATTAATACATTCAGGTTATTAAAGATTAACATGTTAGGTTATTCATACTAGCTAGTTATATTTGTATTCTACTTCAATATTTTCTAATTTTTGAAATTTTTTAAAACAATTTATATCAAAACGGTTTCTGTATTATTGATTCTTTAAAAATAATGCATTTGTAAGATTACTGTAACGTTAATTTATAGATGAATATATAATATCAATTAAGTTATCCTGCGCATTAAAATGTAATATATATATACTGGTTTGTTATGGGCAATCCTTGTACTAATGTAACTCTAATTTCAATGTAAAATTTAATTATTATATTAAAATTATTATTTATGTGGTATTAGTATTTAATTTAGTGAATTCAAAGAATTGATTCCTATTGTGTGAATGTTTATATTATTAATTTTATTTCTTTAGAAACTGAATGGAAATTTATCATTCTTTTATAATTTTTAAATGTCTCTATCAACAAAATAGTTTTCATGATGAGAAATTATTGTAAAAAGTAACATAAACAATGTATAGCCTGTCACTTGGCAATTCTCCAACGAACAAAGAAGATGCAGATTTTTAGCTTACAACAAATGTAATGTAATATATGGATAAAATAAAACATACTAAAAGAACTTATTTAAGAATTCTCCACAGAGAATAGACCCAGAACTTACGCAATGCATTTTAATCTGTACAAATTTTCTTTTTTACTGAAAGTTATGGCATCCTTTTTTTGTACCCTCAAAAAAAATAAAAAAATAAATAAAACATTGTTACACACATTGTGTATATTATTTCAAGATTCTTTCAACCAGTCGGATTATGTATATATTTATGTATGTATTTATGCATATATATATATATATATATATATATATATATATATATATATATATATATATGTGTGTGTGTGTGTGTGTGTGTGTGTGTGTGTATTATTGCAAATATTATGAGTATTAACGCTGCCTACGCTGATATATGGAATTTCATAGGTTCATAAATATCGAATATACGTATTTATTTTAGAATATGGAAACAGCTTTTTTTAACTGAGTTTAAATTCGAGTACAACAATGAATATAGATCATTGTGTGGAATCGAAATAATGAACTATAAGGTTTATATGATCTATTAATTTGTAGCATTTTAAAAAAATATTTTTTTTAATATATTTATTTACAAAAATATTCAAATGTTAAAATATTTTAAGGGTGAATTTTATGTAAGTTATTATTGTTATATTCCAGCACAATCTATTATTCGAAAATATGATTTAGGATGATACAGCTTAGTATGATATAGAGAGGTAAACAAAACTCCTCGGCACAATAGCCAAACTGGATGTATAATGCTTACAGTGATGATGTCCGTTTTAGAGACCAAAGGCTCTTGGACGTGAAATATATGTCCCGATTAGATGGTCTGACTAACGCGGAACCCTCATTGTTTGGGTTCATAAGCCTGCTTGGTGCTCAGTTTTTCTATTCACTGAAAAATGAAAGGCTGAGTCAAAACTGACCAACCTGGGAATCGAACCTTGGACGTGTTGAGGGAGCTCGAAGAGCTACCCCAAAGTGACTGGGTCCTAAAAAGATATTGAAATTCTGTAAATTCAGAAACACCTTATATTTCTAGATCTCTAGACCCTAGAACTCTAGATTCATCCGAGAAAGATATTGTACTTTAACCCTCTAAGCGGTTCCCATGTACAATTCCGCCAAACAGATTATGTCTTCAAAGCGATTGTCACGTACAATTTTCGACCTCCAAAACGTTCCGAAAATGGATGTAATGTACATTTCTGCCAGTGTTTTCTCCTATGGAGTTTTGAGGTAGGAGGGTCAGGTCGATTGTTTAGGAACTGCACCCCTACTCTCTGAGGCACAAAGACGCTGATAGCTTTTCATGGCTTTGTAAATCTCTATTTCGAAGTATTTCGTTTGCGGTAACAGATGTATCTCTAATTGCACCACATAAATAGCTTGGATGACTTTCGTAAAAAAGATAGAAATCATTCTCTTAAAGAATATTTTTATTTGTACTTTTAGAACCCATTATTTCTTATGGGATGATCTTCGAGACTTGACGAGCTTTATGTGTATTAAAAATTAACAATCTATAATGTCTATTTATATATCTATTTATAACCGGAAGTAAAGGGACAGTAACGAGGGTGGGTTTCCCGTATTCCAAACTATTCGACAAAGGGTGAAGTAAAAAATCATAGAACACTTTGGTCACTGACACAATGAAACTTTACCGTATTTTTGGAGACTTTTTTCCTCGGTGTGTACCACTCGAAGGGTTAACACATTGTGTGCTAGTATGCATCTCAGCTGAATTATACGCGGGAGCGCGGGTTTTGAGCGTAAATTCTATCACAATAATCATTTTTGATTTTTTTAATCAATCATCATGTAATTCAATAGTTCTGCGGTTCCTCATTGACTAATAAAAAAACTAGTTTTTATTTTCCAGAATTATATATTTGCTATATTTTTCCAGAATCTATACAGTAGACAAGAACATTTGGCTTCCTTTTCCTTTATATATCATTATTTTTGTATCCACAAACAAATCCTGAAGTTACACTAAACCGTACTAGTACGTGTTCCGCGCTTAAGTATCAATCGTCAGAAAACGTACTAGTACATGTCCCGCATATAATGTATTAATTGTTATGTATTTTAATGACTTGAAATGTTACACTCTTAGACATTATATTTAATAAAAAATGAAAACTAAAAAAAATAAACTATTACACATTAAAAATATTTAGTTTATGATATGATTTAAAATTTTGAGACATAACATATGAAAATACTATATTTTTGCCTACGGGCGATGTCTTTGAGAAATATATTTATCTTGAGAGTAAACTGAAAGTTTTACTTTAAAAAAGTGCCCTAAGTAGAAGCTTACAGACAATACACATGAAATGCTAAAAGAAATATTATTCCGCAATCTTGTAAAAAATGAAGTTGTGGATAAAAATGTATTTCAAGCTTTTGTGAAGGGACTTATCGGGTCGACCAAAATGCCTGAGCGATTATCTCCGTCCACTTGCACTTTCCTTTATTTTTTATTCACTTTTCCTATATTTTCCACAGCTTTATTTCTCGTGAAGGGTGAAAATAACAGCCGTCTCTCTTCTCTCTCGGTGGAAATATATAATGGGTAACCATCTAACTAGTGGTATTAAAGTTTTATCCTAAAAAGAAATCGGAGTTTCTATTGATTTTGCACTGGACCGAAAATCATTCCATTTTTATTTCTTAAATGGTAGATAATATATTTTTATGTGTATTCACTTGACCTGTAAAACTCCCAACAAAGAAATATTATCTTTCAAATATAAAAACTATTATTTTACAACTTTCAGCTGCGTTTACGGGCATTAGGAGAAAGTCTATTTTAAAAAGCGTAGATTTCAAATCCCTAGTAATGTACTGTGATATATCGTAGATTTCAAATCCCTAGTAATGTACTGTAATATATCAGGAATATAAGTTTACCTTATTTACTGTAAATAAAGTACTTATTTTAAATCTGCCTAAGAATGATATTGGTTCATATATTATTAGATATTATGCTTGTGGTATACAATTCATTTGCTCATTGTTTCCCGCTGTGTATTGAGTGCCACTAATTACTCACTACCTGTAAAGAAACTAAGTAACTCCATTAGTAAACATGATTCTTATTCTGACACCTATATAAATCCCTGGAGTGGGAAATGAACAGTAGAATCTAGTGAAGAATTTCATTTTTAGTATGAATATTTTAAGCTGCCCCAAATCGGTTATAGTGGGCTTTCAAATCTAATTTGTTTGCTTTTAGTACTTCGTTTTGGAAATTCATTATATTACTCGACATATACTTATGTAAACGGGATTAAATTTGATGATAATTCGTACTTTCAAAATGTATTATTCATCTATTAATCATTCTTACTTTCAAATAACTTGAACTATCAATGATTCTTGCTTATTTGAATTTTCAGAAAATAAGGAGCTTTTACTCATAGAATACCTATGAACCCCTAAAATAAATATATGTTTTATTGGTCATCCTTATTATAAAATACTAAAAGGGAAATATTATAATGGCAATATACATTTGTCTTCTATACATTATAGATAATAGTTTTAAAGTATGTCAAATCATTTGAATGAAAGGAAGTTTTTAACTGAGTAGACGTCATGAGTCATGACATTTTCTATTTTATCTCTTTCATAAACTCCATTCAGTTTCACTAACGTATACATATCAAGATTATTCTGATTACTATAAGATCAAAAGGGAGTAACTAGCTTTCGATATGATAAAAAGCAAAACAATAGGCAGAGGATTATAAACCATTATAAAGTCGTTATTCTCTTATGCCACTTGGTCAAACCAAGCACAATTGAGCTGGAGACTACCCGTATTAAGGCCAATGTGTGAGCCTTTCGTCTTTAATACGCATCACAACTGAGAAAGTACGACTTATCCTCAAGTAGATCCTAGTAATTTGACCAATCTGAAGACTCACAGGCTTGGCCTACCACCCAATAGGTATTGATATAGAACTTGAAGGATATTGTGACCACGAATATATTCTACGTGCCCGAGTCACCTTTAACATATACGGCGGATCCTTTGCTACTGAGATACTACGACTCTCTAATATAATATGCCTAATTGTGGTGATAAGCACTATAAATGAGTCAAGGTATTTTAATCAGCAAAGCCAGATATTTTGTAATCGGAGAATAGCAGAATCGAGGCGCGAAATAGCCAGAGATCTAATTTAATCATTAATGGCGGGTGGGTCATGTAAAGTAGGTTCATGGTCCCAATGCCTTTCAAGTTTCCAAATGATAGCTCAAGTGACATGTCAAACTAGGAATATTTTGCTTGGTCATTTCTTCTAAATAACAAGAACTCAGTCTTTGAAGTGGAACCCCTCAAGGCACTGGCCATATCGAGGCATCTTTTATGAGCATGATTATATGGCTTTAGAATAAAAGCGACAGCAATGAACCTACCAAATGATATATGTATATGAGGAATGTAACAAACTTTTGGCTTCCTGAAGCTTCTTTTATTTGTATTTTATTTTGCTTGTATCAAATTTAATTGGTCACTGAAAATGACTTCCATTTGGGTAAATAGAAACCATCTCCCATCCATTGAAGATAATGAAACAATTCATGATTAAAAGAAATGATGATTGGTGGCTCATCGAACAAACTAGAAATAACCTTCCGAGTAAGAAATGCAGTAGGTATAAATATTACTTCGGAGGTTAAGGATATATTTTCAAGCACTTATAAGTACAAAATTCCCTGATCATTGATATGAAAATGCATAGTAACAAATAAACACGTCAAATCTTTGCTTTTTTTTTCTTACGTCATATGTATTACAGTATACATTTATTTTTTAAATGCGACATGAGATGATTATCATATTTGATTTAAACCTTGGTGAAAAGTGATAATTCGATTGTCAAGGTAACATATCACATTTTGTAAACAAATAAATAAGAAAAAAAATTGTTTATGTTTGACATTAGTCTTTTCACTATTAACAATATTTTAAAACACCATTTATACATTATAAAATATTAGTTATAAATTAGTATACGAAATATCAATATATAATAGTTGTTATATAGGCTTAAAATTTACAATTTAAATGCAATTCAGGTGTGTTTTAATTTTTAAACATATATGGATTTGTCGCACAACTGCTACCCATCTATTTAGATTTTGATGCCACGTATGAAACTCGTTTATTTTTACTATAAAAAGCCACAAATTGTAAATTCCTATTTTACATAAACTGGACTTCCCTTTTAAGTACATCAATTTACAAAATGAATTTATGCTATTAAATTTATTTAAGTGGGTAACAAGATAAGCAATGTTTATTTATATGGGTTATGAGTGATATGTTTAGAGTGGATGCAGTATTGAGAAATTCACATATATTTAAACTATACGTAAAATTAAAGAAGCAATTTGTTCTACATAAATTTACAACTACTATCAGGTCTGATTATATTGTATTTTGTGGAATCATTAATGACAATTATATGATAAATAATGGTGAAAAAAATTCTCTAAGCTTATTACATTTAGTTATAATTTATTACTTAACGAAAAAGAAATGTTGGATTTGATAACAACACTTTCCTAGGAAAAAAAGGTTTTTGCTTAGCAGTTTGTTTAGTTTACTAAGCTGTCATTTAGCAGAATCAGAAATGCAGCATTTAAAAGTGAATTAAATATCACTACAAATTTTTTAAAGATATAACCATTATACTAAGACAAATTAAATGTACCATTAAAATACAGACATGAATAAGAGATACGTCATTTTATAGTTAAAACACAATGGTCACAGTTAGATAGTTAGTTAGTTTAATGGCACTATTAATAATTATGTGATTTGATAATAACACTTTCCCAGGAAAAAAAGCTATCGCTTTCGCTTATCAGTTTGTTTAGTTTACTAAGCTGTCATTTAGCAGAATCATTAATGCAGCATTTAAAAGTGATTTAAATAACAGTAAAAGTTCTAAAAGATATAACTATTATACTTGGATAAATTAAATGGGCTATTACAAATAGAGACATGGATAAGACATAGATCGTTTTATAGTTAAAACCCAATGGTGACAAATTGTTTGTTTAATGGCGCTATTAATAATTATATGATTTGATAACAACAATTTCCAGGAAAAAAACTATCGCTTTCGCTTAGCACTTTGTTTAGTTTACTAAGCTGTCACTTCGCAGAATCATGAATGCAGTATTTAAAAGTGATTTAAATATCAATACAAATTTCTGTAAAATATAACCATTATAATAAGATAAATTAAGTGTGCCATTAAAATAGAGACATGGATAAGAGATAGATCATTTTATAGTTAAAATCCAATGGTCATAGTTTGTTGGTTTAATGGCGCTATTAATAATTATGTGATTTGATAACAACACTTTCCGAGGAAAAAAGGCTATTGTCCTCGCTTAGGAGTTTGTTTAGTTTACTAAGTTCTCGTTTAGCAGAATCATGAATGCAGCATTTAAAAGTGATTTAAATAGCAATACAAATTTCTATAAGATATAACCATTATACTAAGACAATTTAATGTGCCTTTAAAAATAGAGACATAAAAATAGAGATACATAATTTTATAGTTAATACACAATGGTCACAGTTAGTTAGTTAGTTGGTTTAATGGCGTTATTAATAATTATGTGATTTGATAATAACACTTTCCCAGGAAAAAAAGCTATCGCTTTCGCTTAGCAGTTTGTATAGTTTACTAAGCTCTCATTTAACAGAATCATGAACGCAGCATTTAAGAGGGATTTAAATGTCAATACAAATTTCTATAACATATAAGCATTATACTAAGATAAATCAAATGTGCCATTACAAATAGAGACATGGAGAAGAGATAGATCGTTTTATAGTTTAAACCCAATGATGTCAGTTAGTTAGTTAGTTGGTTTAATGGCGTTATTAATAATTATGTGGTTTGATAACAACACTTTAAAAGGAAAAAAGCTATCGCTTTCGCTTAGCAGTTTGTTTAGTTTATTAAGCTGTCATTTATCAGAATCATGAATGCAGCATTTAAAAGTGATTTAAATATCAATGAAAATTTCTATAAGATATAACCATTGCACTAAGATAAATTAAATGTGTTATTACAAATAGAGACAGGGATAAGAGTTAGATAATTGTATAATTAAAACCCATTGATCACAGTGAGTTAGTTGGTTTAATGACACTAAATCCTCTTGGAACAAGCTACGTCAAATAAAACTGGTCAAATAAGATGAAATCTCCCAATAAAATAACATAATTTTGAAATAACTTTTGAGAAAGCTAATTTTGAAGATAAGTTAGAAAAGAAAAATGGCTAAAATAGACAGAAGAAAACATTTACACAAAAATAACAGGTAGAAAATTTACCAAAACAAAACAATTAACACGATAATCAGCAAAGTTTCCAGTGGCCACAGGAATAAGTTTATGTGAACTTGATGCTTTTGAAAATGGAAATAAATGAGTTCCAGTTGGGAATTTGCATTTATGTAATCAGTCTCATACAATATATCTTAATTAGTCTTGGCTTAAAAGGCTTTGGAGTATAGTTACAATATTCTTTTGTTTATTAATTACCAATATCTTGAATATGTACTTCAGGAAATACATTAATGAATCAATTTTCAATATTTGCATTTTAAGTAGAAAGGTAAAATAAACATTTTCTACTATCACCAGCGACCTTTCATTAAAATCTGTTTTTCTTCTAATATTTTCACAGAACATGCAACATTGACATATCTGATAAGTCTGCATCTAATAATTCAACTGATAAGAATAAAGTAATTATAAAGATAAATGTTCGAATTGTCAGAACACCAAGAAAAAACTCTGCGAAATTTCGGAATGCACACTATATTTCCAAATTACTGTATCTAATTTCTAGCTTTAAAATAAACCTTTAAAACATTTCTCGATACCAGAATCTGAATGAAAGTTTCGGCAGATACAGATTTCAAATTTTATTCAATTACTTTAAGGATTACATAGATGTAAATATATTTGACTATTTTCTAGTCAAGTGTCCATCGATATAATTTAAATGTAAATGTGTTTGGAAGTTATTGAACTAAATTGTGCTGCTATAAACAGAATTTGAGTTTTCAATTACGAAACGTATACTTTGTTAAGACACAATAAAATGCTCACTTTATAAAACTATATTTCGGAAGGCATATTCAACATTCAATATTGTACTAAAACAATTTACAGTATACATTGCAAATATTGTCGCATAATGAAGAATTCTACCATCCTTTGTATGATTCTACGTTCAATCTTCTATCGCTCTACTGCTCTACTACGTTTGCTATTCTAACGTTCGCTCGGTTGGTACAGCTTCCGTACCTTAGCCAAACCGTTCGTCACGGGTTCGACTCCCGTCAGTGCATTGTACCCAATAACTGGAATTCAAATTTAAATTAATGTTATTATTTATTTGTACCAATTCTAGAGCATTCTGTATCTTTCTGTATTATAAGAGGTAGATGTTTCCAGATTAATCTGACTGTATATAAAAGATGCGTCCCACCAGTTGTGGGCAGTTTTCCGTTCTGTTTGTTCTCTAGCAAGTTGCTCCGGATTTAATAAATTAAATTGTTAGTATAACATAATTGTGTCATTATTTTCATCTTTTCGACAACATTATTAACTAAAACAAATGGTTTGGTTTGGTTTGGAGTGCTACGGTCAAAATTTAGCAACACAAAGGTTAGTATAACCGGGACCTACAGTTTAAAGCCGATCTCTAATGACTGTGAACAATCATCTGAGATCCGATTTCTAACCCATGATCTTCGGTTCCGAAGGCAGTACCCAAACCATTTGACTATAGTTCGGTCAAATGGATGAATCTCTGTATTTAATCAAGTTTAAATTAACATAACTTTCTAACGCGTACCTTAACAGGTATATAAAACAGACTTATGATGTTTAATTAAAATTTAAATTGCTTGAAGAGATATAAAACTAATCTGAAATTCTAAGTAAATCATTTTACTAAAACAATACCAAAGCCGCACTAAAGTAATTAAAAATACTCATTAATAATAATTTCATTTTAAATGATATTCAAAATTGTCTCCACTGTAAAACATTTATCCTTATAAATAGGAATATAATTTCTTTACTTCTACTAATAATATATATATATATATATATATATATATATATATATATATATATATATATATATGTATAAATATAAACATACATATATATATATATATATATATATATATATATATATATATATATATATATATATACATATTTCTAAAGAAAACAGATAAAGTAAATACAAATTCTTCAATAACGTTTTATAAACAAGCATATTTTAATATAATTGAAAAATAATATTTCTAAACATGTAACACTTCCCACGTAAAGCATTCGTCTTTCAGATACTGATACCAGTATCCAGTAGACAAAAAAATGAGCGAAGAATTTATAGTCTGGAGATATGTTTGAGCGTTGTTGGGGAAAAAGTCGTAAATCGATTAATAAAATTCGACGATTAATCACATAACTATCCGTGACAAGCCACAAGGGTGTTCGAGAAAGGAGGATTGGGCGGCCTCTAAATAAATTCTTTTCTGTTTACGAAAAAGTCAGTTTCCACAACAATTTCTCTAATAAATATTAAAAAAAAACTCAAGTAGGTTAGAGAAAGTATAAAAAGCATTCTAAATGTTTTTTTTTTCAATCCGTTCCAGTATTATTGCTTTAAATCTTACTCTAATAGTTATTTTTCATTCTAAAAGTTTTTTATAATATTTAATAAGCAAAAGCTGCATATATATGTGTTTTCGTCTACGATTATAATAAATGCGTAATATATCAATATATGACAATATCTATATATGTAAACACAGCCACCCAAGCACACACATTTATTTAGCAATATTATATATATATATATATATATATATATATATATATATATATATATATATATATATATATATATATATATATATATATATATATATATATATATATAATATATATATATATATATATATATATATATATATATATATATATATATATATATATATATATAATATATATATATATATATATATATATACATATATATATATATATATATATATATATATACATATATATATATATAATATATATATATATATATATATATATAATATATATATATATATATATATATATATATATATATATATATAATATATATATATATATATATATATATATATATATATATATATATATATATATATATATATATATATATATATATATATATATATATATATATATATATATATATATATACATACATACATACATATATATATATATATATATATATATATATATATACATACATACATACATACATATATATATATATATATATATATATATATATATATATATAAATGTTGTGAAAGATAATTTATCAATATCAAAAATCTACTTTTACAGTAATACATAGACTGAAGTTTCTTTTAAATAAATGAAACTCAAGCTATACAGTTACAAACACTGTCCTTTTGAATTTACTTCCTATTTTGTACTAACAATAAGTCTGCGAACAGGTAGCAAAAAGTCTGTATTTTCTTTAATATTTGTGTCAAATCCCAGAAATAAATATCTCTAAAAATTCTTTGGAATCGCCATCCAATGCAATAAACCAATGCAATAAGTGGATCTAATCATTTTCTAAGGTATGTTTTGCATTTCTGAACGTTTATCTCTATCTCAATATTTTCTAAATTTTGGGCGTCCTTTAATACATTCTTTACTGTATACGAAAAAGTGAGTTTCCACAACAATTTCTCTAATAAATGTTAAAAAAAGTAACTCAAATAGGTTAGAGAAAAAAGCATTCTAAAAGTTATTTTTTCAATCCTTTGAAATATTATTCCTTTAAGTCTTACTCTAATAGTTATTGTCCATTCTAAACCTTTTATAATATTTAATTTGCAAAAGCTACATATATATATGTTTCCATTGTGCGAATGCATAATATATCAATATATAGCAATATCTATATATGTGTACACAGTCACTTAAGCACACATATTGATTTATTTATTTAATGTATTTATAAATGTTGGGAAAATAATTTGTCAATATCTAAAATCAATTTTTGTAGTGATCCATAAACTGAGGTTTCTTTTAAATAATTGAAAATCAAGCTATACAATTACAACCTCTGTCCTTTTGAATTTATTTCGTATTTTGTACTAACAATAAGTCTCCGAACAGGCAGCAAAAAGTCTGTATTTTCTTTAATATTTGTGTCAAATAACAGAAATAAATATCTCTAAAAACTCTTTGAAATCGCTATTCAATGCAATAAACCAGTGGATCTAATCGTTTTCTAAGGTATGGTATCATTTCTGAACGTTTACCTCTATCTCAATATTTTCTAAATTTTGGGCGTCCTATAATACATTCTTTACAGTACACGAAAAAGTGAGTTTCCACAACAATTTCTCTAATGAATATTAAAAAAATGTAACTCAAGTACGTTAGAGAAATTTAAAAAAAAAGCATTCTAAAAGTTATTTTTTCAATCCTTTAAAATATTATTGCTTTAAGTCTTACTCTAATAGTTATTGTCCATTCTAAACCTTTTATAATATTTAATTTGCAAAAGCTACATATATATGTGTTTCCATTGTACGAATACAATAAATGCATAATATATCAATATATAACAATATCTATATATGTATACACAGTCACTTAAGCACACATATTTATTTATTTAATGTATTTATAAATGTTGGGAAAATAATTTCAAATCTAATTCTAAAATCAAATTTTTGTAGTGATCCATAGACTGAGGTTTCTTTTAAATAAATGAAAATCATGCTATACAATTACAACCATTGTCCTTTTGAATTTATTTCATGTTTTGTACTAACAATAAGTCTGCGAAAAGGCAGCAAAAAATCTGTATTTTCTTTAAAATTTGTGTCAAATAACAGGAATAAATATCTCTAAAAACTCTTTGAAATCGCCATCCAATGCAATAAACCTGTGGATCTAATCGTTTTCTAAGGTATGTTTTTCATTTCTGAACGTTTACCTCTATCTCAATATTTTCTAAATTTTGGGCCTCCTTTAATACATTCTTTACAGTATACGAAAAAGTGAGTTTCCACAACAATTTCTCTAATGAATATTAAAAAAATGTAACTCAAGTACGTTAGAGAATTTTAAAAAAAAGCATTCTAAAAGTTATTTTTTCAATCCTTTAAAATATTATTGCTTTAAGTCTTACTCTAATAGTTATTGTCCATTCTAAACTTTTTATAATATTTAATGTGCAAAAGCTACATATATATGTATTTCCATTGTACGAATACAATAAATGCATAATATATCAAAATATAACAATATCTATATGTATACAGAGTCACTTAAGCACACATATTTATTTATTTAATGTATTTATAAATGTTGGGAAAATAATTTCAAATCTAATTCTAAAATCAAATTTTTGTAGTGATCCATAGACTGAGGTTTCTTTTAAATAAATGAAAATCATGCTATACAATTACATCCATTGTCCTTTTGAATTTATTTCATGTTTTGTACTAACAATAAGTCTGCGAACAGGCAGCAAAAAAATCTGTATTTTCTTTAATATTTGTGTCAAATAACAGGAATAAATATCTCTAAAAACTCTTTGAAATCGCCATCCAATGCAATAAACCTGTGGATGTAATCGTTTTATAAGGTATGTTTTTCATTTCCGAACGTTTACCTCTATCTCAATATTTTCTAAATTTTGGGCGTCCTTTAATACATTCTTTACAGTATACGAAAAAGTGAGTTTCCACAACAATTTCTCTAATGAATATTAAAAAAATGTAACTCAAGTACGTTAGAGAAATTTAAAAAAAAGCATTCTAAAAGTTATTTTTTCAATCCTTTGAAATATTATTCCTTTAAGTCTTACTCTAATAGTTATTGTCCATTCTAAACCTTTTATAATATTTAATTTGCAAAAGCTACATATATATGTGTTTCCATTGTACGAATACAATAAATGCATAATATATCAATATATAACAATATCTATATATGTATACACAGTCACTTAAGCACACATATTTATTTATTTAATGTATTTATAAATGTTGGGAAAATAATTTCAAATCTAATTCTAAAATCAAATTTTTGTAGTGATCCATAGACTGAGGTTTCTTTTAAATAAATGAAAATCATGCTATACAATTACAACCATTGTCCTTTTGAATTTATTTCATGTTTTGTACTAACAATAAGTCTGCGAACAGGCAGCAAAAAGTCTGTACTTTCTTTAATATTTGTGTCAAATAACAGGAATAACTATCTCTAAAAACTCTTTGAAATCACCATCCAATGCAATAAACCTGTGGATGTAATCGTTTTATAAGGTATGTTTTTCATTTCTGAACGTTTACCTCTATCTCAATATTTTCTTAAGTTTGGGCGGCCTCTAAATAAATTCTTCGCTGTTTACGAAAAAGTCAGTTTCCACAACAATTTCTCTAATATATATTAAAACAATAACTCAAGTAGGTTAAAGAAAGTATAAAAATAATTCTAAAAGTTATTTTTTCAATCCGTTCAAATATTTATTGCTCATCATCATCATCATCATTGCTCATCATCAATCTTACTCTAATAGCTATTGTTCATTCTAAATTTTTTATAATATTTAATGTGCTAAAGCTACATATATGTTTTCTTGTACAATTGTAATAAATGCATAATATATCAATATATAAAAATATCTATATATGTATATAGAGGCACCCACGCACACACATTTATTTATTTATTTAATATGTTTATAAAGTTTTTGAAAATAACTTGTGAATATCAAAAATCTACTTTTAAGGTGATCCATAGACTGAAGTTACTTTTAAATAAATTAAAATGAATGTATATAGTTCCAACTACTGTACTTTCGAATTTATGTCATATTTCTCCTAACAATAAATCTGATAACAGGTAGCAAAAAGTCTGTATTTTCTTTAATATTTATGTAAAGCTTAATATTTGAGGTAAATCATAGAAATAAATATCCCTAAGTCTCTTTTAAATAGCCATCCAATTCAATAAACTAGTGGATCCAATCATTTTCGAAGTCTATGGTTTACTTTTCTGAATGAGTTTGCTGTATGGATTGTTTTTCTCAGTATTTTCTTAAGTTATTTTAAATGTATAAGATTATCGTTAATAATCTTCCACATACTTCATCTATAAGTGTTAACTAATTCAGTATATAAAGAAGAGTTTATTCTAATGCTTCTTCGATATGGTATCTTTCATCAATGTGCTGAACTCTGACAGAACGAGAGAAATCTTAAGATCAGTGAAAATGTGTCTTCACATCTTCATGGAAGAAGACTGAATATGTAACAACATACGCTAATATAAACTTCATGAAAACCACATCAAAAAGGTGCTATACACAGACAAAAGGAAAAAAATAAAGATCTGAATATTTGGTTGAAACCTGGATTACCCATTTCTGAGTAGTCTTGTGCATGTGCAGGGAATGGCTAAACAGATGTAGTGATAGATCTTAAACATAACAATGTAAAAAGCAGTGGGTACAAATGAGAAACTATTGGCTACATAACTTGGAGCCACAATAGGTTAGGAATGCTTCTTACTCCAGGTTTTCACTGGAATCAAACTCGTACCGTACATTTATATGGAGAGCTCCAGGAGAATTTTACATCCAAGAAAACATCATGGAATAATATAGTTACAGTTTGTTTTACATTATCATGGTTTTTCGTGCATAAATTCTTGGTTAGCTTGAAGTAATGGCTGAACAAGTCTATTGTTTCTGGTATAAAATATTAATCTTCTCAGAAGTGCAATTGTTATTTATTTCTACTTGATGGAAGAAACTTTTATTCTTAATAGGAAACTATATAACATTGACGAAAAATCTAAAGTAAATATTATTCGTTTGAAATGAAGTTTTTTTCTCTCTATTTGATTCATTTTTAGCATATATTGATCATGGTCGGCCAGTGAGTTTCAACTCATAATCCTCTTCCTCGATTAATTCAATAACTACAAAGAAATTTGAAGTGTAGCATGGACTCTCCCCTGGATGAATCGGTGCGGAGTATGAAAGAATTTTTACTAGATGTAGTAACAGTGCTACACATAGTAGCAAATAGATTACCTAAAATCAAATATATTGCAGTGATATTAACTGTGTAGTGTTAAAGATTTTCAGCTTATGAGATATCTTCTATCATTGTACCAAAAAGTCAGTCTTAAAATTACAGTGCCATTACTGTGAATATAAAAGTTAATTTTCTATATTTTTTATTTAATTATACTTATTATTTATACGTATTTTTCAATTTTTTTAATTTGATTTATTCAAACTGTCCTTTTCCTTTACTTAGCACATTGTGTGGGGTTACAGTTAGCAGCGGAATTGTACCGGAAACTGGAGTTTTGCTCGTAAATGTAGTTATTCAGTTAAATCTCAATAGATCGAAATCTTTTTAATTGCTAACCAACTTTTCCTATTTTATATTGAAATATATAAACAAATATATAAATAGAGAAATAAGCAAATATATAAATACTAATATATATAATATATAAATATACATATATATATATATATATATATATATATATATATATATATATGTATATATATATATATATATATATATATATATATATATATATATATATATATATATATATATATATATATATATATATATATATATATATATATATATATATATATATATATATATATATATATATATATATATATATATATATATATATATATATATATATATATATATATATATATATATATATATATATATATATATATATATCATTTTCGCAAGGATAAATAAAAAGTTAATTTTAAATCTAAATTGATTTTTTTAATCAACTATCTGTGGTTCCACATCGACTGATGTAAAAACTAGTTTTTATTTGTCTAATGTATATACAAGTAGTATACAAGAACATTAGGCTTCGTTTTCCTGTATATACCGTTATTTTTGTACCCCAAAACAAACCATATTGTTACACTAGCCAGTACTAGTACATGTCCCGCGCTCAAGTATCAATCGTCAGAAATCATATTAGTACGTGTCCCGCATACAATGTGTTAAGAAGAGAGTGTATTGCAGATGTATGCGTACCTTTGTATGAGCATGATTCCTGTAATACATGTATGAAAGAAAATGGATAAAATTCACACTGAATCATGCAAAACGAAAGAGCAATAATATAGTAAAAAAAGAATGAAATTAAAATATAATTGAGGTGGATATCACTTTAAAACTTGCTTAAAAACAAATTGTTTTCATCCACGTTCAAAGATAAAAACATTGTGGGAAGAGATATTTTGTTTCGAAAATTTAAATTACTTTTGTGTAATGTTTTAATTTAAAATGCAACATCTTAATCATTTTTATTTTAGAAAAAATAAGTGGAGAATTTCAAGTCACTTTTTTACACGTTAAAAAAACATTTGTTTTCTTAAATGGAATTTAAATTACTCTTTTATTTACTTTGCATTTTTCTGTTTGAGGTTTATATTTTAATCCCCCTTCCTGGAATGAAACGTTTAAAAAAACATTTCAAGAATTTAAAGAGATCAATTTAGGCATCTAAAAGTTCATTACAGTTATTAAAATGTTAAAATGTCAAAATAAATTGTTTATTTTTTAAGATGCATATGTTTTGTCACCGTTCTTTTTATTTTTATTATATATACATTCGTATAAACATATATTATATGTATATGCGTACAAATAACTATAAAAAAATGTAATAATAAATGGTTGAGTTTTAACATATAAAAGTAACCAAGAAAAACAAAATTCCTAAGACAGCTACAGGATTGATGTTGCCATTGACTCCTTTGAAAAGTGTTAAGGTCTATGTTTTAAAATTCATGTGCATGGCAATGAATACAGCTGGAGGTAATAATTAAAAGTAATATGTGCCTCATCTTTAAAAGTCCAAGTTTATATTTAAATTTGCCCTTTGAGAGACTCATGATTGAAATAGCCAAAACTTACTCACGGCCTATTTATGTTCAATAAAACCATTGATATAATTCTGAAGTGAATTGCCTTTCTTAAAACTAGGCTACATCAAGAGAAACCCTGTAAATCCCTAAATAGCTTTAGATCCATCTGATATGTGCCTTAACTTCTTTAATGATATTCACGACTTCATATTTTCTCGTAAAATATATAACTCATGAAGTATATGGCATCAGAATACTGCAAAGATTTCTAATCAGTATAATTGCTGTCAAAATTAAAGAGTGTATCAATAGGTACAGCAATCTTTATGTTGCTAATTTGGGCTAAGTAATGAAAGCTATTTTGAAAAACTTATATCAGTACCTTGTTTCTAAGAGAAATTTTGGATTACTCTTTACAGCCTTTTTATTTCTGCCTCTTTAGGCTTTCTTTTGTTTAGCATATTTAGTAATTTTTTCATTAATATTTTATTTATTACCCCCTGATTATCAAAGACTGAAACAGATAAGTCTGAAATTTGGCTTCACAATACCCCTAATCACACCAATGTCCATTTGAAATATAAAAGAACACAAGGAAAATGCTCTAGAAGAAAGCACAAGTTTTAACTAATTGATGGTAGCAATAAATACGAATACATATCATTAGGAAGATAAACATTATTTCTTTGGTTCTATTTGGTTTCTTTATATTTGGTTATATACAAGATGTTTTATACGCATTTTAGTTAGGAAGCAGGTTAATTATATACGATATGTTTTATAATGTGTGCACTATACAAAAGTTGATAAGATTCTATAACGTATACATAATTAATGAATTATAAAATGTTCTATTTAAATTATGTTTTTAATAGTTACATACTCAGTATAAAATATTGAAAAATTACATTATTGAAAATTTTCAAATATATATCAGAGTTGATATGAAATAATAGCATGCTTGTATATACATATTAAATAGAATATGTACATTGGATGAAATTTACATTGGATGAAATTTACGAAATTTAATACACCACAAAATACATTAATCTCAATTCATGTTAAATATGCTTTATCTCCTTCAATGATTTTACAAGCTTTGAGATGTGTAATAGGAAATAATTGCGAAATTCCCTTTGATTTATGTCTATCCATCAGTTCTTATATGTTTTACAGTCAAAATTATGAGATTAAAATCAATAAGGTTTTCCACTTGTATATAAATAGACAAGCAAGATATGTTGAAAATATTTTGGAATGAATTAAATTATGGTTTAATTAAGAACATTTTTAGTAAATGTCTAAAGGAATGATATAAATATGCAAACATTTTTTTAAATAAGAGTTTAATTTCCCTTTATAAATGAAAGTCCTTCCTTTATAAAAGATAATTTTTCGTTAAAGTATATAAGTGAAACACTCCATTAGTAATTAAAAAATGCACCAATTGTAAACTTTGTCCCCAAACTACTTCAAACAAAAACGTAAGAGTTATGTAAGTGATAAAATACGAGAATAAAAAAGGAACATAAAGTAAAAAAAAAAAAACTTGTTTAAATACAATATCATAGCAGAGGGTTTCTTTTCAACAACACTTACATTAGATATTAATGGAAAATAACAGCAGTAATATATGCTTTTAGAATAAAATGAATGTTTGATGAATATTTTCATTCAAACTATGCATTTGACACACGCCAACAGCCGCAATGGATAGTCTATTAGCGAAATCCTTAAGGAAGATATCACACGTGAATCTAAAGAAAATTAAATCGTTTCATAACTTATCATTATCACAAAGAAAGCTACGAACTTTCATGAATGTACAAGTTAAATCATTTTTTATGATTTGGAGAAATGACTCACTTGACAAAATTAAATTAACAAAAGATTAAGAACAGGCTCATGCAAATTGGGGTAAGGAAATGCTAAACAATTCAAATTAGGA
Organism: Pardosa pseudoannulata; assembly: GCA_032207245.1. Taxonomy (NCBI): domain Eukaryota; kingdom Metazoa; phylum Arthropoda; class Arachnida; order Araneae; family Lycosidae; genus Pardosa; species Pardosa pseudoannulata. Next base: position 109,712,730 of record CM063504.1, read on the forward strand.
ACAACGAAATAAGTACACAATATTGTTAGAACTGAAGAAACTAATTACGAAATATATTCGCATGAGCTAGAAACTAAACAACATTCCACTGTTTGGATGTATCAAGATCAACTGAATTCCACAAAAATTGTTCATTCACAAATCACTTTCAAGGAAATCATTGCTTGTTTCTTCGGCATTGTAGGACATAACGTAACCATTCCTTTAGAAGATCAAGAAAATGTTAACCTCAAATGTTATAGAGAAATTTGTTAACCAAAAGTCACCAAGGAAATCAGGAAAAACAACAATAATAGGTACATCATTCTTCACCACGACAACGCCAGTTCCCACACAGCACGTGAGACAACTGATTATTTAAAGGATTATTTTAAATATCAAATTAATGTCCCATTGCCATATTCTCCTGATTTCTTGCCTAACGACATTTCCTTGTTTCCTTATATCAAACAAAAAATGCACGGTCAGAGAAGGTTTTTCATCACCTGAAGACGCTGCTGATGCTTTCTAAAACTATGCTTTTGAGATATCAACTTTAAAGTGCTAAAACGCTTTCGAGAATTGGTTTGAACGGATAGAAAAGTGTATAAATCTTCAAGACAAATATTTTGAAAAGGTTTAAGGCAATTTATTCACCCTAAATTCTTTATCTTTAACTATCGTTTTTTTCTTTTTGTAAAAGTTTAAAAAACAACCCTCGTATATATATATATACAGACAGACATACACACACACACACACACACACACACACACACACATATATATATATATATATATATATATATATATATATATATATATATATATATATATATATATATATATATATATATATATATATATATATATATATATATATATTCATATATATATATATATATATATATATATATATATATATATATATATATATATATATATATATATATATATATATAGAGAGAGAGAGAGAGAGAGATAGATAGATAGATAGATATATATATATATATATATATATAGCTAGATAGATAGATATATAAGTTATTTAAAATCATTTCTCATTTATTGTGTTTTATATGTCAATCACTTTGTACACAACCAGCATTTTAGCATGCGGGAGAATTGTGATTTTTCACTTTGCATTGCTGATACAGATAACTTTGAAAATAAATCTTTGTAATATTTAGCTTTCTAATAATAATTTTGTTCAAAAGGTTTCCGATTGCACTTGCAGATATCAATTTGAAATCCAAGAAAAGTAGTAATTATAACACACTACTCTGTAGATTATACATATGGTGAATGTGTGATCATACATAGAGTGCTAAATGTATTCATTAAGTACAACCATTAGTAATACATAAAAATATCATTTTAATGTCTGCTTTGTTGAAACATTTCTTTTGTTCAAAAGCAAACATCTCCAAAACAAACATGGGAATTTTATTTATTTTTCCACTATGTTACAAATAGTAATTTAGCATCTCCTTACAATTTAATACATTATTTTCTCTATTTGGAGAAAGGAAATTGCTTTTTTCAGTGTTTTAATACACTTGCTACAAATACTAAAATAAGGTATTCGAAATACGATCCTACATTCTTTATAAGGGATTTATAGATCATAATTACCTTTACATTTTCTCGAAATGATGGGACAAATATAAACATTATTTATACATTTTTAATAGCAGAAACAAGCTTAGCAGAACGAAACATATAACTCTTATTTATTTAACCATTATATAGCTATTACTAGTTGAATAAAAGTAAAAAAATATATCTTCTTAAAGTTTCTTTCTAGTATAATTAAACTTGTAAACAGCAATGTTTTCTCTGAATACAAGCAGCCGCTTCACTCTGCAAGTGCATTCATGCTCAAATACAAGCGTAGAATTCTCTTATTTTCTATCCAGCATTTACATTTACAGATAACTTACCTTCAAAACGTGTCCTTGCTGGTACTTATAAAGTAAAGAAACTTTAATTAAATTTTTATTTAGATAATTTTTCAAACAATTTATTTTCTATGTTTCTATACATTATACACACTTGATTATTTCAAAGATTAATTTTATCTAAAAAAATGCTTTACGTCTTTCAGTTTTGGGAAAATGAATGAAGTATTAATACTTTAGAAACTTATCCATGCTTGTAAAATGTAATGAGGCTGTTTTAATTAGAGCTGCTAATAAACAGGAACTATTCCGAAGAAAGATTAAAAAGAATATATTTAAAGAAGGATAATTCCTTGAGCTTAGAGGATTAATCCCTCGATCAGAAAGACTATTTTAGGGTTGTCAGTAGATAGAATCCTTGATAAAATGTTTATTTATTAAATAGATTAGGCTTTTCAATTAACAATGCATAAATGAACACAGATTCTATCTTGTGAAATAATTAAAATTTACATTTTCAGAAAACACTTATTTTATTTTAGTAACTTGACATAGCATAAGAAATATTTGTAAAAAGGAAAGTAAAATAATTTAATTAGAAAATATTCCAATTAAATTTTCTAATCTAAGTAAATGTTTTCTTCAGAGATTTCTTCAACAGTTTTGGAAATTTCTTTTGAATAGTTTTTTCCCCTAATATTAGTTAATTTGATCATTACACTTAAAATTTCCATACTTATATAAATGACATTCAGAATGCCATTTAGGATTAACTGTAGTTTTTTTTTAAGATTAATCTAAAACTAAACTAATCTACTCCTTAATGTGACATTATATTAAATGCGACAAGTGCTTTGAGTTTCTGTTAGATCGTGATTAAAACAAATAATATATTCAGTTTATTCTAGAAACAACTTCCGTTCTAGCTATCAAATTTAAAATTCAATGTATTTGAAAACTCCAATTTAGAAAATATCTACTCAAGTGTAAAATTGCTTAATTTTCAAGAAGGTGTAAATACCAAGAATTAAAAAAATACTACACATTTCTTATAAACATTGTTTATAATTAAACAATGTTTATAAGAAAACTTTAAATGAAGTTTAAAGTTTTCTTGTATAAAACTTTTCTTGTATAAAAGTATTTTACTCTACTTCAGAAAAATACTAACACCCTTTTAAGTTTTGGTAACCCAAGTTTATATTTCGGTATCTTTTACGTGAATTAGATGAAGTTATAAATGAATCTTTAGTATGATAGTACACGTACGTCTGTCATTTCTTAGAGAGTCTAAAATCAAATCTATGGATTGTTGGTATCCTATAAAATATATTAGTAATCGTTTATTGAAACCCATTGATAAAATACCATGGAATTGTTTGATCTTGTAGCAGATGGCCAACTCTATAATACGAAAGATTAAAATAAACTAATATAGTAATATTTGTAAATCAAGAATAAGTTATCATAGTTTGAGTACATCTAAGGATTACGTCATTTTTATCCTAGAAGTTTTATATCTAAAAATGTGTTGCCGAATAAAGCGATAGTATTATATTACAAAACTTCACTTAATATTAGTACATTGTAAACACTATTATTTAACAACTATTTATCTCCTTAATGAACTTTGTTAAACACTAATTAACCTATTACACTCAGTGAGGAGCATTTTAATCCAAGAAGGCATAATCAGTAATTTACCGATAATGCCTCAAAAGGTTTTTAAGATACTCAGCTGGCAAGACATTGTCTCATTCATATATATTTAATTCGTTAGAGTTTAAATAATGTTCATTAAACTAGTCTCACAATGGTGGCTTTTTTGCAGCGTGAAGTCTACACTTGTTAAAAAATTACATGGAGAAAGTTCTTTGGAAATAACACCCTGTTGTAACGAAATATTTCGACTTATCCGATTAACAGATTAAACAAACTTTAATTCGTGTTCACATGGTTAACCTCTCTGGTAGTTATATTGTATATCTTTCCACTTACAATCCAATTTACTCCCAGCCAAAAGACTATTTAATTCGTAGGTTTCATTTACATTAGCTCTTGTGTAGCAAAATAGGAAACCGTATTGCTGTAAACCAATTTCTTACACTTTGTTATGCCTATTATGCTACAATTCGTTGGAAATCACATCGCAAATCGAGCTTTCCGTGGACTTAATCAAAGATATATAAATGTGTCCATATAAGAATGCGAAAGCTTTTCTTTTTTGTTTATTTAAATTGATTGCAGAACTCATCTGATGGATGAAATATGAATAGTTTTGTTTAATATATCCTTATTACTAATTGTGTTTCATTTTGCATCTCTTAATCCTTTTTATTTAAATTACATTAGCACTCGTGTAGCAAAATAGGAAACAGTATTGCTACAAACCAATTTCTTACACTATGATATGTAAATTACATTACAATTCGTTGGAAATCTCATAGCAAATTCCGCTTTTCGTGGTCGAAATCAAAAATATATAAATGTGTCCATGTCAGAATTGGACAGCTATTCTTCTTTGTTTAGTGAAGTTGATTACAGAACTTATCTGATGGATGAAATATGGATAATTTTCTTAAAAAAATCCTTATTACTAATTGCATTTCATTTTGCATCTCTTACCCCTTTTGATTTTACTCTAAGATAAAGAATGAACATTAATAAGTAATATTCTTCATATATTATTTGGGAACACAGCTTCTGATAATAACTTTGTTTGGCTTGGTATGGATGATATGCATTTTTATGTAAAGCCTATTTTTCGGAATAGTTACAATTTTTTTTTCAATTTACTTTTAACGTTAATAACATAATAAATACCCAGTAAAAATGTCGTTTTTTATGAATTAAAATTCTTTAATATCTACTAGCTTTTGTGTACTGCATTTTTTCGGCATTTATATAATTGCCGAAAAGACTTCATAAATGCATGATAGGCTTTAAATATATTTCTAAATCTTATAATGCATGATAATTATCTGTAGTAACAGGAATCCTTCTAAATTTTTACTTCATCAGCTTCATGCTGTTTACTACCATCAGAAAATATATCTTTTATAAAAAAAATTATTAAGCTAATTGGTTCTAAAAGAAAAATAACTTTCTCGTTATCTCCCATTAATGGATAAAGTGTATAGTTTAAATATTTACAAATGATCAATACTAAAAACCCCTAAATAAAGATGCATGAAAACATTTATAAAATTATAAAATCCATTAATAAATGTTGGCATGAAAAAAATATATTTAAAAATGATGGTAAATTTTGACACGTTAATATTAACAAATTCATCTTATCTTACACAGCATATTGTGTTCATTATGGGAAATATAACAGATTTAATGAAGGGTAATTTTAAATTAAAAGATGTGAAAGAATTGTTTTCTCATTTTCGAGAAATTCTGGCTTTTATTTGTGTTGTAGTCGACTCAGCTTCATTCAAAACTAACGGTTTGGGAGTAATAATTTTAACAGATACAAGAACGTGAAAGGATCTCTCTAAATTAGATATAGCTAATGAGAAGTAACTGTTTTTGAATGAAAACAATTTTGTTTGAAGTGGACTTCAAAAAGAAATCTGTAACCTTTGTTACCATTAAATAACCTAGAAAACTTGGAGAAAGAAGTAACATACTCCAAAATTTTTCTCACAGATTTGTTGGGATTAATTCTCTCAACTACATTTTGAACATTCATTTATATTGTAAAAATAAAATGTGATGTGTATGTTCAAAACAAAGAGTAAAATTAAACAATTTAATTTTTAAATTTTTTAAATAAGCTCATTTTCATGCTCACTTTACAAATGTGGCATTAAATAATTAGAAAATTAATGTTAAATAGATACTTATAGCAGAGATTTTTAAACCTTTTAGAAATTTAACTTAAACTTCTTAATAAATAAAGTATGATTTGCATCTTGTTTTTCTTAGAATTTATATCTAACTGTATTTCAAAAGTTAAATTATTCTTCTTAGTAGATGAATAATTCCTTTTATTGGAATTTTATTTTAATGGCTGAGAAAAATATCACGTCTGTAAACTGAAATTAGTTTTTGAACTGAAACAATTTTATAAGATTACTGAAAATAGCTGCAATAAAAGAATAACTTGTCATTTGTTATGATATGAAATACATTTTAAACTTGATAAAAGCTATTAAACAACATTGACATATATAGTTTATTATTTTATCGTATAGTTAATTTGTAGATGCATTATACATTTAATATTTAAGTTGAAAAGGTTTCATTTCAGTCCAAATATTTTATTAAACCGTGTTACAATAATTCAGTGTGAAAGAAAACTGTTTTATGTGCATGGTATGATAAAATATTCAATTATTATGTTCCAAATAAAAAAATATAATTTTATATCAATTCATATAAATCCGTATTAGTCTCACAGTGAGGTTTATTGAAACAAGAGTAATTTACAAATATTCAAACACCTTACGATTATATTATAGTTAAATACATTGTTTAAACTAAGATAATGATTTTTTTATATTTAATTCATGACATTTAGCGCCGAACGGTGGCCGATTGGTTAGGGTGCTGGCCTTCGGTACCAGAGTTCGTGGGTTCGAATCCCACAGTGGCATGGATGTTCGTAGCCGTTCGGAATCGGCTTTAAGCTGTAGGTCCCGGTCTTATTAGCCCTCGTGTTGCAAAAAGTAGACCGTAGCACTCCAAACCAAACATGATATTTATAAATTTGTAATATAAAGTTTATAGCATATCTAACACAAATGTTTTTCAATGTCAACTCTAACAGTGTATATATGTTTTTATTAATTCATGGATTTATTTATAAAATTAAAAATAAATCACAGTTCTATAAATGGTTAAAAACTAAATCATAGAAGCATAGACTATAATTAGATTAAACTGTATCGATTTTTTATTTAATATTCAAATAGTTTTAAAACTTACGCTACCTTAAAGGGAATGAAAAAAATGTTGATCAATTGAGGGGTTGGTTTATGTAAAATAAATAAGTAAGTTTTTTTTTCTAACTTTTGCTTAGACCGAATTCTGAAAGCATTAGTTTGGACATTAACATTTATTGAAATACTTACATATTACCTGACCCTATTTTGATCTCATTTTATCCTTTTAATCATTTACACTTGTGTGATCCATTTCATTCTGTGTGATTTATTTGTACTGCTGCAACTAAAGAGGAATTTTATTTTCTGTAACAGAAAAATGATTAGAAAATTTCAGATATTTTCCCTATACTTAAAGGATACTTATTTATCTTTCAATATTTCCTGTTTTTATTTAGTATACTGATAAAGTTTTCAATTCCTTTCAGTAATAAGATTAATCACACTATGTTTTTATAAACTGAAATACACCAATGTCTTACAGTGAATACTGTTTTTCGCACAAAAACTCTTAGCAGATTGTTTTCTAAGAAGTTACGTATTAGATTATTTTCTCTTTTCTGATTAACAGAAAAAAGTAATTTCATTATTTTGTGTAAACAGTAAAAGTATTTAATACCTACTACATAACTAATCTGCTTTTAATTGCTTCATGAGTACTAAATACAAACACAAACGTATATGTATATATATATATATATATATATATATATATATATATATATATATATATATATATATATATATATATATATATATATATATATATATATATATATATATATATATATATATATATATATATATATATATATATATATATATATATATATATATATATATATATATATATATATATATATATATATATATATATATATATATATATATATATATATATCACATATCAATTTCACGGAAATTATTTATGTTCAAGCACCCTTTAAAGTGATGTCAGTTTGTTTATTGAGTCTTTTTATATCTTTATAATTATATATTGCTTATCAGTTCTATGAATTTATTCAATGTGTAAACATACATACATATATACATCTATGTATATATACATATATATATATATATATATATATATATATATATATATATATATATATATATATATATATATATATATCGGGTGATCAAGAAAGGTGTCCTCCACTTTAACCTACTTTAAAATTAAGTAACATGAAAAAAAATATAGAATAAATCCAGAAACGGTATGTTGATTGTGAAGAACATACAAATATATACATTTTCTGGGGATGAGCCATTTTTTTAATTTGGTAATTATAAAATTTTAATGCTATACATTTTTTAGTATTCCTCTCTGTAAATGAGATATCAGTTCTTTAATTATGAAAAATGGAATTTCTACATCTAAATCTTTTTTTTATTAAAAAGAATCTGAAAACAACATCCAGTTTACCATTGCACAAGATAGATATATTTAGACCTCCGAAACGGTGCCAAAGAAAAGGGTAGATAATCAACGTGCCAAACATTTAAACGTCTCTGATTCTTTTTCAGAAGACTTTCAATTATACATAGTAGAACGTAGAACGTTTTTCAATTCGGAGTACAGTCTGAAGATTTGTAGTTTCATTTTGTGTAAGATGTGGTAAATAGGTCGTATCGTATATGTATTTTTGTAAGACAATCTCAGATTTGTTTGCAGGAAAATAGAACACTGACTTCTGTAGTCATTTCCAAAGCTTTAACAGTCATATCATTCGTTTTGTTAGATCGCATGAAAGCGTGCTGTATTTATCCTTGTTTTAACAGAAATACTTTATCTAAAGGAATTTGTGTTACGTAGCACGTATGTATAAAGTTGTATCATTAATACGTTAGATCTCTTGACCGATATTTACTGTTTTATTCTTGGAAAGTTTATTCAGTATAAAGTTTATATTTTTTATCATTTTTATAGCAGCTAATGAATTTTTAGATACAAATCATTTTTAGCTGTAAATAAATAAACTTTCTGAAACTATTAACTTACATTTTATAAAAAATTCCACCTGTCTAAGGATTTAAAAAGGTATAATTTCTACTTTATTACTCACCATGTATTTATTGACCTGCTTAAAATTTTACTTTATATTTATTTTTAGGCTTTACTTTTTGTAACTTTAAATTTTTAAAATTCATTTCTGTGGACTTAAACAGTGTTATCTTTATGCATATTAATAAATTAATAAGAACAATTGTCGTGTTGTCCTCGTTTATATTTGCGTACTAACTTTTGATCAAATGTATAGTGGTATTTATTTTGGTTGCATTGTGTAAAAATATTTTATTACTAAACTCAACCACAAGTTCTGAGAAACTACAGACATAATATATGAAACTAAACTAAAAGCTAAATTAAAAGCATCTGAAACCAGCTTAAAATAAAAAAAGTAAATTTATTATAATGATATATATATATACATCTATGTACACACAATCTGATTCTATCTTCATAAAATTTGCTACAACAACTTCAAATTAGGTGCCACTCGAATTTAGTTCTGACAATAATTTTTCATCACTTAAGTAAATATGTAAAAATAAGAGAGAGGACCTAATTTCACTTTCAAATATATGTAAAAGGGGGAAACTTTGTGAGTTAATAGGGTGTGCCCGGAACACTGCTGGCTATTGTTGATCAGGATTGAAAATGTATCGATCTTCCGTTGGTCTGGTCAGGGGTTTCCTTCTGAGTGTTTGGGGTGCGGCCGTAATATTTGATACAGGAACACTGCTGGTAGTTGTTAGATGTTTTGAACGTTTTCGAAGTCTCTGTCGAACTCAAGGCTATTCTCCTTGGTCTCTTCAACACATTCCGTCGGACTTTTCTCCACGACTGGACTAACGAACACCTTCCGTCGGACTTGTCTCCTCGACTTTCTTATCTTCCAATCGGGATAGTTCTAAAATCTAATTGGTCTGATTAACCCCGCCTTGAGACTGCCAACGTGGAAAACCTTATACCTTCTAACTTTGTACTGTCCCTTAGGGACTCATAAATAACTCCACAAAGGTACATTCTTATTTAGTGTCAAGTACGGAGACGGGATTCTAATCTGGGATTGGGATCAGAATCCAGCCCGAGACAACCGTACAAGACAACAATATCAGTTGAATATAAATTTATGGTCCTGTGTCCTTTACAAAAGATGTGATGACGTCAGATTTAGATCCCGAGCATTTTACTTCTTGTATGAATGAATCAATGATATTACTGATCTAAATCACCTCATCACATCAATCTTTACCTTTTATATTATTTCATCTTCTTAAATTCTTATAACAGTCAAACAGAACTAAATCCTCTGCTTAATTATTTTACTTTTATTAATTTTTAAGTAATAAAAATGATGCCTGTAATCTTAATCTGGAAAATTAACCTTAGTTTATAAGGTTTTCTATAAATAAAACTTTTTAGAAACTACTTTTAGTCTGTTGCATTTTTCATTTTGATATCACATATTTACTCATTTATTTAAGTAAAAGTCAAATATATAAATAAGAAAAAGAAAAGAATACATAACTGGAAAAGAATATCTTCTGAAAGTAGGTCAAATATGAGTTCACATTTCAGAACAAACATTTACGTCAAGTATTTTTCCATTTAAAACTATTACATAACCACTGAAAAATCTTTTAAAGCCGCAGGCTACAATTGCAATTACATAAAAATAAAGTATTCGAATTATACTTGAAGATTGATTTAAATATCCATATCAATGTACAAGTATCAGGAAAGGTATTCAAGATCAAACGAAATTCTGTTTAAAGTATTCTTAAATGCATAATTTATTTTTAAAAAAGTTCGGATGTAAATTCAGATCTAAAATTAAAAATATTTCCAACCATCAGGTTTAATTTATTTTTAAAATTAAAATGTAATATTAGTAAATATTGAACTTCATGATTTAAACTCAAAACTAATACTTAGAGAAAAATCTGCAAAAATACAGAGACAAAATTCATGATGATATTTTTATGTAGGTTTTTAAAATATCATTTCCTTTTAATAACATACATAATTTTGAATTTGTATTTTATTAAAGTTTATTTAATTTGAAATTTCAATGGGAATTTACAAAGTATTGCTTAAGCTGTGATGCTAAGGAATGCTTTGGTTATGATTAGGTACTTATTTTAATGGAAAGATTCTGAGCGCAATACACTTACTAAAATAAATGTAGAATTTCAGATCTTTTAAAGTAAGTAGGTTAAATTACTAATTTTTAATCCACTCCTGGCGTTTGTTTAAAATGCACAGAGCAGAAAATATTGTGTAAAATAAATGTAGGATTTCAAATCTTTCTTTTAAAGTAAGCAGGTTAAATTACTAATTTTTAATCCACTCCTGACAATTGTTTAAATACACAAAGCGAATAACACTGTCTAAAATAAATGTAGGATTCTAAATCTTTTAAAGTAACTATGCTAAATTACTAATTTTTAATCCACTCCTGGAGTTTGTTGAAAAGACTCAAAGTGAAAAGCACTGTTTAAAATATATGTAGGATTTCTGATCTTTTAAAGTAAGTAGGTTAAATTACTAATTTTTAATACACTCTTGGCTTTTGTTCAAAAGACACAGAGCGAAAGACAGTCTAAAATAAATGTGGGATTTCTAATCTTTAAATGTAATTAAGTTAAATTACTAATTTTTAATCCAATCCTGACGTTTGTTCAAAAGACACAGATTGAAAAACACTGCCTAAAATAAAAGAATTTCAAATCTTTAAAAGTAAGTAGGTAAAATACTAATTTTTAATACACTCCTGGCGTTTGTTCAAAAGACACTGTCTAAAATAAATGTAGGATTTCAGAACTTTTAAAGTAAATAGGTTACATTACTAATTTTTAATCCACTCCTGGTGTTTGTTTACAATGCACAGAGCAGAAAGTATTGTGTAAAATAAATGTAGGATTTCAAATTTTTTAAAGTAAGAAGGTTAAATTACTAATTTCTATCCACTCCTGACATTTGTTCAAATACACAAAGCGAATAACACTGTCTAAAATAAAAGTAGGATTTCAAAACTTTTAAAGTATGCAGGTTAAATTACTAATTATTAATCCATTTCTGGCGTCTATCCAAAATGCACAGATCGAAAAATACTGTCTAAATCAGATGTAGGATTTCAAAATTTTTAAAGTAAGTAGGATGATAAATTACTAAATTTTAATACACTCTTGGAGTTTGTTCAAAAGACACTGAGCGAAAACACTGTCTAAAATAAATGTAGGATTTCTGATATTTTAAAGTAAGTAGGTTAAATTACTAATTTTTAATCCAATCCTGATGTTTGTTCAAAAGACAAAGAGCTAAAAACACTGTCTAAAATAAATATAGAATTCCAAATGTTTTAAAGTAAGTAGGCTAAATTACTAATTTATAATCCAATCCTGATGTTGCTCAAAAGACGCAGTGAAGAAAACTGCCTAATATAATTGTAGACTTACAAATCCTTTAAAGTAAGTAGGTTAAATTACGAATTTTTAACTCATTCCTGGCGTCTATTCAAAATGCACAGAGCGAAAAACGCTGTCTAAAATAAATGTAGGATATACAATATTTTAAAGTAGTTTAAATTAGAAAATATTAATCCATTCCTGATGTGTATTATTCTACAAATCACTACACTTCTTTGTATACAAATATACAAAAACTGTTTCCGATGACATACTCCAGGTGGTAGAATTCCTGTATTCCAAAATCTAAATATCGTTTCACAAGTTGCTGCTTCGTGTTATCGATTGCATAAGCTACTTGGGGTTCTTCCGGTTTTGCATTCCATGTTAAACAAATGGAATGTTGTTAATCATAAAAAAACCCATGTTGATAGGATACTTCTTTTTAAAGGTTCCAGTGATGATTTAACTTATGTGTTGCTTATAATTTGAGAAGCACTGCAGTTCTGTACCGTTATATCGTTATATAGGTACTAGCATATAGCCCGTGAAATGCCGGGATATGCAATAAAATACATGCTTATTTGTTTCGAATTTATCTTCATCGAATTTATTATAAGAGATAGAATTACCTCAAAAAGTTTTGGACATGGTAAAATATAAAATCAAAGTTAATAAAACTTTACTGACGTATGTTAGTTGTCAACTTTAATTTATCTTGTCACATTACGTAATAGGATGGATAACAGAGGTTTTAATATTGACAGTGATTATTTGGCGGTATATATGAATGATGTCAAAAATTTAGCTAATCGATCAAAAACCGTGTAGTCAGGTATAAAAACAAACACACAAACGAACAAACTTCTTAATTTTCAAAGAAAAAATTTAAAATAAGACATAATTATCTGAGATGGTTAAAGGAATGGCATCATAATGCTAAAAATGTTATTTTCACCTATTGATTATGTAATAAATTGATAAATTTAATCGCTTTCTTTTAAATGGGGAAAAAAGACTTAAATATTGGCATAAAACGAAAGGATTTCGAAAGTTTTAAAGACAAAAGTATTTTTTGCTTTGATTTGAATCATTTTTAAATCAATTTATTTTAAAATTGGATAAATAGTTAAGGAGATCAATAGTTAGGGATATTTATATATATATATATATATATATATATATATATATATATATATATATATATATATCCCTTCCTTCTGTATACATACATACATGTATACACACACACACACACATGTATGTGTGTATACATGTATGTATGTATGTATATAGAGAAGAAGGGAGAAAATTGGTAGTCTGCATTATTTATAAGAAAGAAATATAATTTCAATCTACAGAAATGTCTTTGGGAATTTAAATCAAACGAACGTTTACGAAATTTATTTCAATTAGAGAATTTTTATGATAGGATGGTTAAGTGATAATAGGTGTAAATGGAATTAAAATGGAATACTTTTTCAGGTTAATTTTTGACATTATATACGTATGACACACACACAGAGAAATACCAAATAAGATTATCTGCTGTGGTTGCAAAAATGACAGGAAGCAGAAAATTACAAAAAATATAACCTTTCTAACTGAAAAAGTAAAGTTGATTCTTAGTGGATTAAAATTTCGTTCTGAAAGTAGAGGAGTAGAAAAAAAATTTTTTTTTACGTCTGAAATATAATAGGAAGCAATTTCAAAAACGGTCAATCCATAACTATTGTCCCAAAAGATCCACTTCAAATACAATTCTTTTCCTCAATCTAACAATAGTCTACAACGCTGACGAAGGTATTTAATTTCTTTTCACCTTTAAAGAAATTGAATCGAATCATCCGAGTTCATGTTTCTGTGGTTTGTAGAAAAAAAAATGGATATTTCTGTAAAATTAAATACAATTCTATAAGTGTTTGAAAAGTTGGATTATACGTATGAAAATAAATGTAGAACTCAATTATGTGAATATTCTGATATTAATTAAAATTATGATATTCACTACGAGAATACTCGACGATTTATGTATATGACATTCGTCAGATTTTGCATTTAAAATATTTCAAAGGATTTGTACCTCATACATGTTTTACATAGGATTTTTATATTTCGAATTCGAATGTTTTCGTAATATTTATTTGCAATTCTTTAAAAGAAAACAAATCCAATAATAGGATTCTTTACCTTAAAAGAAAATCGTCAACTTTTATATTACTTTTATAGTAATGGTTCTTTTAATTTCCCTTTTACAAAACCGTTAATAAAAGTAAATTTTTCACTCTATAAATGTTTGTATAATCGACACAGAAGGCTTAGTTAGATGAGTTAAAATTCAATACTCTTCATTTATTTTTCATTTATTTTTATATATTTTCTGACGTTTTTTATATATTTTCTCACAATTTTATATTTTTTAAGCAAAACATTTTTCTTGAATTTTGTTAAAATACATTTCTATTTATTTTCAATATGCTCAAATACATTTTTGTTTTGTTTACAAACAAGAACTAAACATTTAACTCAAAGGTGTTTCGCAATTATTTTTCAGTGTAGTTGAATACAAAATACCTGCAACAAAGATGCGAATTCTATTTATAAGATTTATAGGTTTTCGTAATATTTACTTGTAATTTCTTTAAAGTAAATAAATACAATAATAGAATCCTTTACCCTAAAGAAAATCATCCATTTTTAAATTACTTTTACAGTAACGGTTATTTTATTTTTCTTTTTACAAAAACGTTAATAAACGTAAATTTTCCACTCTATAAATGTTTGTCTAATCAACACAGAAAGCTTAGTTAGATGAGTTAAAACTGAATACTCTTAATTTATTTTTAAATATTTTCTAACGACAGTTTTATATTTTTTAAACAAAACATTTTTCTTGAATTCTTTTAAAATACATTTTCATTTATTTTCAATACGCTACCATACATTTTTGTTTTGTTTACAAGCATGGACTAAACATTTAACTCAAAGGTGTTTTGCAAATATTTTTCAGTGTAGTTGAATTAAAAGATACTTTCAACACAGATGTTTGTCTAATAAAAACAGAAAGCTTAGTTAGATGAGTTAAAACTGAACATACTTAATTTAATTTTAAATATTTTCTGACTACAGTATTATATTTTTTAAACAAAACACTTTTCTTCAATTCTTTTAAAATACATTTTCATTTATTTTCAATACCCTCTCATACATTTTTGTGTTGTTTATAAACATGAACTAAACATTTAATTCAAAGGTGCTTCTCAATTATTTTTCATCGTGGTTGAATTAAAAGATACTTTCAACACAGATGTTTGTCTAATCGAAACAGAAAGCTTAGTTAGATGAGTTAAAGCTGAATTCTCTTCATTTATTTTTAAATATTTTCTAACGACAGTTTTATAATTTTTAAACAAAACATTTTTCTTGAATTCTTTTAAAATAAATTTTTATTTATTTTCAATACGCTCCCATACATTTTTGTTTTATTTACAAAAATGAACTAAACATTTAACTCAAATGTTTTTTTGCAATTATTTTTCAGTGTAGCTGAATTTAAAGTAAACTTTAACACAGATGTGAGTTTTAATTACAGAACTTATAGATTTTCGTAATATTTACTTTCAATTTTTTTAAAGTAAATAATTCCAATAATAGAATCATTTACCCTAAAGAAATTCATCGATTGTTTAAATTACTTTTATAGTAACGTTTATTTTAATTTTCTTTCTACAAACCCGTTAATAAACGTAAATTTTCCACTCTATATGGTTGTCTAATCAACACAGAAGGCTTATTTAACCCTCCGAGTGGAACACGCCGAGGAAAAAAAGGTCTCCAAAAAATACGTTTAAGTTTTATTGTGTCAGTGACCAAAGTGTTCTATGATTTTTACCTCACCCTTTGTCGATTAGATTGGAATACGGGAAACCCACTCTCGTTATTGTTCCTTGACTTCCGGTTATAAATGGATATATAAATAGACATTGTAGATTGTTAATTTTTAATACACATAGAGCTCGTCAAGTCTCGAAGATCATCCCATAAGAAATAATGGATTCTAAAAGTACAAATAAAAATATTCTTTAAGAGAATGATTTATATTTTTTTTACAAAAGTTATCAAAGCTATTTAAGCGGTGAAATTAGAGATATACCTGTTACCGCAAACGAAATACTTCGAAATAGGGATTTACAAAGCTATGAAAAGTTATCAGAGTCTTTGTGCCTCAGGGAGTAGTGGTGCAGTTCCTAAACAATCGACCTGACCATCCTACCTCAAAACTCCATGGGGGAGAACACTAGCAGAAATGTACAATACATCCATTTTCGGAACGTTTTTGGAAGTCGAAAATTGTACGTGACAACCGCTTTGAAGACATCCTCGGTTTGGTGGAATTGTACGTGCGAACCGCTTAGAGGGTTAAATGAGTTAAAATTGAATACTCTTCATTTATTTATAAATATCTACAGTCAGCAGTTTTAATTTTTTTTTCAGCAAAACACTTTTCTTGAATTCTTTTAAAATATATTTTCATGTATTTTCAATATGTTTCCATACATTTTTTTGTTTACAAATATGAACTAAACATTTAACTCAAAGGTGATTCGATAATATTGTTCAGTGTAGTTGAATTAAAAAATACCTTCAACACAGATTTGAGTTATATTTATAAAATTTATAAATTTTCGTAATATTTACTTGCAATTTCCTTAAAGTTAACAAATAAAATAATATAACTTTTTACACTAACAAAATCTTCAATTTTTAAATTACGTTTATAGAAACGGTTATTTTCATTTTCCTTTTACAAAAACTTTGATAAACGTAAATTATCCACTTTATAAATGTTTGCCTAATCAACACAGAATGCTTATTTAAATGAGTTAAAATTAAATACTCTTCATTTATTTATAAATATTTACAATCATCAGTTTTATATTTTTTCAGCAAAATATTTTTCTTGAATTCTTTTAAAATATATTTTCATTTTTTTCAATACTCTCCCATACACTTTTGTTTTGTTTACAAACATAAACTAAACATTTAACTCAAAGGTGTTTCGCAATTATTTTTCAGTGTAGTTGAATTAAAAGATATATTCAACACATATATTTGTCTAATCAAGACAGAAAGCTTAGTTAGATGAGTTAAAATTGAATACTCTTCATTTATTTATAAATATTTACAGACGGCAGTTTTATATTTTTTGAGTAAACATTTTTCTTGTATTTTTTTAAAATACGTTTTCATTTATTTTCAATACGCTCCCATACAGTTTTGTTTTGTTTACAAATATGAACTAAGCATTTAACTCAAAGGTGTTTCACAATTATTTTTCTCAGCAGTTGAATTTAAAGATACTTTCAACACAGATGTGAAATATATTTATGGAATTTATATGTTTTCTTAATATTTACTTGCAATTTCTTTAAAGTAAACAAATCCAATAACACAATTTTTTAAGCTAAAGAAAATCATCAACTTTTAAATTACTTTTATAGTAACATTTATTTTAATTTTCCTTTTAGAAAAACAGTAATAAACGTAAATTTTCCACTCTATAAATGTTTATCTAATCAATACAGAAGTCTTAGATGAGTTGAAATTGAATAGTCTTCATATATATTTCATTTATTTTTAAATATTTTCTGACTACAGTTTTATATTTTTTAAGCAAAACATTTTTCTTAAATTCTTTTAAAATACATTTTCATTTGTTTTCAATAATGCGATGAAATACACTTTTATTTTGTTTACAAACATGAATTAAATATTTAGCTCAAATGTGTTTAGCAATTATTTTTCAGTGTAGTTGAATTAAAAGATAACTTTAACACAGATGTTTGTCTAGTCATCACAGAATGTGAATTATACGAATGAAAATTGAATATCCTTCTTTTATTATAAATAAATATTCAGTGACGACCGTTTTATATTTTTTGAGCAAAATATATTTTTTAAATTCTTTTAAAATACATTTTCATTTATTTTCAATAATACAATCCCATACATTTTTGTTTTGTTTCCAAACATGAACTAAATATTTAGCTCAAAGGTGTTTCGCAATTATTTTTCGGTGTAGTTAAATTAAAAGATAAATTTAACACAGATGTTTGTCTAATCATCACAGAATGTGAATTATACGAGTTAAAATTGAATATCCTTCTTTTATTATATATAAATATTCAGAGACGACCGTTTTATATTTTTTGAGCAAAATATTTTTTTAAATTCATTTAAAATACATTTTCATTTATTTTAAAAAAATACGATCCCATACATTTTTGTTTTGTTTACAAACATGAACTAAATATTTAGCTCAAAGGTGTTTCGCAATTATTTTTCAGTGTAGTTGAATTAAAAGATACCTTTAACACAGATGTTTGTCTAATCATCCCAAAAGGCTAATTATATGAGTTAAAATTGAATATCCTTCATTTATTTATAAATATTCAGAGACGACCGTTTTATATTTTTTGAGTAAAATATTTTTTTAATTCTTTTAAATTCATTTTCATTTATTTTATAAACTCTCCTATACATTTCTGTTTTGTTTACCAATAGGAACTAAACATTTAACTCAAAGGTGTTTTGGAATTATTTTTCAGTGTAGTTGAATTAAAAGATATCTTCAACACAGATGTGAGTTATATTTATAGAATCTCACGGTGGGGCCACATAAAGTAGAATAAAATAAAACTGAAAATACTTTTTAATCAAGAAAAGGCCTCTGTCATTATGTCTTTTGGTTTTCTTTGTCTCGAATACTCTTTAAAAACATTAGAACGGGTGCCAAGATTCACCTAAAACAATAAAATATAATAAGATAAATAAAGTTCATTCCAGAGGTTATAATTTACTTACTTTAATTTATTTTTCATTCTCTTTAGTTTGCTAGAAAGGATACATTGTATTATGAAAATTAGTAGTAGTTTAGAAACTTGATATTATGTTATCTTAGTTTCATAGCTTAATTAAGTGAAAAGTTTTGTTTTTATTATATTCCTTTAAATAAAGTATTATTTTTGATCCAATCCGCTTGAAAACATATTTTTAATTAATTTAAATAAATCTAGATACATGTTCTTGACTTTGTATTTTAAACATTTCCAGAAGAAATTTCAAAAATAAATACAAATTTAATCAAATATTTCACCGCCCATGATAAAATTTTCATCCTTTTCATCCATCAAATGCAGATTATATATTTTCAATTAAAAAAATTCAACATTCTCCACAATTACTTCTATATTTACATTCTGTTGTGACTTCAAAAAATATTAAACTTCAAAAAAATTTTATATTTCGTTTTCTGTGTTTGAACTACAAAACTATTTATGTTTCAAGTGGAAAGACTATGAAAATTATTCTCAGAAAATAAGGATAACGTCATAATATTTACATTAAAATATAAATATAGCATAAAGGTTGTGAACATTAACTTATATTTACCTCTTTGTTGTTTCTCATCTAACTTATTTTTAGAAAGACCTTAATAAAATGGTTTTTATATGTGAATATGCCCTGCAGTACTATAGCTTTATCTGTTTCAAAATGAAATGATTTCTTTTTACGTAATTTTATAAATGTACCCATGCATAAAAAATTAAAAATGTATAACACTAATATAACAATTTTAGTATGAATTTTAAAACAGAAATATATACGTATAACCTTTGTTTAATATTTATGCTGAAAATTTTATAATAGTCATTTATATATATATATATATATATATATATATATATATATATATATATATATATATATATATATATATATATATATATATATATATATATATATATATATATATATATATATATATATATATATATATATATACATATATATATTACATATTCCTCATGGAATAGGAAAATTGTGAAAAATAAGAAGACACGTTATTTTAATCATAATACGAGTTTTTAAAATATATTTAAAATTTAAAAGTATTTTTTTAGAATCTGCATTGTTGAGTATGTTATATTATTATATGAATAATATTAGAGCATTACAAATATTTTACTTTTTATTTGAAAACATATGCATTACTTTATTATAACAGCACGTAAAGTAAAATTTGACTATAGATTTTTTTCTGTTTTTAAATATCCATTTCCTTAAAAATGAACGTATGAAGTTAAAATATTTCATTCACTAAAAAAAGATTATAAAACTTAAAAATTCACATTATTTTATCCTGAAGTTGAAACATTCACAAATATCAAATTGGAAATAATGTTGGCTATAGTAAATCGTTTAAAAGAATTAAAATCTACGCTGAGAAATAAAAATATTTTTAAATCTTGAATAGAAGGACATATGTTAATATCATTAAATCTAAATTAGCAAGTATAGTAATTATAATTTTTAATTTTAGCTCTCATGCTGCAAAAAAGATCATTGCCCACCGAACCAAACTAAATTTAAAAAATCTAGTCATACATATATATAGACTGTGTAATTCACCAAAGACAAAATGCTAATATATAAATTATACCTAACCATTACTAAATATTCAAAAAATATGAGAAATAAAATGTGTAGGGGGGTAAAAATAAAATTAGTCAAAAATGTAAAACTGCACAAATTATCACAAACAAAATTATTGCAATTTAACATTTTTACAATTTAACAATATTGCGGAAATTAATGCTGACGTATTACTGAAAAAAACCGATGGTATAAGGAATGAGCAACAATTGATGAGAATTCATTATTTTGATATAAATGCTTAGTTAGCGCTTGATATGATAATAATACAAGAAAAAAAATCAACAGTTAATTTTTTGAAAACTCCTAGAATATCTCATTTTCCTGAGAGTAAGTTATTTACAAAGAAGATAAAAATATGTTTGTAATTGGCGGGAAAAAATGTAAAACCTTTGTAATTACGATCTATTCTACAATTTCCTTTCATCGAAAATTATTTTGAAATATGATCAAAAGCATTAGAATAACAATTTATTATATTTCCAGTGATAGTTAGATGTCTAATAATAGTTTAATGAAAAATAAGAACCCTATTTTTAACTTTAATACGGAAAAATATGTAATTATATAAATTTCATGCCACTGTAAAAACGTTTGGTATAGATAGTGAGCAACATTTGATGAAAATATATTATTCTTAAAAAAAATGCTTAATAAAAAAGTGATAGCATAATAATAGAAAAAAAAATCAACAGTTAATTTTAAAAAGCTCCTAGATTGTCTCAGTTTCCTGAGAGAAAGATATTCATAAAGAAGATAAAATATGTTTGGTTTTGGCAGGAAAAAATGTAAAAAAATTGTAATTATGATCTATTCTACAATTTCCTTCCATCGAAAATTATTTTGGAATATGATCAAAAGCAGTAAAATACCAATTTTTTATATTTCCAGTGATAGTTAGATCTCTAATAATAGTGTAATGAAAAATAAGAACCCTATTTCTAATTATTATACGGAAAAATATGTATTTATATAAAGTTCATGCCACTGAAAAAACCGGTGGTATAAAGAAAGAGCAACAGTTGAAAAAAATATATTATTCTGCAAAAAATGGTTAGTAAACAAGTGATATCATAATAATAAAAAAAACAGTTAATTTCAAAAAGCTCCTAGACTGTCTCATTTTCCTGAGAGTAAGATATTCATAAAGAATATAAAATATGTTTGGAATTGCCAGTAAAAAATGTCAAACGTTTGTAATTATCATCTATTCTACAATTTAATATCATCGAAAATTATTTTGAGCTATGACGAAAAGCAGTAAAATACCAATTTATTATATTTCCAGTGATAGTTAGATTTCTAGTAATAGTTTAATGAAAAAAAGAACCCTATTTCTAATTATTATACGGAAAAATATGTAATTATATAAAGTTCATGCCACTGAAAAAACCGGTGGTATAGAGAGTGATCAACAATTGATGAAAATATATTACTCTAGAAAAAAATGCTTATTAAATATGTGATAGCATAATAATAGAAAAAAAACCAACAGTTAATTTTAAAAAGCTCCTAGACTGTCTCATTTTCCTGAGAGTAAGATATTCATAAAGAATATAATATATGTTTGTAATTGACAGGAAAAAATGTAAAACATTTGTAATTATGATCTATTATACAATTTCCCTATATCGAAAATTATATTGAAATATGATCAAAAGTAGTGAAATACTAATTTATTATATTTCCAGTGATAGTTAGATGTCTAATAATAGTTTAATGAAAAATAAGAACACTATTTTCAACTTTTATACCGAAAAATATGTAATTATATAAATTTCATACCACTGAAAAAACTTTTGGTGTAGATAGTGAGCAACATTTGATGAAAATATATTATACTGGAAAAAAATTGCTTAGTAAACAAGTGATAGCATAATAATAGAAAAAAATCAACAGTTAATTTTAAACTCTACTACTCTGTATCATTTTCCTGAGATTAAGATATTCTTAAAGAAGATAAAATATATTTGTAATTGGCAGGAAAATATGTAAATCATTTGTATTTATGATCTATTCTACAATTTCCTTCCACCGAAAATTATTTTGAAATATGATCAAAAGCAGTAAAATACCAATTTGTTACATTTCCAGTGATAGTTGGATATCTAATAAAAGTTTAATGAAAAATAAGAACCCTATTTCTAATTATTACCCTAAAAAATATGTAATTATATAAAGTTCATGCCACTGAAAAAAACCTGTGTTATATAGAGTGAGCAACAATTGATAAAAATGTATTATTCTGGATAGAAAATGCTTAGTAAACATGTGATAGCATAATAATAAAAAAAAACAGTTAATTTTAAAAAAACTCTTAGACTGTCTCATTTTCCTGAAAGTAAGATATTCATAAAGAATATAAAATATGTTTGTAAATGACAGGAAAAAATGTAAAACATTTGTAATTATGATCTATTCTACAATTTCCCTATATCGAAAATTATTTTGAAATATGATCAAAAGCAGCAAAATACCAATTTATTATATTTCCAGTGATAGTTAGATGTCTAATAATAGTTTAATGAAATATATAAACAATATTACTGATTATTATAAAAAAAAAATTTGTAATTATATAAAGTTCATGCCACTGAAAAAACCTGTGGTATAGAGAATGAGCAACAATTGACTCTAAACCCAAGCATCATAAAAAATACGAATTCAAATAATTAAAGAAACTTGTCCTACAGTGATAAATATTTTCAGAGTTGAAATATGTTTCTCAGAGATAAGCTGTAAACTTACCTTACAAAATTTTCGAATAGTATCCAAGTTGAAAAGCGATATAGATTAGATTTCGCAATGTTTAGTAATCCACTTGTTTCATGACGTTTGGTTTGGGTTTACATAAATAAATGTGACACATGGAATTGTGGAATTAATTTTTCTGAACATTTTATTTACAAATTATTCATGTAGGAAACAGGCATCATATAACATTATCATTTCATTTATGTAGCAGAAAATATTTTATTTAATTAATTCTTAATTTATATTATTATTTATGTGACGTTTTAATAGATAAAATGACTTTTTTATACTTTCTCTTGAATTCCATAGGAAATCAACATTTTATAATTTTTAACAATAGTATCTGTTTGCCTTACAAATTAGCCAATTATAGTATAATAGAACAGTTTAACAATTGTTCATGACAAAATATATTTACATGAGATGTTTAATTAGAAACCAAATGTTGTATTAAATATTAAAATTGGGTGAGCCATTATTTCATTTAACTAATTATTTACGATTAATTAATTTCAATTTGATATTTCTTTCGAAACAATTAACAGTAAAAATATATGTTTCATTTTTAAAATGTATGAAAAGTGAATTCTTTTAACAATTCTTTGGGGTATAAAGAAATATTTCTTCCCTTTATACATTGTTTTAATAAAATGCATTTAATTTCCAAATTTTGGAGTTAAAGTATCAAATGAAAACTATTCACTTGAATAAACTACACGTATTTGAAGTAAACTGTGCTATCTACCCGTAAAATCATGTCAGAATTCTGTCACAAATTTAAAGATAGATGAATTTACTAATCCATACATAATTTAATTAAAACTGTGCTTTGATAAATCAAATTGGCATTTTCTCTCTAATTTGAGGTAGTATTTAGCATTTACTGTTTGTAATTAATCGAGTACATATTAAATGCATATTTTCTCGTTGTAATCTATTCTTGAGAGTCATTCTGATAGGAGTTTGCTTTAAAGAGGACTAGAGCTTTAATTATTGTATGAATGAAATAATTTATTTTGTAACTGTTTGTGAGTCTTTTAATGCAATGGTTAAAGAACCGATTTCATTTGAATTACACAAAGCACGGTATAATGTCTTTAATAGACTTATGAATAATAATATTATAATGCTCTTTTATATTGTTATATTGCCAAAGTTTATAATTGCCTACTTTCTTTCAATATTAAAATTTATGTTACTTTGCAGACATAAATAGTGAATGCACGTTAATATTGCTTAATTTATAATTTAAATTCACTTTCTTTATTTGAAAATCAGGTCTTAAAAACGTATATTGCTCTTCATTCTTAAATACAATTCATAATCTTAAATACATTGGTTAGAGCGTTGATCGTCGGTACCTGAGTTTGTGGATTCGAATCGCACAATAGCATGGATGTCCGTAGCCGTTCAGAATCGGCCTTAAGCAGTAGGTCCCGGTCTCATTAGCCCTCGTGTGCAAAACAGTAGACCGTAGCTGTCCATACCAAACATTAAATACAATTAATTTTTTTTGGGGGGGGGATTTTTTTTCTTATTTAAAGTTGTGATCTTGTTGCTAAATAAAATAGTCAAAAAATTTGCACTAGTTTGAAATTTACTAATGAAAATGTCAAGAAAAATATAACTTCAATTAAAAAATCATTAAGGGTATATTTATATTTTCTCATATATACCGGGTAGTCTAAGAGAAACTACCCCTATAGATGAGTCCCTAGTAGCCTGACTGTTGAACCAATCGAAATGAAAGTTTAGATATAGTTATTTGAATGTATGGGTTCCAGATTGTGAGGATTTAAAAAAAAAGTCTCTCTCAATTACGGGTTCAGTGACAAAATTTCAAAATTTTTGAATGGCAACACCCATTCTTTTATGTACAAATTGATCAGAGCATGGAAAAACTTCAAATGGCAATGGAAGGAGACACGTATGACTTAAATTGGCGGCTTAAAGCATTTATTTGCAAATAAGGGAAATTCACCTCGTTGCTTCTTTACGGTTACAGTGACATAATTTCGAATTTTTTAATGGCAACACCCATTTTTTTTCATGTACAAATTGCATGGAAAAACTGGAAAACAGCAGCCATTTTTTCATGTATAAATTGATCAGAGCATGGAAAAACTTCAAATGGCGTTGGAACGAAACACGTATGGGTGAAATTAGCGCCGTAAAACATTTGCAAAGAAAGGCAATTCACCTCGTTGTTTCCTTCAAAGTGTCATAGTCTTCACATGAAAAAAGACGGATTAGCATGAACATGAAGAAATAATCTTCCCACACTGCTTGTAACACAAAGAGTGATATGCAGGAGTGTTCTGTGATTGGTGTTTCTACTACCTATCCCAGTGAATTATGCAAAAAGCATCAGTACACCTTTTCTTATTTTGATTGGTTTTTTATAAAGCTCTTATTTGCAAATGTTTTAATCAGCCAATTTACGTCATAGGTATCACGTTCCATCGCCAATAAAGGTTTCCACATGCTCTCATTATTTTGAACACGAACAAAGTTGGTGCTGTCATTTGAAAATTTCGAAATTTTGTCACAGCGACCGCAATTGTGAGAGGTTTATTGTTTTGAATCATCACAATCTGGACCCATACATTCAAATAACTATATCTAAAATCTCATTTCAATTGTTTGAGAGGTTCGACCAATGAGAACTTATATATAGGGGGAGTTACTTTTAGACCACTCTGTACATAATATCACAGTAACTTATTCAACTTGCTTTAAGATGATTCTATTTGAAATTTTACAAGACTTCAATTGGTTATGTTCGAAAGTTTACAAGTATTTGTAATATAACATGTATTACTTTTATTAATATTTTAACTAATTATCAAATTTTAGATGTTTTACTATCGAACTCATGTATTTATTTTATAATATTAAATACGATGATATTACTACTAACTTATGTTATGCTGATAAATGTTACTAGTATTATACATACGCTGATAAATGTTACTAGTTTTACTAATGTAGTAGTTAGCGTACGGAAAAAAAATTAAATATATTAAAATCTAACAACTGTAATTTAAGTCTAGTATTATGTACATTATTATAGTTTTACTTAGAAATTTATAACTATAAAATCTAAAAATATTAAAAACTCTAAGCTTAAATAATTAATATGAGAAAACACTAAGAGATGTCTTATGAACTCAATGGATAATTTTAGAATGATGTATTATTTTTTAATGCAAAACACTAAGAATAAACTTATATATTATCAACTTACTTATTTTGGCCTTGCAAATAACTGATTTAAACTATTAAATGCTGTAAAAATTACATAGTATATATAAATAAAAGTACATTATGTTTAGCTTAAAATTTTTTATAAATATTTCTACATGTACTGTTTTAGATCACTATTTTCATCTAAGAATTAATAGGAAATTTATCAACAACCCAAAAGCATCCGATCTACTTAAAGACCATTAGTTTCCAATTTTTTATGGGTTTTCATCTTAACGATTTTGGATATTTACCAAAAAATGTTAGAAAAAATCCCTTACAACAAAAGAAATGCTCATTGTTAAAAATTTTAAAAGTCTGTGATTTTTTTTTTCTTAAACTTTTTCATTGTCCACAAAATCAGTTTGAGTGCATAATGATGTTGTCTTTTAAACAGACCCGTGATTTTCTTTTCAAATGGAATAAGGTACATATAAATTCCCTTTCTTTTAAGCTACAATTTAATATTGTGCGATTCACTAAGATAAAGAAAAAAACTCAGTGTCAATTTATCATTTATGTCTGAAGTACAATTTTTTAATAAATTGTATTTCATCCATATAAGAAAACTTCCATTATTTAATACGTAGTCGTAATCTATCTGAATATATTAATTAAGTAAAAAAATAGTTTAGTGTCACTCTGCTAATCTGAATATTTGTAATAGCTATTATATATATATATATATATATATATATATATATATATATATATATATATATATATATATATATATATATATATATATATATATATATATATATATATATATATATATATATATATATATATATATATATATATATATATATATATATATATATATATATATATATATATATATATATATATATATATATATATATATATATATACATATATATATATATATATATATATATATATATATATATATATATATATATATATATATATATATATATATATATATATATATATATATATATATATATATATATATATATATATATATATATATATATATATATATATATATATATATATATATCTTAAGTTTGACACAAATAAGATAGTTTTGAAATATATTCATATTTTTGCTCTGTAATACTTAATCTTGAGTCGTTAGTAATATATAGATAACATAACATAAAATTTTTAATACTATTTAATAACAACGAATACAGGATACGTTTATTTTTATCTTCGTGTTTTGTCTATTACTATAACATAGATTAAAGAGCTAATATTTGAGTTAAATTTAATCCTAGAATTATTGAATGGAAATTAAATTAAATGAAATTATTTTTATTTTCTTCTATATAATTTCGATATACATTTCGAAAACTTTTTGACTTTTCCTAAAATATACTTCAGTTTATTCAAGTACGTTTGAAAACTAAACACTGGGGCTTCCGCGTAAGGTGGACCACCTAACCGGATCATATGCTCCGCACCACAGGGCCCTTGGTGTCGTAAACTGAGATTTGCACAGTAGGTCCTGGCCCCCAAGGGGCTGTTGCAACGAGGAGTTTAATTTAGTTTATACTTCAATTTATTTTTGTTCCTTTCAAGTATTTATTTTATTCAAATTTATTTTGCACATCTAAAATTACGACTATCGATTAATTTAATCGAATGAGTGTATTTTCTCGTAAATTTTGTGGATTTATTTTCTAATTTCGTATGCATCGGTCACGAGTACTTTTGTGCATAGGACAAAAATAGGAAAGTGTAACATCAAGAAAAGAGGATAGGGGGTATAAAGTGTCTTCTTGGAATTTTTACGTTAAAGAAGTTAATTTTAACACGTAAAATATTCATATCTTCTTTATGCTGTGAATCATATCAGTGTTTTAACCTGTTTATTAAATGACTTCTGTAATGACTTCTGCAAATTGGTACAGTAGTATTGGTAGAAAATACCTACCAAAAGAAGATACTAAAAGCATTTGATAGTTTTTAGGCAGATAAATTTGATTCAGAAATGCATTTTGATACTAACAATACATAGAATTTGTCTGACGAACACTGGATTGTTTATAATACTGCAACAAATGAACCCGGTTTCCTTGATGCGGAATCCGTTCACGAAGCTTCAAATGAAAGTAAGAATTTGGAAAATATTTCTGTGTCAGCTCCAAATGCAACTTGTAGTATTGGAAGCAGTAACAGAAGTTTAAGCATTGGAATTAATAAAGGACAGATAAACAAAAGTTTAGAATGTGTAGAGTGTCTAGTGTTCAAAGTTTAAAAAAAATAAATAAAATAGATGTAGAAGTAGTAAACGAGTTTAAAGGAACACTGGTGAAATTCCTCAAACATACCGATTCTAGCGAAATGATAATTGTTGTTTCTAAGACCTCCTCAAGCAGACGTAAACAATGTCAAATAAAAAATGCAAAGGAAACAAATTATTCTACATTTGCGAAAACTTCAAAAATTGAGCTCATGGAACATGTATAGCTAACGTTAAATAATTATAAATATATATATACACTGTATAAATTTATCCATTTAGACAATGTACATATATTTAAAATATTATTAATATCTACTTTTATAATATTATTTATATTCAACGTTTGGGATTATATCTATTCACACTGAACGTCATTTGATTATAGGTCAATAGATCAAAGGCTATTATAAAGATATTAAATCACGGTAGCAGTATAAGAAAAATAGAATATCATTGAACAGAACAAAATTCTGATTTAAATGTTTTTTTTTTACTATTTTTAAAAACATTGCATAATGAAAGTTATCACATAAATTTATTTTTGCTCATTTTATAGTTAAATATTTTCTGTTTACAAATGTTTATTTATATCAAATGAAATTGTAAAATTTAAGCTTTATATAATATTAAAAAAGGAAGCGTTTTTCATTATTTGGTACAAACGGCAAAAGTTATATATTTAGTTAAACTTATATATTTAGACAGTGTACATATATTTATATTATTATTAATATGTACATTTTTAATATAATTAATGTGTAACTTTTACGGTTATATCTTTAAAAACACGGAAGCACATTTGATTATAGATCAAAAGATGAAGGCTATTATAAAGATATTAAATCACGGTAGCAGTATAACAAAAATAGAATATCATCTAACATAACAAAATTCCGATTTAAATATATTTTTATTTAATATTTTTTTAAATATTTCATAATGAAAATTATCACATTAAATTAGTTTTCCTCATTTTATAGTTAAATATTTTCTGTTTATAAATGTTTATTTATACCAAGTGAAATTGTAAAATTTAAGCTTTATAATATTAAGAAAGGAAGCGTGTTTCATTATTTGGTACAAACGGTAAAAGGGAACTCTGATCGCAGTTCTTGGTATACGTGAAATTTAAACTTATACATTTAGCCAGTGTACATATATTTATAATATTAATATGTACTTTTATAATATTATTAATGTGTAACTTTAACTGTTATATCTTTAAACACATGGAAAATCATTTGATTATAGGTCAAAAGATCAAAGGCTATTATAAAGAAATTAAATCACGATAGCAGTATAAAAACTGGAATACCATTGAACAGAACAAAATTCTAATTTACATGTATTTTTATTTACTATTTTTTTTAATATTTCAGAATGTAAACTTTTACCTAAAATAATTTTGGCTCATTTTATAGTTGAATATTTTCCGTTTACATATGTTTGTTTATAAAAAAAATAAATTGTAAAATTTAAGCTTTACGTAATATTAGTAAAAAGAAAACATTATTCATTATTTAGTACAAACGGGAAAAGTAAACTCTGATAGCCGTTCTTGGTAAGCGGGAAACGTCATAAATTAAACATTAGAATATGATGAAGAGCATGTTATTAACTTTAAATAGGTAATCATAAATAATAATTGTGAAATAGACGTTTCTCTTAAAAAAAAGTTATACAGGTTAACCGTTTGAGATACTCTATAGACCATATATCATGTTCAGGATCATAATAAAGATCCCAATATTTTTATTTAATATAAATCATTATATACACTAACATAATTGTATATCATTATTAATTATCAATAATTATCAGAAATAATACAATAATCATTTCCACAATTATACAAGTAATATATATATATATATATATATATATATATATATATATATATATATATATGTTCGAATGTTTTATATACAAATGATTGTCTGTTAAAGTAAAAGACAATACAATTGCTCTGAATTCTAAAATTTTAAATAAAATAATATTTAGAAATTTAACTTAAGATTTAGTTTACTTTGTAAATAATAAAATAAAGGATAAAATAATAAACTATTATCTTTAAGTCTGTAATAAAAAGAATTTAAATTTATATATCCAACTTATGAATATCAGAATATATGAACAGCATTGATTTTAAGAGATAAATATGAGATTACTTTTATAAGATATAATATTACATGAATTAAATGAGCTGCATTTGTTAGATAGAATGAATATTTATGCATAACGTTTGTTTCGGATATGATATTAACTATTTTTGACGCAAAGCATATTTACATAGCAAATACTCTCTCAAAATAACATATTAATTATTAGTATTTGTTAGCGTTAGCATTTATTAGTATTTCATGCAGGCATGGATTATCTCACACTATAAAGAAAATAAATTTGTTAATGTAACAAAGATTGTGTATAGCTCAAATATAATAATCATAGTTTAAGCAGAAGTAATAAAAATAAAAAATCGGGAAAATGACACCTTTTAAAATTTTCTTATATATATATATATATATATATTATATATATATATATATATATATATATATATATATATATATATATATATATATATATATATATATATATTATATATATATATATATATATATATATATATATATATATATATATATATATATATATATATATATATATATATATATATATATATATATATATATATATATAATATATATATATATATATATATATATATATATATATATATATATATATATATATATATATATATGGATGTGTGTCATCAGAATTATCATTTGCATATTCAAACTAAAACTGATTTTGAAGGTTACCGCGTTCTCTAAGAAATCCCAAAAATATCCATTTGTTAGAGAGCCACAGAGTTAATACCACTATACATGTGATCGGCAGTACCTCAGTCTTGAAAGTCAGCAATCTCTTAACTGAGGGCCTAAGATCCGCCGTGTTCATAAATGGTGACTTGGTCACAATGTCCTCCAAGATCTCACTATATATAGGGTAGCAAGCTAAATCTATGGGTCTTATTCTTGGTTCCTGCTTCAAAATTACGAGGACCCACTTGAGAAACCTGAGGCTAAATAGTGCTTGGTTGGACCAAGTGGCTTATAACAACAACTTTACATACATTTTGTCCTACATTGAAATTTTTCACGATTAGAATACTTCCTTTACTCCTTTCAGAGAGTAATAAAGAGTAAAATAAAAAAAAATGTTTCTTTTAAAAATAATATGTATCAATTTTTATTTTCTAGAAATTAGCATTGAAATAAAACTGTCTAATATATAAAAATTAATGTTATGCCTGCATATTAATAACGTAATATATTTAGGTTGTATTGTTGTAGCTCAATACCGTTAATTGTAATCATTATGAGATATTTCTGCATATAGAGTTCAGATTTTAGTAAAAATAGAGGTGCTTTAATATGTTATAACAGTTCTAAATGAACAATTTTACATTTTACAACTAATCTTTTTTGTTACCTCAATTTTGAGCCACATCGTTAACATATGTAACATTGAAAGTTTTCGTTATATAGAGGTCAAGCTTTTAAGTACTAACTTAAGCACTCATAGTGCTCTAATTTTACTACTCTGAATTTGCAGTTTGTCCTTTACTCCTAAACGATTTTAATTCATCGAAATACACACTTTAAAATGTTTACCTTAGTAAATACTTTTCATAAATTGCGCATAACTTTCCTAGTTCTTAATGAAAGATTTAATCCGCATGAATTGAAAATTCCATTTTTAATCTTGTAAGGTAAATTGTTGATGACTAATTCCTTGTTAAATCATTTCCTTCGGCATTTTAATACTTGGTTAGATAATTAATATTCATAAACGTAATTTTAAATGTTACTCATGAAATCATTTAAATTTACTAATTTTTACTTTCATATAAGTGGACTCTTTCGTTTTCTACAATGTATATACTTATAAAAACATCAAGTTTTAAATTTACTAATGTTATTTTATTTTTTAACTTATGTAAGCAAAAATCGTATGTATATTAATTTGAGTGTATATATTAATTCTTCACGTAAGAAAAGCAATGAAATGCATTTTTAATGAATATATACATGAAAAATGCATGTACATTTCCTTCATTAAATATTTCACTCGTTATAAAAAAAATAATTTTCCTTCAACTACCTGTTGATTAAATTATTGCTCTAAACATTATGTGTTAGTCATTCTAAGTTATAATTTAATAAGGAGTTTTTGAGAATAATTTAAGTTTTTCATATTTAATAATAAAATTATGATAAGTATATAACATTTTTTTACATTGTAGCTTATTGTAACATTTATATTTCAAAATTCATTTCGGAATTGCATTGAATAATTTGGCAATGGACTATACTTCAATTTTTATACTAGCTGATTTCATTGTCTTCTGTTGTTAGATAAATAATTAGATTTAGACATTTAAAGATTGGATATGTAAACTTCACAAATATATTTTTTTATTTTTTATTTTTAATTTTAACCTCTTTTAATGAAAATGGCATTTATATATACATACACACACACTATATATATATATATATATATATATATATATATATATATATATATATATATATATATATATATATATATATATATATATATATATATATATATATATATATATATATATATATATATATATATATATATATATATATATATATATATATATATATATGTGTGTGTGTGTGTGTGTGTGTGTGTGTGTGTAATGTAAAAAAACTAATACTTTAGCCTTAAACTAAAATTACTAACTCCTATATTAAATAAAAGGATTAGGCTAATAACAAATCCATCATCTCTTGGCGTTAAATTCATTTGTCTTATAAAAATCGTCTTCCTATTGGCGAAATTAACTAGCTAACCTACAATGCTGATTAAGCACATTCCTTTTCTCACACCTGTGGAGTCCCCAAAGTTATAAAAGGCCGATTATTTTTATGGTATTTTGCTGTTGGACTTTGCTAAATAAAGATGGTGCTAAACTTCTCTTTATAAATCATATTCTTTTCATCGACGACTACACACCTTCCACCACGTTAAATCAATGAAGCATGTCATGCTACGCTATGTTTTATATATACATAATCTTACAGAGTAAAACTGTGGTACAGATAAATGTTTACTAATCCGTAATATGATAATAAACATCCAGTTTCGAAGAAATAGGAAATTTAAGTATTATAGAACAGATATCATTAATCCTTTATATAAAACGATAATAATTTATTAACACCACAAACTATATTTAGGATATAAATAAAATTTTTGAGGTGCTTATCATAAAATATACTTAACACATTAGGTATATTTACTTGTTTGCACAAAGTTTTGTAAACATTTATATCATTTATTACATATTTTATAAACATCCATAACATGTTTATTTAGTTAAGGGGACATTCAGATATTAGCAAGAAAGTTTAAAATTTTTTCTTCAATCACGAATTATATGGAGAAAATGCACAGAATTCTATTAAACCATTCTTGTAGAATTACGTTTCGCATCTTCTGTAGCAATTTTATTTATAGAAATTGTCAAAAATTCCTTAACATAATAGGTAATATCAAATTCTATTAAGGAATTAAAAATAATTTTATAAATTGAGTCACAAAATAGCCTTCTATATAATTCGAAAACATTAGTTATATACTATACACTTAAAATATATACTATATACTTAAGTATATACTTAATCGCCAAGGCATTAGTAATTTCAGTATTACATAAATAACATATTTTATCTCTTCTGCAAATAGGTATTCATTTCCCACGCATGGTAATATAAATTATATTGATATTTTCTATATTATATCAATGTTGAATGAATAGTTGTATTTCAAATAGTATCGTTCTCTATCTCTCAAAGATATATATATATATATATATATATATATATATATATATATATATATATATATATATATATATATATATATATATATATATATATATATATATATATATATATATATATATATATATATATATATATATATATATATATATATATATATATATATATATATATATATATATATATATATATATATATATATATATATATATATATATATATATATATATATATATATATGTATATATATATATATGTATATATATATATATATGTATATATATATATATAATATATATATATATATATATATATATATATATATATATATATATATATATATATATATATATATATATATATATATATATATATATATATATATATATATATATATATATATATATATATAATATATATATATATATATATATATATATATATATATATATATATATATATATATATATATATATATATATATATATATATATATATATATATATATATATATATATATATATATATATATATATATATATATATATATATATATATGTATATATATATATATATATATATATGTATATATATATATATATATATTTATATATTTATTTATCTATTTATTTTTATATTTTTATATACATATATATAAATATTTGTTCATATAAAGGGTTAAAGTATTTTTCACAATATTAGGATTTTTATAAGAACAATAATAAAAAATTATTCAGAAATATAACTTTACAGAATCGAAATCTTAAAAATCAAATCACAAAACCACTAAATCGCAGATTTTAAACCTTTCATAGTATTAATATTATGCATATCATATTATGCATAAATGCATTGGAATCCAGGGATTGACAATTTATGTATATTAGGACCTCGATTGTTAATCCCTTCTACAAGTAAATATTCAGTTCCTGACATCATCCAAAGCCATATCCAAATTACATCTACGCCATGCACAAAATTCCATTAAAAACGTCCCAGCACGAGAATCCTGCCAATTTCACAGGCGGATGTTTTACTCTTGCGTCTCCGTGTCAACGATCCCCCTAAATCCTTTTTTTCTACCATGAAAGTTTCTTTGCGGTGGAAATGTCCAATGCCGTTGTGTGTGTGCTGTGGAACTGGATAAAAGCCAGATGTCCTTCAAAACGAGTGGAAGCAAATAAAAGATCCCGCTCGAAAAGGGGGTTCTGGTTTAAAATTATCCGCGATTGAATCATTGCCAAAAATGAATGTTTTCATCCAATTCGTCGAATGCACCACTTTGACAAACCCCATTTCATTAGTCGAGAATATCTAATATTTCAATAAGGTGTTTAAATAAATGAGTGCACTTCGGGAAACGTGATAAAATAAAATGTCATGAGATATCATTCATGTATAAATTACGTCAAATATGTAAAATATTTGAAGTTATGAATTGGATCGAAAATATTTAAGAAGTAACTGGTTTGCTTTTTAAAAATAAAAAGACTTCACATATTTCATTTATAACAGTTTATCATGAGATATCATTGATGTAGAAATTACGTCAAATACGTCAAAAATTTGAAGTTATGAATTGGTTGAAAATTATTTAAGAAGTAACTGGTTTGCTTTTTAAAAATAAAAAGACTTCACCTATTTCATTTATAACAGTTTATCATGAGATATCATTGATGTAAAAATTACGTCAAATAAGTAAAATATTTGAAGTTATGAATTGGATTTAAAATATTTAAGAAGTTACTGGTTTGCTTTTGAAAAGGAAAAAGACTTCACATATTTTATTTATAATGCATTTTACAGTCATTGTCACTTTATACTACATGATGCTATTCAAGAAAAATAAATCAAAATTTTTAATTTCAACAGTTTATAATAACAGTTTCAACAGTTTATCATGATATATCATTCATGTAAAAATTAAGTCAAATATGTAAAATATTTGAAGTTATGAATTGGTTGGAAAATATTTAAGAAGTAACTGGTTTGCTTTTTAAAAATAAAACGACTTCACATATTTTATTTATAATGCATTTTACAGTCATTTTTCCCTTATACTACATGAGGCTATTCAAGGATAATAAATCAAATTTGTTAATTTCAACAGTCTATATTGACAGTTTCAACAGTTTATCATGAGATATCATTCATGTAAAAATTTCGTCAATTACGTAAAATATTTGATGTCATGAATTCGGTTTAAAATATTTCAGAAGTAACTGGTTTGCTTTTGAAAAATAAAACGACTCCACATATTTTATTTATAATGCATTTTACAGTCCTTTTACCCTTATACTACATGATGGTATTCAAAGATAATGTATCACAACTTTTTATTTCAACAGTTTATGAGACGAATGAGTCATATATTTTTTTTCTATATATGTTTCTTCTACACTACAGATATATGTCTGTCTGACACTCTGATTATTATAGGCTCATTTCTAAGATATGATCTCTATATGGCCATTTATATTATATTGAAAATGTAATTGGTTTATTTTTAAGAAATAAAATGCCTACAAATATTTTTTTAAATAAATATTTAAGGTCTTTTTTCAATATGCTGAATGAAAATATTCTAAAGATAAAATATAAAAATTTAATTTCGAACTTTTATAAAGGCGAAGAACTATTTTTCATATATATTTTTTTCATTTAGGCTTCAGCTACATTTGTCTGCATGAAGTTGTGATTTTTTATAAAAAAAAATGTTACACCGTAATTTGGATAGAAATATTACTATTTAACATTTTTGATAATTGCAAGCAAAAGGATATAGGATAATCTCTTACAAATTATTATTAAGCGCACAGAAAATCTATCTTTTGTACTTTATTCAAATTACTCTGCTAGCTTGGATATTCACTGACATTCAAAAGTTGATATAAAGAGTATATCCGGAGTAATGTAGTCTCCTACTGAAAATTAAAGGACTTAGCTCCCAATAAAAATAATCAATAAAACTTTCCTGAAAACTGAATGTTATCCTGGATGATTAAAATCAATTCACACAGTAATCATAACAAATGTTCATTACAAACATTGCATGACTTTCCTAAGTTTATAATTAAATAAGTATTGTATCCCACATATTCCAGAGATGTTTTAAATATTAGGTTTCTTATATGAAAAATATTTTGTTCAACGTTGACCGACATCAATTATTAGTGCTTTATATAATTTTGCTACATCATGGGGTTTGACTGTCTGCTGAGTGAAAATGGCAAGCTACGTAGTGTTTACCCTCATTGTAACATGCTACATGTGAGGAGACAGCCTTCTCCACCAAATGAAGACACTGTGGTTTAAAACTTTGTGATGCACCAATTGCAAAGGTAAAATATGTAAGATGTCTCAACATAGTTTTCATTCAGAACTATACATTTCTTCCAGTGTTTCTGTACACTTCAAAGTAAATCTTT
Source organism: Pardosa pseudoannulata (assembly GCA_032207245.1). Lineage (NCBI taxonomy): Eukaryota > Metazoa > Arthropoda > Arachnida > Araneae > Lycosidae > Pardosa > Pardosa pseudoannulata. The sequence continues at coordinate 109,750,955 of CM063504.1, forward strand.
TTAAACATCCACTGTGACTATTCCTCACCATGGGATATTTTAGTCTGAAACAAAAGAAAATAGCTTTATAGTTTTATACAATTTTACAATGTTATATATATTCAAAATAAAATTTATCTTAAGTACCTTGGCTATTCCTTAGTAGGGATGAAAAATTTACGAAACGGTTGCATAAAATTCGTTTATTTATTTAAGTATTATCCGAAAATAAGATTTTAATTTAAATGAAGAATGTAATATATATATATATATATATATATATATATATATATATATATATATATATATATATATATATATATATATATATTATATATAATATATATATGTATGTATATATAAAATATATATATATATTCAAAACTTAAATATATAAAAATTCCCGCGTCTTTTTTACATATATATATATTATAACCCCTAACCTAAATTGACCACTGGGGCTACAGGTTACGCTCTCAGAGAAGGGACCTGGCCAATTATAAACCTACATGGCCCTATCGGACAATTTAGGAAATTTCCAAATAAAAAGGAGATACACGCTAGCGGAGACAGATTTTCCTAGAGATATTTTCCCACAAATGTTGACCCAGGTATTAATGGTCTTGTAAATAGAACTTTATGCTAGCTGACCCTTCAGTTTGTCCCTATGATGAAGTGGGAACCCGTCCTTCAAAGTTGTCGTAATAAAGGTCTATAGCTGAAACGGTATCATTTTTATGGCCATGACTGCAACACCCCATCGAGAAGTCAGTCTCATTACATGTATATATATATATACATATACATACATACATACATATATATATACATACATATATATATGCATATATACATATACATACATACATATATATATATATACATATATATAAATATATATATATATACATATGTATATATATGTATATATACATATATATATAAATATATATATATATATATATATATATATATATATATATATATATATATATGTATATATATATATATATATATATATATATATATATATATATATATATATATATATATATATATATATATATATATATATATATATATATATATATATATATATATATATATATATATATATATATATATATATATATATATATATATATATATATATATATATATATATATATATATATATGTATATGTATATATATGTAATATATATGTATGTGTATGTATATGTATATGAATATATATATATATATATATGTATATATATATATATATATATATATATATATATATATATATATATATATATATATATATATATATATATATATATATATATATATATATATATATACATACATATATATCCTTCAGAAATAAACATTATTAAAAATATTCTTACTTTACAATCATTTCAAATTAATAAGCTATAGATTATAAATATTTTTTTTACATTTAACTAGTATTTATTGGAATCCCATTTTTTAGAAAACCCTTACAGATAAAATGAAAGTTCGAAAAGCAATAGGTTATAGGAACAATACTTTAATGCTTTTATTACGGAAAAAATACTTTAAATGCTTAAAATTTAAAAACAAACACAGTGAAATAAGATAAATTTATTATTAAAAATAAAATTATATTAATATAAAAGTAAAATATATAAAACAAATATTCAATAGATCAATTGTTCAATATTCAATTTGTTTGTAAAATTTGATTTTATTATTTATTCATATACATTTTGAAATCATACATAATATTCTTAAAAACCTTTAATACAACTTTTATAAATATTATTGGTATTTTATTTATATTTATTTTCTTTTATTTGTCAAGATGATTTTAAATCCTTTTTTTAATTTAATAATTTTTTTTTATATATATTTTGATTATACTTTTATTTACTATATATTTCCATTTCAAGAAAGTGTAATTTTTTATTTTACTAAAGTATTCAATAATATGTAAATTCACCGAAAGATACCAATTCAAAATCGAGAGAAAAATATTAAAGTCACCAAACTTGTTTATATAACGTATTTTATAGACTTTACCATAACATTAGTATTCCTTTTTTAGGCACACGAAACCTAGCATTCAAAACATCATGTATGTTGAAATTTCCGTTGACTTATCGATTCAATCTCTCTCCGAATGCATAAAATACTGAAAGCAATCTATAAAGAAAAATGTCGTGCATGTAAAGTAGTACTTGAACGCAAAAAATTAATATGGTTGAGAAGAATGTTTGATATTTGCAGAATGTTTCGCCTCATTTACCAAAGTATTCTTCAGCTATTTTTATGACTTGGAATGCATAACGAGAATCAATGGTATCATCCATTTTCATCCGTTAACTAGATTGTCATGTTTATACAGGCATATGAAAAATATAAAATTTAATTGAAAATATATGTGTAGATACTTGGATTAAAACCATTTTGTAAATCTTAGGTTATTTTCATCAATGTACATTTTCATCAATACCTTAAGCCTTGAGCACTCCATTAGTTTTAAAATTAATCCATTCAAGCAATTACTTCCGGTCTTTAACACTAGATTTACCAGCAGTTTAAATAAAGATTGATTTACAATTGCAAAACAAGTCATTTTAACTGGTTTTGTAAATCTAGCGTTAAAGCAAGTAAATATGCATTCAACTACGTAATGTCATATATATTTAATATTAAATTGAAATATATAGCTGGATATAAGCAAAATGTTTTATTTTGGACTTTTAACCTACATTTATACCCTAAAGACATATTCCAAAATTAAATCTTATGTGAAATATAATACATTTGTAGTAGAATATGTGTTTGCTTTTTCGACAAAATGTGAGCTGTTTTATACAAATCTCATGCAATTTATACTAAAATATTCATTATGATTTTTGGGGAAAAAATTCTAATAATATTTAGCATATAAAAATGTAGTACTTAGGAAATATAAGTTTAACATATTTGCATATAGCTAAGCAATGAATAGCGTGCTACGCTTTTATGCGCTATTTATTATATAGCTCAATTTTCGTGATACTTTTCTTAAATTAATTTATTTATAAACTTTAAAGAACACCTTCCAGAACCATGCTGAAGTATAATGCTGAAGAATCCTAATTAAATTTGAAACATTGAGTTAAATTGATGTAATTGTATATAACACTGTAAAATTAATCCGCCGGCCATATAATTAAATTATCCTCTATTTTCTTAGTTGTCCGGGCAATAAAAAGCCTAATTAAATTTGAAACATTACCTTAAATTGATGTAATTATATGTAACACGGTAAAATTAATCTATCATTTATAGAAGAAAATTATTCCCTATTATCTTAGTCGCCCGGGCTTGCTGGGCTATAAGAAGCCTAGTTAAAATTGAAATAATACCTTAATTGATGTAATGGTATGTAACACGGAGGAAGAAATCCGCCGGTCCCATAAGAAAATTAGCCTCTATTATTTAAGTTACCTTCGCTTGTTGGGTAATGTGAAGCCTAATTGAATTTAAAACATTACTTTAAATGGATGTAATTATATGTAACACGGTGAAATTTATCCGACAGTCACAAGAAAATTAGACTGATTATTTTTAATTGCTCGGGCTTGCTGCGCAATGAGAAGCCTAATTAAATTGCAATAGTGGATCCATTACAAGAAAGAAGCGAGTTTAACGTAAAACAAGAAAAGACATCATCTCTGACTGGAACAGAGTACGGAATGACGCATGAAAAAGTCTTTACAATTGTACAATTAACGCCACAGAGATAAATTGCACAAATATATTTTAACAAGCAGCTTAGTCAGTCTAGTTAGTCAGAAAATTAGATGAGTAGAAAAGTGAACCATTTTATTGACACAGCTAGAAAATGTGGCGAGTGGACAGAAAATTTATATTTATTCCAGAGTTAGCATTGGGAGACTACTAAAAAGAATTTTAAGTCATCAATCAAACACTTCTTTAAACAACATATGTTGTAGCTGGGAAAATAGATATGAAAGTATATATATATATATATATATATATATATATATATATATATATATATATATATATATATATATAATATATATATATATATATATATATATATATATATATATATATATATATATTGTTACGAATTTGTGTAGTGAACCGTAAATTTAGCATGGGACTATATGGGTATCTCGCCAAATAGGAGAGATATCGGCTTGTTGGCTACAGTTTTGACAACCTATTTCTGGCGCCAAGTTCATCGCCAAATGTCGAGAAGTGTCGACAAATGTTGCCAAGTGTGGCGTCATGTGACAAACTCCGGTTCCGGTTTTTGGAATATTCCAGCAGTTTCTTCGGGCCTATATTAGGCAGGCAGAGTCAGAGTAGAGCTCTTAAGTAGATATCTCTGTGTAAGAAGTGTTCTGCTTCACCGGTGCTTTATTTTCCGGTGATTATATATATATATATATATATATATATATATATATATATATATATATATATATATATATATATATATATATAGAGAGAGAGAGAGAGAGAGAGAGAGAGTGAGAGAAAGAGAGAGCGAGAGAGAAACAGAGAGAGAAAGAAAGAGAGAGAGAGAGAGAGAGTGAGAGAAAGAGAGAGAGAGAGAGGGGGAGACAGAGAGAGAGAGATCTGCGCGAGTGTGTAATAAAAAATTCACTAAAAACACATTTCAGAGTAAAAAAAAGTGTAATTCAAATTTCTACTTATCCTAGTGTGTAAGAAACAGGAGTATACAAATTAAATGTAAAAAGTGCATTGCAACGTGATTACGTAAACAAATTCCCCTCTACTCTAAAATACTCATTCATCATAAAATATGCCTTTAGAAAGACTTGAAAATCATTGGCAGGAGGGATTATAAAGCTCTGAAAAAATGCTTTTATGGGCATTAAAATTTGTTATTCCGATGACGTTCAAAGTTGCGTTTTTGTTTCCTAGTGGCATGGAATTTAAACATAAAAGCGTTGGATACCCTCCAAGTTAAGCTGCATAGTTATATATATAAACACATGCATAAAAAGCGACTTTCGTTGGATTGAAAGGATTGTTTCTGTTAAAGGAATTTATGAACAAAGATGATTTTAATATTGCATATCGTAAACAGTATTATTTAAAAAAATATAAGAAGTTTTAGTAGTAGAATCATAACATGATTTATAACATACACCATAGAAGTAAATTTTTAAATTTATATTTGAAACATTATTTTCAATAGAAAATAATAATACGTATAGGCTTTGAATGGAATATAAAAATTTCTTTTGCATTTTCTTAGCATGCAAGCCATGAAAATGTATTATAGAAATGAAAATATTATGAAATGTTGTTTGTATTTTTTTTACTTTTTGTAATAAAAACAATATTATATAAGTTTTTCAAGTTTTAAAGAATAATGTTTGATAGAAATAATTGAAATTTGTCCACAGTTCTTAAATGTAATCATAAAATGGATTTATAAAAAACAGATTTATCAATGACGATGTTCCTAAATGCTGGGGCGCAATATTTGTAAATTTGATATTCATAAAACTTGAAACATTTGAGCATTATATAAACATTAATCTGCAGTTTAATCATTTAGAAAATGTAACTGCCCATATTAATATCTTGTCATCGTGTGTAAGAAGTTTTTAGTTTAAGTAATTAAAAAAAAAACTTCCCTGTTAAGTTTAGATAATATAACACATTTTTGAAAACAAAAATTAGTCCAGTGTATCCATATAAATTATTTTATTATTATTTTATATTCATATTGTTTTAACCAAATGATTTCCTTAATAATATTATTATGTGTTACAAATAGTACATAATTGTTCAAATATTTTTATATACTATTAAGTTTTGGAACTGTTTTCTTCACACAAATTGATATTATAATAATGTTGTATAACAAATTTAAATGTATAATTATGAAATTTAAATGTATAATTATGAAGTATAATTATGAATTAAGAAATTAAATGTATAGTTATGAAATTTAAATGCATAATTATGAAGTATAATTATGAATTAAGAAATTAAATGTATAGTTATGAATTCACGACTTTTAATTTGTAATTGGTTTGATAAATTATAATGTATTATCATCACTCAAATATTGGAATATATATTATATATATATATATATATATATATATATATATATATATATATATATATATATATATATATATATATATATATATATATATATATATATATATATATATATATATATATATATATATATATATATATGTATATATATATATATATATATATATATATATATATGTATATATATATATATATATATATAATATATATATATATATATATATATATATATATATATAT